>VWZK01014051.1:33132-50634 GCA_013396935.1 Baryphthengus martii | reverse complement strand
CCCCCCCCCCCTCCTTTGGAACTTTCAAGATGCTCAGTTTCAAAAGCCTCTTTTGAAAAAGTTTATAATTCCTTCCCTTTTTAACTTCTTAAAAGAGAGACATGAAAAAAAAAATCAGAAATGTAAAATCACAAAAAATTATCTGTATTGTTTTTTAAATGCTATCATTAAAACTTTTTTAGAAAAGTAAGCATACTTTTGCAAAAACAAATGTTCTGGTTTTTTTTTTTTAAAAAAAGACCATTTCTGAAAAGAACAAAATTTCAATCGACCAAAATTAATTGCAAGGAAAGGAAGCAGGGCTGGCCAATTGCCCTCCCACCCACTGTCCAAATTCTAAGATATTTCTGTAAAAAAATATCTTGACCCTAAAAGGCACAATCTAGTACGTCAACAAGGTTCTGCTGACTTTAATGGAGCCCAGACTAGATCCTACATGAGAAAAGGGCAGTAATTAAGCACACAGCTGGACAGACATGTTTCTCCAAACATAGCCAAGTTAGGTGATTTGGTTTACCCATTTGAAAGCAATGCACTTGATAACGTCAGCCCAAATGTAGCTGTATAGCTACATACAGCTGTACTACTGCCTTTCCGGCCTTCCCTTCCCACTCTGTAACCTCTTGAGGTCCTTTTGTCTCACAGTTGCTCCAGACATCTCCTGGGGACATCCCTGCGCCACCCATCCTGTTCCCTGACACCCCCTGTGACACAGGTACCTCACAGTCTCCCCTACTCCCAAGCAGGACCTGTGCAAACCTCCTTCCCCCTCCTGTTCCCAACCCCATGGTGGGCAACTCCCTCACTGTGCTTCACGTTGCAAAGGCCATGTGCAAAGGGGGCTGGAGATGTCCCTGACACCCCTCAGAGAAACCACGGTCTGACCCAGGGAAAGCGGCAGAGATGCTTGAGACTGCCACTGTGCTGTACAGGTGTAAGGACCCCACCTGGCCCCTGGTTTTCACCTCCTGGAGAGTTTTTCTGGCTCTGTCCCAGATCAGAAAGGCACCAGCTGTGACTGAAAGTTTGGAGCTAGATAACTGAGGCCACAGACCTAACCAAGATGACACATCATCGGCAAAGGAGGCCCTCGGTTGTACTGAGCCAGTAGATGTAGCTATGAGCTGCCGCTTCCTCCTCCTCCTCGCCTGCACAGAGCGGCCTACCCCTGTGGACCTGCCACTGAATTTTCTCAGCTTTTGTTGCTGTAAGCCTGGACCATGGTGCTTCATGCTATCATTCCCTCTTTTCCCTTCCTGCACATATAAATAGAAGGCAGCATTAAAATGATAAGATTGTCAGAGAGGAGATAAAAAAAAGTTTTCCCTAGAGCCTCCCATTTCAGGCCTGTAATTGAGAAAAGCAAATGCATATTACATTACTGTGATTAGTAGTGAGTGAAGCAAGCTCCCATCTTCTGCTTCATCTAAGCCTTTTCATGAAGGATGGAAGATAAGACGTTTTCTACCTGCAGAATAGGCTCAGACAGTTTTTTCTTTATGCAACTAGTCAGCACACACCTTAACAGAAAGTCAAATTTATACATTAAAAAAAAATATATATATATAAAAAAAATTGCTGTCGCTACTTATCTTTGCAGCAGAGCTGTGCTGAGTGCTGCTGAGCCTTTTTACTAATGGAGCTGTGAGGTAGAGAGAGAAATCCTGCCCCTTCCCCAGGCAGAGCCTGTGTTAGACGAGCTCTGCTCTCACAGATGCTGGGTCGCTTCGAGCACTTTGATGATCTGGAGCTATAGCTACAGTAACTAAGCAAGTGTTTAAGGCCTGGACTCCGCTAACAAGCTCATTGCCTTAATTTATTACCAGCGCAGTCCTATTATAGGCATCAATGGCAGAAGCTGTTGCTTGTCTGGGGCCCCAGTCCTTTCTTTGTTAAACGACAGGGTTGCAAAAAAAAACAACAAAAAAAACCAAAACAAACCAAAACAACAAAAAAACAAACAAACAAAAACAAACCACTACCAAAAAAAACCACCCAACACATTGAGTGCCACGGGTGTTCCCTTTTCTATAGGTGTTGACACACATTCACACACCAAAACACTCACAAACCGGTTTAAAAAGTTACCCATTTTCTGATTCCCTTTCCTTCCCTCTGACTGTTGCTGCCTTCACAGCAGAGCTGAGAAACCAAGTATGTGTTCGTGCCTGCATTGCTTCCAAGTCTGGCAGCGCAGCTTAAAACCATCTTCTACAGACATTCAAGGCCGGCTATGTAAACTGAGCATTAAACTTTGATACATTTATGGAGACCTCTCTGATCATTTGGCTCCTTGTTTTATTGCCCTTTGCGTATGCAAAAGCAAGTCCAGCCCCCGCATCTTCAGTGAAACCACCAGGAACATCTGTGAGCAGATCTTCCAATTCTCCTTGTAGGACAATGCGAATTATTTCCACAAACTTCTTAAAATTCAAGGAATGGCTTTCCACCTCTCCAGCCTGAGATCTGAAGTGGTTCAAAATTATCTGTATGAATTTATTTATTTACTGGTAAAAGCAGCCATCTAAGCTGGCAAACTTTGCCAACTTTTTTTATTATCTTTAAAAGTCTTGTTTCCCTAACTGAAAAAAAAAATACTCAATGAATTTGGTTGCATTATTCACTGAGCATAAAATTTTTGTCTGTCAGGATTTAAAAAAAAAAAAACACCAAAAAAACAAACCAACAAAACTTTTTTCCTTCTTCTCTGTCGCTAAGAAAAAAAAAGGAAAACATGGAAAAACAAAGCAAAGAAACTATAAAAAGTATTTCATAAAAATAAGAGCTAATTAGCAAGTGTTAGCTTGTGCATAAAAGCATATTTCTTCCTGGCACTGCAGCTCAGTCTGTGTTCTGCAGCATTCAGAAAAGGGAAAGTGCTGAGCATGTGCTGTTTAATTAGGCTTTGGTTGCCACCGCAGCCGAGCTTGGTCTAACAGCTACTGTTGACTAAAGGGGCAATCCTCCCTTTTGGCTCCTGCCACCTCTTTGCATGGGCTCCCCTGCTTACCAATCTCCCAGAACCAGCTCAGCTCACTAAAAACAGAGAGGAGAAAAAAAAAGAAAAAAGAAAACACACAAAAACACAACCAACCACAAAAAAAACCCAACAACAAAAAAAACAACCAAAAAACAAAAAAAAACCACACCACCAAACAAAAAAAACCAAACAAAAAAAACAAACCCAACAAACTCGGCTCCCCCCAAAGCTAATATTTTTTTTTCTGCTCATCAAGTGAAATGAGCCAACAGATCAAACAGGTGCTACTCCCTGTGCAAGAAGGGGGCAGGACCACAACTGGCAGAGTGGGAGGTAAGAGAGGGGGACATTCCTTTCAGTGGCAAGAAGCTGTTGGATTGACACAGCTGTATCACCACTGAGAAACCCTCTGGCACAATCTGCTGACAAAGGCTACCCAAGCCACTGCCGCTTGCCTAGAAGCAGTTGAGATGCACGCATTCATCCTATTCCACCTCCAGCTTTACCAGCCTGAAATCTGCAGTGGAAAAGCAGCAAGAAACAGCTGCAATGGCAACTTCTTTCATCCCCCCCATGACATTTCTTAGCAAACTCTTTGACCCAGCTATACTGAGACACACGTCAGGCTTGCTAAATCTGTCGCATCAACAGAGAGATCCCAGGCTGTACACGCGCACTGTGATTTATCACTTCTGTGCAACTTACAGGTATTTGGAGAAAGTCTTCTGAGCAAAGAGGTTTGAAAAAGAAAAAAAAAAAGTTGGCTCCTTGCAATATTTTTACCACTGTTTGCCAGAGGAAGAGGTTATGGTCGTGTGGTGTACCCGTCGCATGGGGCCAAGCAGCGATGCAGGAGCATTGAGCAGCACTCAACTCAAAGCTGGCTTGCAAAGGGAAGCCCTCACATGAGAGTATCAGAACAAACATCTGCAAGAAACCCTCAGTTGAAAGTGCCACCACCAGCACCTTCTCAGGGCAGAGCTTCTCCTGCTTTCTTTTGAGGAAAAAAAAGATCAGCTTTGGCACTGGGTAAAACTAAAAAGCTGCCAGCAATACACCTATCAGTGAGGGAAAAGGAGGTCTAAAATTTTTAAAACATTAAATATTAAAAGACAGTTACTTGGTCCCAAAGTGGACTTCAGAACCACTGTTAAGCACTGTGCCTCTGGTACCATTGCAGAAATGGCATCTGACACCCTAGTTTGCAGCTGCCGCACACGGGCAGCGCTGGCTGATATTGGAACTCCCCATAACAAGCAAAGGCAGGTGGGCCTTTTCTGTGTACCATTCCACTTGATGCCAATAAAGCATGCTCTGAAGATACCTGACTACTTCATTTCCTCCAAAAGTTTCTCTGGACTTCATCTTTTCTGCCAGCACATAGCCAATGATACCTTCTCCAATCCATAAAATAAAGAGGTGGTTGAAGTACCACACAGAAATGGGAAATGCAAGGTCAGAGATTTCAGTCCTCTGGCTCCTACCCCCAAGGACATGCCCCAGTGCCCAGTTCAAAGCCTGTTTGAAGGGAGAGAGGAGAATTCTATGCCTTTCCTTCCTAATTAAGCCATTGTGCACAGAACAACATTCAGTGGGCCAGGGAAAGAAAGGAAGACTGAGCCATGCTGTCTGCCCTCATAGCTAAGGTATGCAGGGAGAAAGGTTTCTGTCCCCTTTCCAAGCGATCCTGTGGAAGCATCCTCTGGATCAGAAGTAGGACACAAAATCTTTCCCCTTTGAAATCAGATTAGATGAGAAAGTGGGGCAAATGCTGTGGACACCAAGCAGTTGATATAAAGAGGGCACTGCCCCTTCTCCCTCCAGCCGTGTTTTAAAAGCAGCAGCTGCCAAAGCGTTGCGTGCAGAATTGCAGCACATTGCAGGCTGGGCCACTCACCGCAGTGGCCAGGGCTCCATACATGCACCAGGCACAGTACTGCTTCACCTCACCCAGACCAAGGAACATCTGGGTAGAAATGCGCTTGCAGAAAAGAACTCCCCAATGCCTGGGGAGCTCAGGGGTTCAGGCATCAGGCAAGCAGACGTTTCAATAATTATGATTTTAGCTCACATTCGGAGTTTCTCCTAGCTCTGGCCCAGGCTCCTTAGAGCTGCCTCACTAGCGACTTTTCCCCAGGTATCTTTTGCACACCCACGAAAGAGACTGTGTTATATCTCAACAAAACACAACATATTCTAATATCCTAGCAGCTGGCCCTGAGACATAATCTACGGCACTCTGGTTGCTTATGGCCTAGTTTATGGTCAGCTTCCCAGAAACATTTGCATGCTTGGGTAAAGTTGAGTACAACAATAAATCCTCAGTTCCAAGTAACAGAAACATTTTGTCAGAGGCAAACTTAATGAAAGACAAAAGAGGCTCCAGGACAATCAGCAAAACCAGTATGAATTTCTGAAATATCATGTATTTAATACTATCCATGATGTTTTAATTAAACATGTAAAACAAGAAAGAGCATATTCATTATCAGACAAAAAACCCACAAAACCCAAAAACAAACCCACTCTCATTTAACTGTAACAAAGCTCAGAAGCACTTTCTGGATTGTTGTTATCTGGTTAGAAAATATTTTCCTAACTATAGCTTATTTCCCACTTCACTAAAGTCTTTTGCTTTCTAAATAACCTTTCTGGATTTTAGAAGGGAAAAACGAGGGATGATTGACCAAGATTAGAGGTCTGAAGCTTTTTGTTCATTGAAATGTGCCTCTCATTTTCCCAGGAATAAGTGAACTCGGAGTTAAATTTCCGAAGACTAGTCCTTCGTGCCAGCAAAAATCAGCCACTTGCCAGGCTGTCTTTGGAACATCAGCAACACCACCACGATCAAACATTTGGGAAGGAAATTGGCCCATCTATAAAAGATTTGGCCAGGACACGGACAGCTTGGATTTGCAAACGGCCGCTCTCCTTCTCTTTACGATAGCAGCAAGGTGTGAAGCAGAGACAGAAGAAGTTCACAGCGCCATGAAGTGTGATGCTTCTAACACCTATCAAATCTGATGCTAATGCTATGTGTATCTGTTACCAGATTTTCCACTCCGTAGCATTACCATGGAAGTCATAATAGTAAGACAGAGGAGAAACTATCCTTACATTTTCTGAAGCTGTTTGGAATGTAAGCCCTGTCATGCTGTTACAGAAAAATACCATCCTGAGGAACTTCACCACAGTGTGGTGAAAACTGCATTCTCTAGCGCAGTATATAAGCCAAATGTCTTCCGTCAGAGTACCAATTAGGAAACTTTTATACTGGTTTAACAGTAGTATTAAGCCTGGGGGCCTCATGATAAAAAAAAAAGTGACTTGTCGTAATACAGTTTTGAAATTTTCCCCTAAAATACAAAAAGGGACAGATATTCAGCTACCACTAAATGTGTAGCTCCTGCACAAAGCTACACTAATTCAAACCAAAACCAGAATATCCCAGTACCTCCAGATATGTACAGATTAACTAGATACACCAAATGATACTACCATAAAAGTGAGAAAATTCTCTCACAGGGCAACCAACAGCTCTCCTAAAAGTTACAACATTGCAAGTTTTTCCCTTTTTTTCTTTTCAAATTAAAAATATCACTTGACATTTTTGCTATGACCAACATCTTCAGATGTGTTTTACTGCCCTGCCACTCTGCCTCTTTACTGCCTTTTTCTTTGAAGAGATGAGCCTTGTGCTTACTGAAGGCCACAATCAAATTGCCATTGACTGCAGTGGATTAAGGCCAGATCTTTCTCAGCTTAGATTAACCATTAGCCTCCTGGGACTCCTCAGATTTTGTACCAAAAAATCACATGAATTTGAAGAAATTGCAGATGGTTTAGGTAAGTATGAAGGTAGGTTACATGGGGACTATTTGTTGCCATGTGCAAATTTAAGTAGTGGTGATATTCAAGTCGAGCATGCATAAAAGCTTTAAAACAAGACTACAGTGATGATAACATGTGTAAAACACCATGAATTCTGTTACTTAATTTCACCATAGTCTGGCCTTCTCTTTCTGTTGGACTTCCCCAGAGCCCCTTTCACAAAATGGTCACTGGCTACGGTCATTAAGTTAATGGGTGCAAGCACCATCTCCTATTCAGGGACAGTGTAAAAAAAAAAGTATTGAAGCTACTTTATGAGCTAGATAACCAAAACTAGAGAAGTCACCACCCAAAACACAGGCCACATGCAGGGCTGGAATGCAAAAAGAGCTGTGCTGTGGTGTCTCAGGAGGTTTCTGGAGGGTTTGAGAGTTATTGCTTGGAGCTGCATGCGTGTAAGAGATAAGCAGCAAAAAATACCACAGGAGCACAGAAAGAAGGCAGCAAGGACACATCAGATATAGCCACAGAGGCAGTTGCTCAGGAATACCAAGATGGAAGTGATGTTTCCGCTAGAAAGCGGGCAGAAAAGTCACTTTCCCTGAACACAGTAGGGCTCGTACAGCAGGAGAAAGTAGATTTCATGTACATTCTCTAAAAAAATAATTAGACCTCAAAGACTCTTGACTAAGTCATGAACAGACACAACTCATACTAGTTAAACAGAAACTATAATAACTTCCCCCACTCCCTTTTTGAAAATCAGCTTTGTTGCTCCAATAACCGTGAATCTTGGTTGAGAGAGAGCAGAGTCCAGGCTGGCAAGGACAGTTGGGTTAGATTTTGGTTGGTAGCTGCACAGCTGTCTTTATTCTCCAAACTCTTGAAAAGCACTTCCAAAAGTCTGCATGGTTACATTTGTCCATCACCACAGCCACAGACCAGCCTGGCACACACAGATCTGTGCACCAGTGCCTAATTCCTCAGCAGATCAAATTAGAAGAAATGTTCTTCATGGAAAGATGCTTTTTATAAGAGTCCCTCATGTAAGCCAGTGCCTACAAAGAAAGAGAAGCCAAGGCACCACAAACAGGACCATCACTCAGAGATTTCAGTCTTTGCCTAGGCACTGGGGGTAACGATGACAGCCCAGAAAGAGTTGACAGAGTTAGGGCAAAGTGCCTCTTGCCAGGAGCTGAGGTTCCCCGTGAGCAATGCTTCCTTCAGCAACAACCAAAACAGTTGAGGGCAGCTTCGTTGTCACAAGGACCCAGAGAAAGCGACAAGTCACAGACAGAAACCAGGCTTACTCAGATCCAAACATGGTCTCTGGTGTGCCCTTTGCCCACCTGCATCCATATGAGCTGCCTTTCAACTCCTTCCCATTCTCCTCCTCACATCCAGTTACTTCAGTTTCCATTTTATAAAACTGAAAGCTTGGCTTTATTATTTGGGCTCCCCACCGTACATCATAAGCATAGCCTGCCTTCATTCTCCTCTTTTTGGCTTTTGGAAAAAGCATGGTCATAGCTAGATCTCATGTTGCACAATAATTGAAATTTTCATAGAGAATTCCAGAGTAAATTGTTAGCAGACCATATTGTTACAAGCTTGTCAGTGTTACTTTTTTCTTATTTGGCTTAAATTTGTGTTCCATCATCTTCTCATTTTATAATTTGTGTGTCATACACTCTGATCATCTTGTGACCCTCTGATTTGAGAAAAGAAAAAAAAAGTTATTTCTAAAGTAAACAGGATTTTCCCCCTTCATTATTCCAGGAAACAGAAGTTCTTCTCAAACTCATAATTAAGGAAAAGTCAGAAAGAGTTCAGATTTTATGAGTGAAGTAAATAAGCTGTTAAAGTATTAAAAACATTGTGGAATTCAGCTGATGAAGTTCTAGATCTTTTTGTAGAATAAACCCCACTGACTGATAGTGTTTGCTTCTCATGAAAGTGTATTGTACTCAAAGCACTTCAAGCAGCTTTTAAGTAGATTTACAGTTAAAGGTATGGAATATAAGTCTGTAGTGATCAATGCTGCTTTTCCACCTGCCATCTGTAATCACCTCATCTGAAGGTAGACGGCTTTTTCACGATGATTTTCCTTCTTGTCCATTCAAAGCAGAGACATAGTCTCCCTGCTTTGGGCCATACTGACCCTCCACATTTCCATGTCTCTCTTGCTTATTTTCCTGTTCGGGGATCAATGCCCACGAGAGGTCTTCTAAGGAAAATTTGGAGGCGGATTGAGAGCCAGCAGAGGGAGCATCACAATAGCTCCCATGTGTGATTCTTTGCAGAGGAATCCAGAGACTTCAGCTAGTCTCAGGACCCTACTGTGTTAAGAAACATGCATGCCTACAGTAAGCACGCTTACATTGTTTTACTACATTTTCCACACAAGCAATGGATTTTTTGCAAAGGTCATTGGATCCAAGCCAGTCACCACTGGGAATATAAATCGTGTATTCTTCGCGTTGAATCATAAGAGAGAGGTGGGGAGAGAGGGGATGGGGGAAATGAGAGACAGATTTGCAACTTTCTTCTTTACAATTAATATGGTTATTTCCCTTTATAACATCGCTATTCCTGGTTCTTCTATAATGCTTAACATCCAGCAATCTCAAAACATATTAAAAAGGAATTACAACTGTCATAGAGGAAATCAAAGCCCAGAAAAGCAAACTGATGCGTATGTACCTAAGCACATAAAGGAATTCTTTCTCCTGGTATATATTTGAAGAACAAATGCTTCATATGCCCCAAAACTCCTGAAAACATCTTTTACCCTCTAGTACAACTCCAGATGCACTAAAGAGAAATCCAGACCTCCATCACTGGGAGCTTGACTTCAGTAGAATCACCGTTTCATAACAGAGGGGACTACTGTTTCTGTACATCTCTCAGCTGTATTGGTAACAAGCTTTTTTCCAGCGGTTCCATCTACTTTTTGAGTTTCACCTACACATAGAGGTTTACGAGTCACTAGCGCCCATTCAATTTCCCTCCCATTGGAGGAAGTTAATGGCTCCAACTCCCAAGATCAAGTCTGGGGAGGAATTTATCCCCAAGAAGCATTACCATGAAGTAGCCCAGCCCACAATGGGACACAGAAAGGCGATTCCACCACCCATTCAACAAGCTTAAAGCCCAGCTCTTATACATCCATCAAAGTCCATTTTAATTAGGAGCCTAAAGCTAGTTTACTCATCAGTAATAAAGGAGCAATTAAGTTCACAGCTGAAAATGAATTAATGAGATACTGCAAACAAGCTAATTAACTCCTTCATGGGTATTCAGATAGAAACCACACAAAAAAACCCACAGGGTGCACTAATTACTCCAGGGGTCTGACTAAAATGAAACAAAAAAATAGAAAACCACATTTGGAGCAAAGGCTGTAAGTCTGTCATTAAGCCATCTTCTCTCATGTACAGCAAGCATAGGAAGCTGTATATGACACGGTGCACATGGAAATGCCTGCCATGCCCATGTGCAATGGGTCAAAAACAGCATCAAATTTGATCTGCTAAAATTGGCCCTATTTACTCTGTTTCCATTGGCAGATGCTCTGGGTCACACCCTCCTCAGCACAAGCAGAGAGGTTTGGCAAAAGAGTTGGCCTGTTTAAACACACTCTGAGGAAAAGTAGAACTCTTGCATGGACAGCCAGCAAAAGTCAGCACGAGGTATGTGATGCTGTACAGTGCTTGGCCAAGGCTGACTTACATAGCACTGTTTGAGGAAGAACAAGAGGGTCTTTCTGTATACGTTAAGGAGGTTAAACTGTCATCCTTGACAATTTACATTAACTGTACAGCATTTCATTGCCACTAGGCTCAGGAATCTATAAAACCACTGGGCCCGATTTGCTGATCCTTGTGCTTTGGTCATTTATGGCCAAGCAAAGGACGGGTAAAATTCTACTGTTCAGGCATAGAACAGCTTTACTGAGACTTTTTCACTCTGATACAAGCATTATGCTTGAAATTTAGAGAAGAGAATCAAGCCCTTTCCACAAAGCTCATGTAGTGACAAATACAGCCACTTTTCAAATCTCAAAACCTGGGCTATTTTAAAGGAAAAAGCCAAAAGCTGCCAGTGTCCAGAGTGGAGTCCCAGCCCATAGAATTCAATAACCAATCCAGGAAACCCATTTCAACATCAAGTTTCAAAGAGGTTATTGTAAACAAAGAGTGAGCCCACAGAACAATATGATTCTTGATCCCCATTTAAGCAGTAGGAACACAGAAAAGCCTCCAAAGTGGAGACATCTGTATTTGTGTAGAGTGCTTTCCCTGCCTCTTTCTACTGCATTAAATTGCAAATGGTGAAATGGAATTTCTTTTTTGTGTAGATTAGTCCTTGCATCTTAAACCACCCCAGCTACAACAATGCCACAACTAAAATACAAGAAGGACACTTTCTGAAAGCTGCACAAGCATTACAGCACTTGTTTATAATTAACATGATAGTAATTAAGCCTGACCTCATGGCAGTTCATAGCAGCCACTACTAGCTTTATTGGAGTTTGAAGTTCCAGGAATGAGACTAGAATGAGGGCTGGAGGACAGCGTGTATATATGACAGCTTGTCCAGAACCTGACCTCATCAGTCGTTTTCTTTATATGGATTCAGTCTACAGCAAGACTATTCTTCTCATTCATAAACACACAGAATTTTTACTTTTTCCTGTCAAGACAAGCTAGGGCTAGAGGCCATCACACAAAGCCAAGCACAAAAAGCTATCAGACAATGACTTCTTATTGAGATGGATTACAAAGAAATGTTTGGGTTTTTTCTCTCTGTACCTGTTTAACTAAACAAAGGTTACCAAAGCTATAAAAGATTATTTTGCAAGAAACAGCTTGAGATTTATCATGCCAAGATGATGGCTAAGGTCTTCTATCTGCCTGTCAGCAGAAGTATTACCCACAGATTGACAAAAAGAATTTGTTGTATTAACATGTTTTAGTATAGGGGAAAAAAAAATAAAATATTGCACGCAATGTGGTTTTCTATATGAAATACATTGATGCTTATTGTGATCACTACGCCAATCTAACTAAAGCTAAATAGGTTGCACTTAGGAACAAAGATACACTATTTTAAATGCTGCAAATCACCTTCATTCCTAGCTCAAAATTATTCTGCTTGCATGTATTTTCTTATTTCTAGTTTATTTTGGCTGATTTAAGAGGCTCATGAAGTCACCAGCACACCCAGAGCTTATATATGTTTTACATACTGGACTGTAACCCCACTGTTTGCATGTGTGTGTTACAGCTATAACTTTGCACTGTCCCAGTGAGTAGTTTGCTGCGGTTTGCCCTGGGGAAGATAAGCTTGAGCATAATCTATGCATCCCGCAGGTCTTGAGGCTGTTGAAATGCATATGCTATCTCTTGACAAAAAAAAAAAACAAAACAAAAACAAATAAAAAAAACCCCAAAAAACAACAAACCAAGCTAAACCAAGAAACACCACCAAAACCCAAAACAACTCTACAGGGCTTCACGGTGGTCTTCAGCTACATCAGAACATAAAGGAAGATAGGCAAAATAACTATTGACTTCTGGTTTTATTTTTCTCACAGTCTCTTATTCAGTGTTACAAGAGAAAAAGAAAGTGAGCTTTTCTGACTCCTGTAAAAAGAATGTGTAGTTGTTCATTTATTTATTAAGTTTGACACTATCATTAGATGGGCTTGTAACTTATTACTAGTCTCCTTTGAAGCAGGACAGAAGAGTAAGAAGCCTTCTCTTCTACTGAGAAAAATGTTCATGTGGCTTCCATCTCTGCCACTCAGGGAGGTGCAGTTATAAAAAAAAAAAATACAACGTCACAGTCACACTAAATACAGCTTAGTGGAAAAACTGGAAGTGGAAGAGCTAGATTCAGAGGCACCTGGATTTTATTCCAGTTTGGTCACTGAATTTAGCAGGATGAAATGACTGCCTCTTTGTCTGCTCCCTGCCTCCTCCTCCCTCCAGTAAATAAATTATAGTCATAACTTATTATAAATAGCATTTACACTGCAGGAATATTACGCTAACTTGCAAGCCTATTGTCAGGTCTAACTAACATTTAAAGCGCACACTGAGCAGGGCAAAGTACTGTTAACAGTTGTAAAGTGCTGGGTTTTGAGCTATACTGATACGGCACTGCTTTGGTCTCAATTTTGTATTTTACACTCCTCCGCTCTTATCAAAACGTAGTATATAACTGCCAGCACTGAGGAGTTCCTGTGCACGAGCTCCTGCCAAGCTTGTGCCACGTTCCCCACACAGTATTTTCTTCTAGGCTTTTGCTCTGCACCGAGTAGATAGTGTTGACTCTAACAGAGAGAGTATTAAGGGTTACTAAGTCTAGGAAAACTCTTGCTTTCCAGGCAGCTCCTCTGGGCTAAATGTCACTTGCTTTCCCTGAAAGCAGAAAAGATGTTCTTCTGAAAGCAGTTCTTCCTACTTCTCTGATTAATAAATATATGTATCTTCTGATGGAGTTCATGATTTCTTCAGAAAGAGTCTAAAATCTACACAGGAGGTATAGAGTGTGCTTATCAGCAGTCAGGGAGAACAAGTCTGCTTTTCTTTTAAAGATGTAGTATTTCAATATTAAAACAACATAGCTACCTAGCCTATTATCAATAGCAGACCTTTCCAGCATAAGAGCAAAAACATATTATTTTTTCAGTTTGATGGGGTAACAGAGATGAAAGCCCAAGAAGATCAAGATTTGTTTTCCTTTTCTAATAAAGTTGGTTTTTTTCCTTCTTTTAAAAAAAAAAAAAAAAAAAAAAAAAAAAAAAAAAAAAGAGTAACACAGTTCTGGATTTTTCCCACTGTTGAAAAACAGAAAAGTTTTAACAAAAAAACAGTTATTCGAATGGGTTAGCATTAAATACCTTCTTAATTTTTGTTGCTATACATGCTGGTATTAGGCCATGAAAATAAGGATCCGGGCCTAGTGTTTTCATTTTTCAAGAGGCAAGCTTCTGGAGAGGGAGAACAAAACATTGGCACCACAGTTATGTCAAAACCTTATTAACCTTGCTTATTCAGCATTTTCTTTTCCTGCATTGTCTCACTTTATCTGCTGTCAGAAACAACATTTCAGCACCATCTCCGAGAGATCTGTTACTTTTCACAGCGCAGGAGCTTTGGTTCTGACGGCTCCTTGGAGTATTTTTCACATGTTGCAGTCGAGACCTGTGAATCAATGATCCAGCTCTGCACTCCCTCAGCTGTCTCTTGCTTAAGCAAGGCGAGTCTCTCTCCACCTCCCCTGCAGTAAAGGTTTATTTACATTGACTGTCTGACACGCTTTCAACTGGATGAAACCGCTGTGCAACCACATCTCAAATTGACTTACACCCCTACGCGCTCCCGCTCTTTCCGCGGCTGGCACGCTCCTGACCATACAGAGAGCCGCATCAAGCGACTTTGCTATCAGAAGTGTAATTCTCAAAATAAAACGAGGACAGCTTTCAGCTCCCTTAGTGAGCTAAATCAACTTCACACACAGTCCTGGGGCAAGTGCAGGGAGGGAGTGCCTGGGGAAGAGTCGCAGTCAGCCCTGAGTTAGATCAGCTCCAACTGAGATGGCCCCATATCCTTAGGTCATTTTGAAAATGGGACTATGAATTTAAGTGCCATTGTCACGGGTGGCCGGGGGCACAGATAAAAACCAGGTGCTTCCAGCTAACAAATTTAGATGCCAGATCATCCATTGAGGCAGTCTGCCTGGGTGATTTTTGCCCACAGCAAGTACAAAGTAACCTGAGCTATCCTAAACTCAGGCTTAACCTTGAGGTCTAAACGGCACCAGTTTAACCCTTCAATCCCTGCAAGTTAACTGGAGATACCTCCGATTTGCTAATGGCATGCAAAGAGAGCAGCTGACTTGGTGCCCTGTCACATAACTGCATAGTACATCTCAGATTTAAGGAACATTGTTCATTAAGTCCTCTCAGTAGATGACTGAGACCCATCCCTTGGAGCCTCCCTGGAGGGGCTGCAGAATAGAGATGCTGTACTGGTATAACAGGAGCAGGTCTTCAAGTGAGACACATACCCAGAGACAAAACAGTCTGACTGAACTTTTGGGTTTTTTTAAACTTAATTCAAACCTTGGTCAGTACAGAGGTTTACTTAAAATTATTCCCTTAAGAAATAAAAGGGCACCATTCTGAGCAATTCCCAATAAAAAATTATGAAAACTTCTTCTAACTGTTCCTGAATAGGCCATTATAAGCAGGAGCTTAACTATTTTAATAATTGAAAGCAGCAGTAGAAAGAGTGGCAGAGCAATAACAGGTTACACTTGTCATTCCAGAACAAGTCCCTCTACAATTTATTAACCTGAAATATATCTTTTTTCAAAATAATTTAATGATCTCAAAGACAGTTGCAGTTCAACGTGCCACTAGAGAAACAAACACGTACTGCTCATGTGCCCTATCAGAGTCTCACGTTAAATTCACTCATAACCTCCAGAGAGGAAACGAAAAAAAATAAAATCATCTATTAATACTATACAAGCTGATACATTGCACCTCCCTATAATTTTAAAGATTGTAAAGAAATCCATTCACACTTGAGCTTAAGGCATCAGAACTACTCTTTTCTACAGTTCCCTCATTGTGGTTTGCAGCAAGGGGGAAGAAAAAAAAAGAAATCTTAAACAAAACGGAACAAAAAAAAATCCATACAGCAGCCAGTGAGGGGGGTAGTGGGGAGAAGAGAGGAAAAAGAAGGGAGATGTGGTAAGAAAATGAAAATTAAAAAACAAACAAAAAACACACCAACCAAGAAAACCCCATATCCCAGAGATCATGACATCAGCTCTCCTTCTAGTTTTATTTAAAACAAACACACGTGCCATCACTCACAGCTCTGTGGTTAGTGGAAAACATGACTGCAACTTCCATGGTGTGTGGGTTGCATAAAAAAAACAAAGGACCTTTCTTTGGCACAGCTGAATTTGGCTAATGATGGAAGGAAAGCGGGTAGGATATTTGTACAAAATCCTCATGTTTTGTCAGGGAGGATAGTCCTGGGTGAGCCACCTAGCTGTGCTTTGTCCTTTAGCAGAAGCATCCACACCACTTCAGTATAGAAGATAACACAGAAAGAGGATAATACAGTACGAAGCACAATACAATATGTTTCCACCCCTATGCAAACAATAATTCAGTTAGATTATCAATGCAAACGCAGTCCTTACAAGATAGATCATTTAGGTCAACAAGTATTTTAGCTTTGACTATCAGAGCAAGGACAGGTAGTGTAAAACATTCCTCCTGGGTTTGCCCTTTAAAGCTGAGTCAGGAAACAACCCTCAGGCAGTTACGGTACAGGCAAGTTGTTCAAAATTGGAGCCAAAAAGCAAAGTAGCATTCAAAACTCTAGTCAAGTCCAAGCATCACCCATCCATCGAGGACTGGATGAATGTGTGTGTATGTGCAAGTGGAGCAATGATACCGGATTAAAGTCACCGAGATGATTTTCTGGGCTTCTGCATAGTTCTACGCTATTTGACGCTGTGCAATTAGTCACCATGACAGCTGATGTTCGACTTCCAGAGGAGAATATTTTCAGAAGGGCCCAAGGCTCCTGTTCAAAAGTCATTAGCCAGCTATTTTGAGAAGGACTTCAAAAGAGTCTTAAGATTACAAAAATAAGATACAGTGATTCTGTTTGCCTTGTAGAGGTTTAGGGGTCACATATCCAGTTTCTTCTCCAGAGTCATTGCTTTTAATGAAAAGGTGAATTTTTCCATGTTTCCAGGAGATACTCTTTAAGAGCAGCACCAGATAGCAAGAAAAGTAGCAAACTTGACAGCCCTGAGACTCCCCTGACTCCAGTTTGCAAGCACGGTACACTATCACTGCTCTTGTAGGTTCCAAGGGACCCTCTGTGTCAGAAGATCAAGCCCAGCTGACACACGAATGAAGCCATACCCACTAGCTGCAGCAGTTCTGGCCTCCACTCATCACAGGCTGAGTCACAGTGGCCCACAGAGCATCTCACACTGGCATTGCCAACACTGGGACTGCATGACACACAGGGGAGGACGGGAAGCAGCTGGCTGCTGCAGAGGGGCACTAGCATGGACTTTCCCTACAGGATGCTCCCTCCTAGGGGACCATGAACAACCTGCCAACAAACAGGGAGGATGGGAGACCAGGCCTTATCTGACCACCTTCTAGCAATGACCCTCCATCTCTGCAGCTAGGCTTTAGCCTTTTTCATTCTTTTTTTCAGGCTACAAATGAGGTGATGTAAGCATGCAGCAAGAGCTGCACCCTATGATTATCATTTTTTCCTCAGTAAATGGGTAGTAAATGAAGTCTAATTAAAAGACCAGCAACGGCAATGAAGAGCAAGGCACAGTGAAGCCACCCACCAACCTCCAACCTAACACTCCACACACTCAAAAACTAATGGAGTTTACGCTAAGGTGACCTTGGTGAAAGGTGCCTCAAGACAAGTTAGCACTTACGGTGGTGAAAGCTAGGTGTAGGTACTATGTTCTGTCCAAGTCAATTCCTAAATAACTTGCTTTACTTAAATACCAATTGTTGGGTGAAAAAATGAACCTGTCCATTAAATCTGCAAACATTACATTAAGCACCAGCAAACCATCAGTAATAACATGCTGCTGCTGCTTGCAAAAAAAAAAAA
>VWZK01014051.1:301-33098 GCA_013396935.1 Baryphthengus martii | reverse complement strand
AAAAAAAAAAAAACACGGAATTTTTACCAGTAGTGGTAAAAATATTTAACTACATTTTACCTTTGAGTGAAGTTGTCCTAGTGACAAATTCTGGATCGGAAAAAAAAATGGTGGTGCAGCAAAGCCTCATTTCATTTTTATTTTGTATAAACATAGGATGTCAAGCTATTTCACACAACTCTGTTGTGGCTTTTTTTTTTATAATTGTCCAAGGACATAATACAGCAACAGAAAAGAGAGACAAACGCTTGTTTAACAAATTTTTTTTTTTAAATGTGGTTGTAAATCCTCCCCCTCAATTTACTGAAAATGTAAAAACATGTGAAATGCCAGATCACACCCTACTCTTCAGCTGAGTTTTTTTAATAACTGCAAATATGATCATATTTCAAGTTAAGACAACCCATTAATTACACCTGAACACATAATCAGAGTCTGAGTTTTAAAACAAATAATAAAACATATAACGTTTCAAGACACAAAGAGGTTTTTCTGTTTGTTCCTTGTGAGCTTTTTTGCTGGTTGTGGGTTTTTTTTTTAAACTTGCCAAAAAAAAAAAAAAAAAAAAAAAAAAAAAAAAAAAGGCCTGTTCACTTGAGGCATTCACCATTGGACACTAAATCTTTGATGAGCGTCAAGAGGGCAATTATCTCTAAAATAAAGACTTTTGTATATCATGGGTCCCACATTCTAAATTCAGTCTGAGAAGCAGGAGGAAAAAACGATTCAAACGTCAACAGTGAATTGGCCCAAGGTCTCTGCGTTACAGATATACCACTGTTACATTTTACATGGCATTAGGAAGCGTGGCAGTCATTTGACCTACCAAACAGCAAGCACTTTTGATGCAAAGCCTAATTGTCACTTATACTTTGTCACGCCATTTAGTTTCAATGATTTCCTGAACTCTTCAAGGAACTATGCTAATGTTCCAATTTTACTTTTGTCAGTATCAATGTGATCCTCATTAAAACGAAGCTGTCAAAATTGTTTTGATGCCACTTTCCTTGACAACATCTGCTCGGTTTCCCCTGTTGTTACCTTGACTGTGGGAAATAAGATTAAAAAAATCCTCACAAAAATCTCATGACTACATTTTATCTGTAAGAGACATTATGCAGTGATGGGAATTGAGGCTTAGAGTCTGTTCTTCAAGAGCAAAACTCTTTAATAAGGATGAATAAAATGTTATTTGACAAAGAGTCCTACTAGCTCCAAACTAGATTTCCTCCATCTCCACGCCAATTACAAGAATCAGAGGTAATTCTCAGGGTAAAAAGTTTACAAACCATATCCTTTTTTACCTCATTTTAGGGACCGAGAGTATTTTAGGTTATATTTGGCTTCCCATTTTCCCCAACCAGTTCTGGGAAAGGGAAAATTTACCTCACAAATTACTGCCAAATGCAACAGAAGTTAACATGCATAGATGTAAATGGTTGAGGACCAGAGGCACATCTCATTCAGTCGGCGTACCACATGCACAGCCGTCTCTATCATCGAGACACAGTTCATTGGGAGGGAGCTTCAGCTGCTCCAGCTAAATCCACTAGCAAACATGAGCTGGGCTCCTAAGAATGGACAACTGGGAATACGGCTTAAAGTATAGTTTGCTTTTGCAGTAATGACATTCACCACCATTTATAAGCTTCTACAACCATTTAACGTTGCCTTAAGCTGTGTAGGTTTAAGAATGACACTGCATTGCTCTAGATCTCTTAAGTGAAAATCAAAAGTCATTATTTTTTACATTATTTGATTAATATAACTAAAAAAAAAATGACATCCATACAACATGCAACTTCTGGCCTGGGCTCACTCAGCAATACAGAAGAGCCCCAAGACTCATAGCAGTACGTGTTACAAGGATACCAGTTAGGACAAGTCTTACAGGGAGCAGCACAGGGCTACTCTAGGCAGTGCCAGAGCAATGCTTACGCTGTGGAAACCCATCTGATTATGGGGTTTTTATGGTCCCAGTACGCTGTCGCTTTGGTACGTTGATTATACCAGAACAAGACGTGAGCAAACTATTATTACTGTCGAAACGGTAGTGTTCTGCTATCTACCTACACAGAGTCCCAAGTGAAATCGTTCTGCCTTCGGGTGGCCTTAAGGGTGAATGCTTTTGGAAGAGACTACTATTAAAATAAAAAGGGAGATGAATATGTATCTGCATGTCACCCAGTCACACAACCACTTCATACACTTTACAGACAATATAGCCTATAATTAAGGTCATTCAGCACTTGGCACCATAAAACTCTACCAAGTAACAACTTTGCAAAATTCTTATTGTTTTAGCACAAATGCCTAATGTTGTACCAGGTATCTGCTTTTGGCTGAGATTTGTTTTCAAGAGAAAACTTCAACTATAAGAGCTTAACTCTTTCTGAAAATGAGATTAACAAAAATTCATAATCTTTCCTCTTTTCCTCAGCCTATCCTGATTCCTCCAATCTTTTCCTTCAAATAGTCCTAGACACCTACCAGCCCTGAAGAAATTAAACCCCCCTTTGCCTCTTCTCTGCTAGTTCAATCAACTACAGAAAACAGAATAAACTAAATTCCAGAAACCAAACCAGATTGTCCTGCACAGTCATTAAAAGAATATGCCGATTCCCTGGGTGAACAACTTGACACTATGATGAATTTTCCAAAGATGCTGAACATTGGCAGTAACACCTAACGTCAACAGGTAATGAGCTTTGACAATATCCTAGGCGTACAAAATGCTGACACAGCACAACTTCCATCTATTCACTGGATCTACCCAACCAGTACAATTTATCTTTCTCTGCTTTCCTCGTGTTAATCTCTTTTCCAAGCAGCCTGCCATGACCCCTTGTCACAGGCATATCTAATCCAGTGGGAGACCTGAGGCTGAGACATAGCAATAGCCATACTGGGGTTAAGTTCTGTTACCGGTTACATGTCAGCACGGCCAGTTTTAGCAAATAGGTAGGATGGATCTAAGGCAGAAGAACCCCTTGTTATCTCAGGCGAGGGAAAGAGCAGATAGGCTAGTCACCCAATTTAGAGGTGCTACGATGTCCATCTATTCACTTGACCCACTGCTTGAGCTTATTGTCCCTGTTGCAGAAGCAAATGAAAGAACAAGACCTTGCTTCCACCACTCCAACTCAGAATCAGCTTTGCCTGCCCTGGTAGAATTTACTGCCTCCAGCTACCTACGCCATCCTGCCACCCAACGCATCTTCTTTGTAGCGGGCACAGCAGAACAGGGAGCTTATTCACCTTCCACCATTGCAGGTCACAGATTAACATCTTTATTCAAACTGCTGGGAGCAACTAAAATTTGGCCACATGCCGCCTTCTTGCCACCTCTACTAGAAGGCAGCAAGCCATGGCAGAGGAGCCGTTCAGTCTGCCAGCAGCAATGCCCTTTCTTATCTCAGCAGCAATTTTGTACCTGCCTGGGGCAGTGGAAAAACCTTGCTCTGGCCCTGCAGATATGCAGTGTAACAAGGTGATATACTGTAGTGATGACATGAATTATTTTAGCTGCTCTGAGCAAAAGTGTAAGCTTTTGTAATGGCCTTTAGTGACAAGGAGATTACATTGCTACAAAAGAAACGGCAGCCAGAAGTAACTATGAAATATAGCCATTCTACTCCCTAAGAAAAGAAATGTGCCGCTGGAAGTGCACATGTATTGCATATAGAAAGAGGTTATAGATACAGTCCTATTAGTATCACTCTTGTCATTTCTTAATTCTTAGTTCTTAATTCTCAGTACCATCCTGCTGGTTAGAGAACGCCTCTTGTCATAAAAAGCTAACGAACAGAAAAAGAAACCCTTTGAAAATGTTCTTTGTATCTTTTTAAAAAAAAATGAATAAAGCTAAGATTTTGCCTGAGTTGGAAGTACTTGTGTCAAGCACAGGTCAGACATTACGTCAGTACTTGCTCCTCCTGGGATGTCTTGGCTGAGCCCAAAGCTCACCTTTGATACCAAGACTGCTCAATACAGTTGCACTTATCACTGGCACCCTGGCAGACTACAACCCATTAGCCACTACCCTCTGAGCCTGATCATCCAACCACAGTTACCCATCTAGATGTCCATCCTAGCTTGGATACAAGAACACTGCAAGAGAGGGTTGTAAGTCTTGCTAAAGTCTGTACTACTGGTTGACTACTCTTCCTTCATCCACAATTCCAATCATTTCAAATAAATGAATTAAGCTGATTGGTCAGATTTACCACTGGTACATCCAGACAGATAGGTCTCAATTGTTCTCTCCTCCACATGCCCAGAAGTTTGCTCTAAGAATTGGAAGACCACTGCAGCCTCATCTGAGTGCAAGGCCCTTCAGTGTCAGGGTAACTGCTCTGAACAGTGCTGACCATGATGCCCAGGGAGCTGCTGCTGAGCCCCACACAGTATTTGGCAGTATTCTTTGCCCCTTCCCTGTGTCCTATGAAAATATCCGTGTAAACTGCTACTAACAAGAACTGCATCCATGCTCTGGCCCAAACACTAGGAAAAAGGTACATAACATTTCCTAATCAGGGGTCAGCCTTTCTCAGCAGTACCTGCATCCAGAGATACCAGAAGACCTCAAAGCAGAGCTGGGCACTGCAGCACCAACAGGGAATGACAGCATCCCAGCCTCACATGCAGCCCCTGCTCCATTCACTGCCCAGCCCCACTTTGCTGCCCATAGGTGCTGCAATCTGAAGGAGTGCTCAGTACCAAAAGTTCACTTAGTTCTGAAACTGCATCATCTGTTAGGGTCACAATGCTGCCACTTGCACTGGGACCCGCCCCGCTCCCCCTGCCAAAGCAGAGGACATGGGCCTGCAGGGAACAGCTCTGTACCACACCATCTGAGCAAAGGGGACACACTGTCCCTGATAGGTACAGCAGCCACCAGCTGCTGTGGGGACAGCCTATCTCAAGTGACCTTTTGACTCTTTTCTGGGCTGTTTTGTGATCCTGGGCACATCTCAGGTGATGCTGTGACCACCAGTCTGCCTAAACCAAGCCTAAACCTTTCCTTTCCAGTCTCCAGTCCCACACCGTGTTATGGAAGGCCCATTCCCACTGTGACCAATTTCCGACACGACAATTGCCATTCCAAAACAATATTTTCTATTTCCAAAGAGTTTCTGGGTGACCATCAAGGCCTCACTAAAACCAAGACCCTTAATGAAGGGACTGCCAGTTTTCTCTTTGTACAACATCCCTCAGAGCTCTGGTCCAGGATACAGATGCCAACGTCCTGCAGTAAGGCAAGCAAATATCCAGGACCTAGCATGAAGTCTATCGGACATAGTCTATTCAAGCAGCTAGGCAAGAAGATACACAGTGATGCGAGAGGGGAAAAGGGTTCATCGCCTGTCTGTGCCAAACAGAATAAAAACAATAAAAAGGGAAAAAAAAGTTTTAATTGCCACAGGACTTAAAAAACAAGCAGTTGATTTTGAGTCTGGGAGTTAATGCCAACACAACAGTTGGTCTTCAGAAGGCATTTACTAATGTAGCAAGCTGTAATTAACACAAGGTCACCACTGAAAATTACTAGACCAATTTGCTGTTAAATAGCTTCCTCTGGGGGATGTGTCCCTGTTGAAGTACCAGCAACTGTATTGTGTCCATTAACAGCCAGGGCAATAGCTGCATTTCCTTGGGGAAACAGAGTCACCATACAGGGATCCCAGTGCCCCCCACATCTATTCCTGCCCAGGTCTCTCTCTCCCCTCACTGTCCCACAGATCAAAGTGGCCTTCTGTTCCCTTGCAGACTGAAGTACTACAATACCCACTGCATCCAAGGCCAACAGAGGTCTGCCGAGGTTGCAGCAGTGAGTCGACACTTGCACAGTTTTATTCTACAAGTCTTGGAGCTGGTTCCACCTGCACTCACTTGCCCAGGCATCACAGCCATATGGACAGATGGAGACCTTAACAGCTGTATCCCTCAACAGTTACCTCCACAAAGTACTTCCCACAAGGTCTTCCCAAACCACCTGGTTCGTAAATCACTTCGTCCTGGAAAGCTTCCTCTGGGGTAAAGTCCATATAAATGGGAGTTTCAAGCAACCAGGTCAAGGGATCATTTCATTCCTTAGGCAGCAGTTTCTCTGCTCCCTTCAGATAAACGCATTTCTGCGCCTAATTTTATGCAGAAGACAACTGGAGGGATTTCATCCTGCCATTTGGGAGTAACTCCTACCTCCACACTCCTACCAGGACTTGCACAATAAAAAGGAGCTATGATGCTAAGCAAAACCCAGAGGAGAAATACCAGACGAGAGGTAATCCAGAATCCATCCATCAGTGCCATATGCAAGCAGTAATCTTCCAGTAATCTTCTTCCCATCATCTACCAGTACAACCACATATCAAGGTACAGACTCATTATGTCTGTACACCCTTATGCACAACAAATAGTTTCATCATAATTAAAATAATATATAAAATAATTTCATATCACTTAAACACCAGCTTCACTCACGTCTCATCTGACTTCTCCATGCACTTCACAAAGATATTCAGAAAAGGAACAAGACTCGCAGTTCAAAAGATAAAGTTTAAAAAGGCCTTTTACGGTGTAAAAAAAAAAAAAAAAAAAAAAAAAAAAAAAAAAAAAAAAAAAAAAAAAAAGTATAAATTGGGGTAGGCATGAGGAACCGGGCTGCTCAAGATCAAATCTTGCCTTGTATTTTTCTTAAGCAAGTCAGCAGACTTGCTAAGGCTTTTGACTCTAGGGCAGCAGCGTTATGTATTTTCCAGTTTTGCAACATACTTCACTTGAGGGGTAAATAAGGTCCTTTTCAGTCTTCATTCAACATGCAAAACACCTCACAGTGATCTTGCTAAACAGTTATTCACAGGGCGAGCAAATAAGTGATTCTTTTTATCCTTTCTGAAAATTTCATATTCTTGAATTTCTTACAAGTCTGGGAAGGTGGAACTCATTCGTAAATAAGGCCCTGGGAAACACACATGGCCATGGCTTGGCAGGACCACAGCCCTGAATGAGCTCTTTCATTTTCGGTATGTTTGGTAACTTGGGTTAAAGAGCAAATGGTGGCTTTGATTGAATATTTCAAACACAGAGCAACTAGAGTGCTACAGTTACTTTTACCTAAAAGAGACTCATATAATAATAATAATAACAACTGATTTTTCAAAGCATTCCTCTCCATCCCTCGTAAAATAAGCAAAGGTGCTCGAAAAAAAACCACTAAAAGCAGGGGTATAATTCAGTCTGGCTAAGTGCAAAGTTGAAAACAAGTGGAAAAAAAAAAAGAAAGAGGTTTGAAGCAGATTAAGCACAACCAAATTCTCACATGAAGCTGCAAGTGGAAAGTGTATTAATTTTCTGATTTCTCTCTGTAAATTACCACAGAGCGTTGTTGCTGTGCGAAAACTGATGCACCTACCCATGATGTGCAAACCTACACAAGTTTGTAGATTTATGACCTTTATAATGACTACCTTGTACATTCAGAGCTAATTAGGCTACTCTTAGGTGTTTGGCCATAACAATTCAGTGGCAGCACTGGTGTCTGTATTTGGAAAAATCTATAAGCAAGAAATATATAAGATGATAAAATACTTCAAACTTCAAATGAAACCGTCTGATCTCATCTAGTGAGTACGCTGACGGTGAGCCCACAGAAGGAAGTGACAGATTTCAGGGAGGGATGGGGCATGACACAGCAACCACCACTCATCCCCCCTTCAAGTGCCAAACACCCAATAAAAGATTTGCAGATGCGAATTGTGGTGAATCGCATCCTTCAACGAACATCTTGGAGCATCATTTGGAGAACAAAGTCTCAGTAATTTAACAACTGACAAAATGAAATCTAACATTAAGGAACCTAGAAGTGAAGCTCACGCAGTAAGAGCTGCAAGTCAATCCACCTGCCCTTTCATCTGAACAGAAAGAAATAGTATTTCCTGAAAATTATAAGCACAAGCTGTAGCCTGTTAAAAATATGAGCATCTGGTTAATGGTTGGTTTGAAGATTCTGTTCCTTGTAGGACCATGTTATATACTCCTCTTCAGGGAATATTTTTATCCTAGCCTCAACTGTATTTCTATATTTTTTTAAAAAAAGATATTATTATTACATGGTATATTCCAGGTCAGCTGTTTAAACTTCAGTTAGATATATGACAGTTTAAACAGGAAGTAAAGGAAAATAAAATTGAGGTGAATGTAACTTTTTCTGGCTATCTCAGGTAATTTTTCCCAGAATGTCAAAGCTGGAGAAGACTATTAATAAATTTAGCACCAATATCCTGTCATAACTGTTTATTCTGGCCAGATATAACCACATTTGGTGGAAAAAACATTGATTTCCTTTTAGCATCGTAGCCTGGAACAGCAAAAGCTTTGTTTATAAAAATCCAAATAGCTTTTTCTCTCCAACCTGCCCAGTTGGCTTATATATAACAACTCTTGCTGTAGGCGACAGAATAGCCATTTCAACTCTGAATTGCAGACCATCCAATTTCTGCAACTAAGCTACACCCTGAAAGGCTTGACTTACATCGGATAGAGATTATCAAGGCTTCAGTGTCTTTCCTCCTTCTAACATGAACTCAATAGATTGTTGACTTTAAAAGAAAAAAATATTTACTGTATTTATGGGAAGATGCTTTCCTGAGATAGCTCAATTTTTTGTTGTTGTTGTTCAAAAGGCAATCTATATACAAGAGAGCCACTGGAGTTGGGGCAAGACCAGCTGCCAGGCATCTGGCAGGTTTGTCAGCATTGGCACACGCGCTGGATATCTGGCAGTTAGCTTTTGCATCTGTTAGTTTCAGTAACAGCCATAGCTACATCAAAAGCCACAAAAGCATGTCCTGGTTATTTTTCATGGTGTCTGCATCGATCTAACACATTCTAGGTTCACTGCCCGTTTTTGTTTTTTTTTTTGGTGGTGGGGCTTTTTTGGGTTTGGGTTTTTTCCCTACCTAAGAAAGAATGTGAAATAAGAGGCCAAGTGCTGGGTGACAAAGGAAGAGATCCACAATTAATATACCAGGGATTTGTGTATAGATACAGATATGTCTGTCTTTATCTATTTTTCAAGGTCCTCTAGACACCAGAATGACTGTCTCACACAGGCAGCACTCCATATCACACTGTCCACAAACAATAAATAATCCATCTGAAAAAAAAATATGAGGAATCATTTATTTTAATGCAATTTCTTGTGTTTGAGCTTGTAGACTTTTTAATTGATCTTGAGCAATGTTACCTTCTATTGGTGTTTCATAAACCTGTAGGCTTAATGCTGTGATGAACATCATGGGCTAGCCTAGGGCCACTAGCGCCCTTCCCTGAATACCAAAGAAAGTGAACACTTCAGTAAAAAACAGGAAACCACATTTTAGCAAATCTAAAGACTAGTTTCATATCTCAAGGGCAGTATAAGGCCATATTGATCCTGAATACACAGTATAACCCTGTCCGCCTGCTCACCCCACATTGAGACCAGCACAAACAACCAGGAGGCCACACAGCAAACCAGAATTGGGAAGCAGATCTCAGCAAGAGCTAAGCATTTGGGCCGTATTTGCTGAGCTAGTTTCATTTGGATCAGTTTCCCAAGCTGGCTTCCAGGTACGTCTGTGCCGGCACACACTGCAGATGTGTTTGGGGCAGGGAGAGGCTGAGACTTCTTCTGGCAGTGGGTGCAGCTCAGGTGCTGAAGACGACAGAGAACAGAACAATCTGATGCTGCAAGGCACGCATTTAGCCCCATGGGCTTTGCTAGGGACCCTGGCCCTACCAGCACCTCCCCACTAGCACTTGCTGTTAGCTTTACAAACAGGGGCACCACACAATTTATCTCAGTCCAACAGGAAAGTAGTGCCATGACTCAAGTCACACCAGCCGCGCCTCTCAGCAACTTGATGGCTGTCCATTTTCACGAGTGCACACCCCAAGTTCACCGCTTGTCTGGTGTTTGACCTTAGGCACGCTCAGACTGAGTAGTCCTCATGCTGCAAATGGTGCCACAGATTGAGCAAACCAGATCACAACCGATCTGAATTAGCCAAGGCTGGGATTTACCTTGGTGTCAAGGCAAAGTTTGCACTGCTTATCTTTTGCACGAGTCTTGTGTGCAGAAGAGAGACCACCAGGAGATGCAGCACAATTTATCCTTCTACCCACACCAGGCATTTATAACGCATGCAAATTTTACCTTTTCAGTTGAAAGCTGCTTTCAGAAATACAGACCTTGTTAACAATACCGCCTCAGCACATATCGCCCGTCAAAGTAAAGTTTTGGGGATTTTTCCATCTCTACCAATGCATCCTTGCCACTCATCTTACAAATTCTGCAATGTTCTACATTTACTCACTGCTGACAACCACCTCTGATCTCTTGAGCGATTTGATTATCATGATACTGTATTGCTTATCACCACTAGACCACAAAGAAGTCAAATCTATGCTAAGAGAAGTGAAGTTGATTTTCTTTGTTATTGGACCAGTAGGTCAAATAAATAACTGATTTAACATTTTCAAAGAACTTGGAAAACATCTGGGAGAGAAAAGTAGTAGCGTACCATCCCTGGTAATATTACAGGATTAGTATAGGCAGGAAAAATAATAAAGCTATGTACATTGTGTTTGGGTTTGTTTTTTGTTTTGTTGTGGTTTTTTTTAATTATTTTTTAAGAAAAACTCACTGCAAAGTCAGCCAAGATATCCAGAGCTACAGCAAATAATTTATTTCTCACCTGCCCTGTCTTTTTTTAGCACATTTCACATAGCTCCCTACTTAGTACTCTCCGTGCCACTTCACTCTTGTGACCCTTGGTGGGGCACTGAGAAACCTATTTTTCTAGCCCTGACCCACTAACATGCCTGAGCAAGAAAGGATGGTTTTGCCTCTTCCTGGTGGTTCTGCCATACACCTTCACCACCCTCCAACCTTTGTCAGCCTGGGAATTACAGGAAAGAAGCTCAAACCTTAAGTCAGACAACAAACGGCATTCTGAGATACCTGTTTATACTAGCTAGAGCCTTACAGCTGCAAGAGAATGAATCTCAGGCTAGAAAAACAAGGCTTTTAGCACTAAGGGACAGCAAGATCACACTCAACAGCTCAGGTTGCAAAACCTGCTCCTGCAAAATTGTGTGCACAGGCATCCACTGCAGGTGTCCCACCATCTAACACCCTATACGGTGCCACTGGTATCACCTCAGAAACAACCACCACATTCATTTTATGCTCAGTCCTGTGGGGAATTTCTCTGTTCCTAAAAAATGCATCTCCAAAATCCTACCTATGCCCTCAGAGTCCACCGATGAAAGCTCACCCAATACCAGTTTTCAAGAAACTGTGTTTCCAGTGTCATGGGCCATTATCCACAAGCAATGGCAAACAATGAAAGTAGCTGGGAGAGAGTTCATTTACATTTTGCCACTTCTCATCTGTCTCTTCAGCGGCTTCTAGTTAATCAAACCAACACCCCTTCTTTCTGTGTCACAAGCGCAAGAAAGAAGTAGGCACTGCACATCCTTCCCGCTATTCTCTTGCAAATGGAGCAGAATTCAAAAACAGCGCACAGAGGCCAAGTGAATTATGCATTTGGCTCCTCTCAAGAACTAAGGAAAAGCTCAAATGCCAGATTTTCTTAAAAGCTAAGCATCCCATCAGCAAAATGACACTGACTGCCTCTATTGGGGGCAGTAGGCTTTTTCTTTTCAGAAATAGCATCCATTCATCCGTTGTTGTTTTTTTTTAATTAGAAAAACTGATAAATACAAAACCAACGTGGGAAAAACAAATGCAAAAATAACAAAGAGACATTTATCTGCTAAAGGGAAGTGGCAAAGAGCAGCTGTCCTTTAACGATCGCCAGGCACATGAAATTAATCCACATCTTTATTACAAATTTAAACTGCAAAATAAATTAAAACGCGAGTCAGACCAGGAACCCAGGTGGAGAAGGAATAAGCAAAGCTCAGTTTACCCCCAGCCTGGCCAGTCATCTCGGCAAAAATAAGTACCTTTGTCTGCTGCCACCACAATTATTCTCTCATCACCACTGTTGAAGATGAGATAGGAAAGCCACTGCCCTGTTCCAAACAACGGGCGCTTTACGCCAGCGCGGTAAATGAATAGCTCCAATTATTTCTAGGGGCCACGGATATATGTGGTGTAGAGGTTTCATTTTTAAATGTCCATGAAACACATGCATTTAAGTATAGCATAGGGAGCAACACTGCATTGATCTAGTCCCTTCCGCAAGTCAGTCTTTTCCATTAGTGGGATCCAATCTTGCACTGGCAAAATTCCCATTGAGTCCAAAGAGTGTTGCACAAGGGAATGTTGCACTGTTCGGCTACTCATCCCTCTGTTAGATCCTGCATGCTGAGGAGACAGAGCAAAGGGACAAGGTGCTAAACAAGGCTCAAAACAAAGGAGTTGCTGCTGGAATTGAGTGAAGGAAGGGAATAGTCTCCACCTTGACACCAGCAGCCCTCATCCTGCAGATGGAGATCCCCTAAAAATACTGCAGGGAGCACGGGGTGCTCTAGGGCAAGCGCTGCTCTTCCACACCTTCTGCTCTAGGCTGGACCTCCAGCCTCACCTTCTGCAAGCACTCATATATCTAGGATCAGTGCCCTTCCCCCCCCCGCCACTGACTTAGAAAAAGCTCCTGGACTGTTTGAATACCATCCTGTCAAGGCTACCACATAATTTTATTATTTACGAGTTCCTTAGTTGTCAAACATAGGCAGAAGCAGCTTACTGAAGTTTTTATTATAGGTTCCACTTATGCATAGAAGTCAGCTGAACATTTAAAAGTGCACTATATATATATCTCAATTCAGAATCAGCTGTGCTAGGGAAAAGGAACAGGATTAGCTTTATTTTGTGAAAAATTCCAACCGAGATTGATGCATCCAGATGTTTTCATTCTTTGCAAAAAAAATAAAATAGAGTTGCTTGTTTCTGTAAAAAGACCCTTATTAAAATATAAAATGTACCAGACAGGTGAGTTCTTTAGATCAGTGATATTAATGCACTTAAAAAAAAACAAACCAAACAAACAACACAATTAAAAAAAAAAAGAATTATAAAAAAGCCAACAGTAGAAAAAACTCCTAAAGGCTTTGCTTTTCTTTCCTCAGTTGTCCTAAAACTTAAGAATCAATCATATTTCATTTCAAAAGCCTTTAATTTTATTATTGTATGAATGGCATTTGTACCTTTGCGTAAGCACAGTTCAAGGCAGCAGGACACATTTGCATATGTAGAATGAATGAGGCAACAAAAGGTAGCAATTAGCATCACATGGATCATACGTCATTCTGTGCACCTCATCATTTTCCTTGAACTGGAAATATCCACTCCCCTCAACACACACCTCTTGTGTGCAGCGCTACCCCCAGCTCCTAACCAAAACCAGGACATCTTCTGCTCAAGCACAGTAGAAGCATAAAAAAGACGGAAAACCAACAATTAGAAACTAATCCCTGCTCTGGTGGGATTACAATCTAAATTGAAGTTAAAAGATTAACGCCATCACTCCATTTTACAGAAGAGATTAAGGGTTTGTATATGCTAAGGCATTTCAGTTTTGCTTTCTTCCATGCTTTGTGTAGCTTATTTAGATTGCAACTCATCAGAATAGGATTATTTTTTGTATGTGTTTATACACTAACACAAAGCAGCCATGAACAATTACAGAAGAATTGCTTTTCAGATGGTAATAGCTACAGGTGATTAATAATGAGGCAACTCCAAGCATGTAGCTGGCAATACCATCTGCTTTTTTCTGCGTTACAAAGATTAATACTTCGAGCCGTGATCCACTGATACTTAACGTAAACAACCTGTCCAGAGGTGGGAAGAGAAATGGTGTGTCTCTGCTCCTGGGAGCAGTGCAAGGACTGAACTCCTGGCATCTCTATTTTTGAGAAAATAAAGTAATAGCTCAGATGAAATGCCTTTCCTGAAAAAGGCTGTGTCTACCAACCCTGGCTCTAGACTTCTTAGAGCGATTAGAAAGGGAAAGAGAGAGGAGGAGCAGAAAGGAAGCTAATAATAAGGTAACTAGCACAGATTATCCAAGAAGCAGACAAGACTGTTGATACCTCCTTTTTACAACACATATTTATATTGTCATCATCAGAGGCTCTTAGACCTGTCTTCCGCCAGGCTGCTACAGCTATCACACATTACCTGCACAAAACACCAAAATGTATGTATTTAGTGCCATTTGAGCTGCCCTGATGTGTTTTGGACACTTGCACAGGGTTGACAGATAGGCCATAAGAGTTGCAGAAGAGCCAGCCTCTCTGGAGCAGTGGCTGTAAACCAGCTCTGCTGGGTGCGGCTGTCCCTACCCAAAGAGAGGGAAATGGTATTCAATGTCTGCGCTTCGGAAGCTGAGGTGCATCCCCATGCAATACCTAGGTTTTGGCTACGCACCACATGCCAAGAGATGCAGTTTCAGGCAGCAAGTCAAAAAAAACCCCAAAAAACCCAACTACCAGGATGGTCCACCTAGTCTTGGCCCTGCCAACCCTGGTGGGTCCCAAGTACAGGGGGTCTGTAGTGAGCGGGCAGCACGTTGGGGCAAAACTTCTGCCAGCCTGGACCCAGTCCACGGGGCCATACAGTCCTCACCACGATCACCATTGAGCCCTGCAACAATTCAAAAGCCTTTGCCTCACTTCAAGTGCACAAAATGAACCATCAGAATGAGAAGCATCCCTTCTGGCAAAGCTCTTTGAGTGCAAGGAAAGTGGAGTTTAAAGGGGAAAGTTGTATGAAATGCAGATTATTCATCAGATTTCAATGGATAACTACTCATGGCACAAACACATACGACACTCCGCTACGCAATTGGATTTGAAAACACTGCAGCATCATCTCTGCTAAGATTTGTGGCTCAAACTCCTGGTCTTTCCAAACAGAAAGCTTCAAAAGGAATGATTTATGTAAGAATTGAGATTATAGACGAAGTGAATATATTTAAGAAAGTTATTTATTATTTATGACCAAGAGATCATTTACTTTGAAATCAGGACTTGGGGCAGATACTTCAGCATGAGCACAGCCCTGAGGAATGCTGAAATCATCCGTCAATAACTCTTTTCACAAGACAAGCTCCCCCGAGGGCAGAAGGATAATACCAAGCTGGGTGGTAGTTTTTAAACAGCTGGACACAAATTGGGACTCGTCCGTTGTTGTTCCCAGGCACTGCATGTCAAATTGGAATAACCTGTTGTGCTCCCTCTTATTTTTTCCCCCTGACTGGCTGCAGAATGCAGAAGAGGCACCTGTTGACTCCTGGATTAGTTTCCCTGTGATGAACAGCCCTTATCAATCATCACTCAATGAAAGATTTCAAAATAATAGTTTCTTCTCATTTTCCCCATAGTGAGAGACATTCAGTGCAAACGGCAACCAAGCTGCAACCTGTTTTTCTGACATACGAGCTCTGCTGAGAAAGTTTCTTCGCCAACTGGTTTTGGAAGCTTATTGCTATTTTCCAGTGTGATTTACAAAAGCTATTCCAGGAACCAAACTCAAGAAGCTGCCGAGAGGGAATGTAGGAGCCCAAGACACACTGATAGTTGAAATGTCCATGGCACATCTAGTCTCCCATTAGACCTGAAGGCGGCGGGGCGGGAAGGCAGTGTGAGTTAGCTCTATGGTAGCTCATAATCTGCAGCAGAGAAAATGCAGCTGCCTAGAAAGGTCACAGGAAACTCAGAGGCTCACTAAAACAACCTGGGGAGAAGGCTGAGCTCCAGGTTGTGTGACAGGGCACAGGATGCCTCAGCACCACTGATTCAGTGATGTTTTTGGTTTGGCCTTTTTGTAGCCAAAAGCTCCCTAGGATAGATAAGGGCCAGACAACACCTTGAGCTCCAGTGCTGCCAACACATCCTAACCTCCGGCTACTCCCCACACTGCAGCAGTCACGTTTTAATTGATCTGTGCACACATCAGCAATGTAACCACTAAAACATATGGGAAACCAAGCCCAGCACCCTCCCCTGTTCAGCGTTTGAGGGTCTTTTATCTTGCAACCAAGAATGGTTTTTCCCTTCCCTCTTTCCAACCCAGACCCACTTTCAATTTGGTCTTTGTCTCTTGTTCAGCACCTTCAAAACTCCTTCACTGAAAACATGCTCAATGTCTTCCTCATCTTCTTGGATCTCCCAGCTGTCTCTGTGGCGATCCAAGCTGTCTTGATAGTCAACTGCTAAGATGATTTTTCCATGTCCATTGTTACCAGTTTCTCACTGGTGTGTCATACATTTGGCAAGATAAACATCTTAAGAAATCCTACAGAGCACCAGTTTCCACAATAACTTGCAAAGCTGCTTTTAACAACCACTTACAAGTCAGAGGGGCTATTGTAGCAGACAATACTTTTCAGGCCTTGAGCCTCAAGTCATTAGAGGATGCTTTGGCAGAACAATTTTCTCCTTTGAAAACATTTCTGTTGTTCCAGTTGTTGGCTGCAGAGCAATATTGACTGTAGATCAGCTTCAGGGAAGTCAAGTCAAATTATTACTTGTCTTCTGAGTTTAGTAAACAACTAAACTATTGTCAAGAGAGCAAGAAATGCAAAGACAATGTGAAGGAGGCTTTAGCATTCTATCTGTCTCAAAGTATAATACAGAATACATCTCAAAAAGGCCAGAATGAAATTAAAAAAAAATAATAATAATAAAGGCGTACTCTGACAGCAAAATATCCCTAAGAACCTGGACCCCTCATATTTACACGTCTACTGAATAGATATTTCTTCTAAGCTGAAAATTCCTCTCTAGTGACAAATTAGGAAGCTCTGCACAATTACATAACTCTAGCTAAAAGACAGCGAGATTGCTGTATGAGGAGCAAACATGTAGTTTGACAGATATTTTTTCAGTGTCAGTTTAAGCATCCTTCTCTCACACATGCACACTCTGCTGTGTCCCCTCGGGTGGAGAGCTGTGCACATCACACAACTGCCTGGGGGCTGATCCAGTTCACTTGGTTTGCCTGGTTTGTTTGGTTTTTTTCTTCTTCTTTTCCAGGGGCTGGTGAACACGTTACCACTGCGCTGGATAGCTGTTGTCAAAATGACATGGGAAACCGTGGTGGTTCTCCCAGCAGATCTTTCCCAAACATCTCAAGAGCTCCTGTATCTCTGGCCAAGTTCAGGTGCAAGAGCTGTGCCAGGGACACATGGCTGCTGAGCAGGGGGTCTCCAGCGTGGTGAGTACTCGGTCCAGGCCTGTCTCATTCCAACTGCCATTTCAGTGCCCACTGCACCTCACCTCTATTTCCTTGAGATGCAGGCATGTCAACTTATTCCAGTGTTACTGACTTTAAAAGTGAATTCACGCTCCTTTGAAACCAAAGTTGGAGAGGTTCTTGGACAATTCAAAAGGACAAGAAGAGTTTTGCTGCAGAAACAACCCACAGGTGGAAACTGCCCAGCAAGATGGAGACCATGTACTGCCAGTCACTGATGGATGTGCATTAATCAATCTCTTAGCATGAGCAAATACATCTATTATTTGCATAGGTGCAATCTATACCTCCTTGACATTAGAGCAAACTCTGTCAGACAAACGTGAGCTCAAATGAGATCAGGCTAAATACCCCCTGTGGGTTTAATAACTAGGAGGAGAATAGCCACTCCCTTTCTTAAGCCTCAAGAATCTCACATATAAAAGATAAGCTTTCATTAATAAAAGTCAAGGAAGACAAAATATTATTTGAAACTTTAAAATGGCCCAATCACTAAATGTGGCTTGCAGTTTAAGTACAATTGTTCTGGGTGGTCTGCAAAGCACTAAGCTTGCTGTGCAGAAAGGAGTATTTTAAGAACAAATCAGTGGGATACCAAAGTATTAGAAAAGATGAATTCATGCTAGAAAAACACTTTGTGAAGTCATACACAGAATGCAAATGTTGAAAAAATAAATAATAGCTTCCCTTACCTATTTATTTTCATTTCTCATGCCAAGGTCGTAATTCCTTTTTATGTATTTTGAGGATAAATATTAAGATTAATAGATCATCAACATTATGAAGGCTTAGTCTCTGGGACACAAGGTCATTGGGAAGCAAAGATCTACAGTCACTAAACACAGCAGTAATAAAAGTCAAGAACTCAACATGTAACTTTCATTTTGAAAGCCTCTTACCAAGCCTTTGCAGGATGGGTTCAATTTCTGCGTTAGTGGGTGCAGATGCAGACCGATTTCTAACGCTGAGTTAAAAAAATTTAAAAAACTAAAAAATTATCCATCTAGAGGGATTTTTTTTCCTATGTCCCTGCCATTGAAGTGCAATCACTGCAGCTCTAGATAAGGCTTTCTCTCCCAGAACTACACTACACATGTTTTCTCTCTCTCCGTCACGGAGTTGTAGCACAGTCCCAAATAACAGCAGCTGGTTACTCCTACCTGGAAACACAGCTGACGAGATCTAGTTGGGTAAGACACTGCTCGAGCTGCCTGCCTTTAAGAGCTATACAAGGGAATATATCAAAAACTGTAGAGTGATTTACCATGCCAAAAGTGATTCTTGTGCCTGTAGCTATCAAAATGCTTAGCAAAGCAGGAATGCATTGGGCCACCTATACTGAAGGAAAATAAACACAAGGAATGGCAAGTCTATGCAAGATGATAAAAAACCCCCAACAAAACAAACAACAAAAACATTAGCATCCTAGAGTCAGGGCACCTGTATGTTAACACCATTAGATACAGAGTATGAATTCTGAGAAAGTGCAGATTCTTACCAGAACTGGCATTAGATATGTTGAGGCAGCAAGCAAAAACACTCTTGTTTGTTCCTAACATCTGTATATCCTAATAAAGGACTAGTCTCCCAAAACATAAGCCAACTGAATAACCCCTTATTAGAACTAACATCAATAATAACTTTTGTAAGTCCACCCATAACCAAGTAAATAATCATTGACAAACCACCCACCAATTACAACCACGAAGTGTTATGTATATAACAGATGCTAACTATCCTCAGGTGCCAGGGATGAGTCATTTTGGGTGGATGGAAGGGGAAGAAAAGAGGGGAAACAGTGTAATGTCACCTTAAATTAACCTTGTTTTCCATATAGCACTTCAGACTGATAGGTGAATACTGTAACTCTGCCAGTGGATACTGGATCCACTACATCCATCTAGGAACTGTCATATAAGAGTCACTACTATGTCACCTCATCTCAATAATGACACAGGAGTGATCGAGTGTTAACCACATCAACCACCACATCTTATCTAAATACAAACACACCTAAATGTGTGACTCCATTTCCATTTCTTTCAACAGAGGCCAACAAAAAATAGGGATATAGCCTACCTCGTGTCTAATAGAAAAAAAACCAACTTGCTGTTAAAACTCTATCCCAATATAAACTGATTTAAGAAGCAGCCACCTTCTCAAGGAAGCCTTCATATTTGTACAAGGTAGTTTTCAGTTTCGTGCACTGATGGAGGAAAGACAACAGTCAAGACTGAAACTCTCAGACTGTGCCAACCCTAGCCAGAATAGCAAGAAAGAAAACCAATCCCTTGAGAGCTGTACAATGCCAAGTAAGATCCAGCATCCCAGGTTAAATAATTAGGAGATCGGGAAATAAATCATTTTGGGGCATGGCATACATAAGTCAAACTAGCCTAGGAATTAATTACCTCAAGAATGGCAAAGCTGCCACTCTAAACGACACCTGGACAAATGGATATGATGCTATGGAGCAGAAGCAAATGCCTGGTGATTCCCAGATGACTAATATACATTCTCCTCTGTATGAAAATCCAGGATATACAAGGCAAGTACACACATCACTTTTCAGTCATGGAAAGTTTGCCTTGGAATTGCAAAACCTCTTTCCTACTTCTTCACAAATTACACAAAGTTCACCTTAACCACAACCTCAGCATCTGATGGAAAATCAGCCAGCAGAATAGAACAGAGTCCAGTGCTGAACATTGTTCACTGTACTGACGACTTCAAAGAGTGCAGTCACAATTGTCCCACTCACATACTTGTCATGTGTCACACATTACTTGTCAGAAACATACACAATGTGATAAATAGACCATCACATAGCAAAAGTAAAATGCTCTATTAGTAAAAAAACAAACCACAACGGTTTTACATCAAACTTTTCAGGAAACAGAGATGATGGCTCAGGCAATGAAACAGTCTATAACAATTAACTGACCTGTGTAAGTATTATTAAACAGCATCACAAGTGACCAATCAGTCTGTCCTCACACAAGAAATTCTACCTCTATGCGTATTTTGCACATCATGAACAACCAAGGTATTTGTCCAGATTGAAGCCAAATGTATGGCAGGATTCTCATGGTGCTATTATGAAATACATATATATTGTAAATACATATATGCACGTGTAAATGTATACAGCCACACATACCACACACCAGCCCTGCTAAAACACAGGCAACTCTTTGATTTCTACAATCACAAGATCAATAAACAGCTTTGCACAACTTGAAACAGGGTGTAGCTTGGTCACTACCAAAATTCTGCTGTTCCTGTGACTAATGCTGGGCTGTGTGTTTTCTATGAGGAAATAAGTAGAAAGACAAAACATGAGGTTAACGTTAACAATAACATGTTGAGAAAGGTGATAAATTTTAGATGGTAGATCAGACCAATAGCCCTACAAACTGCAGCAATTGCACTTGCACTCTATTTTTTAGCAATCAAATCTAAGTTTGATGTGGGAAAGTTCAGTCAGTACATGCAAAGACGTACAGAAAACAAGCGTCGGGGCACTTATGCATAGCTTTAGTCAAATAAAGTGAAAAAAAACCCAAATGCTTCTGCCTTGGACCTTCACATGTCAGAAGATCATTTAAAATCAAAGCAGAACATACACCAGAGAGATAAGGCATGCACTCTGTAGCTCTACGATAGCCATTGTCCAGCTGAAAACTGTTCAAGTAGTTTTGGTGTAATGCAGAGGGATTTACAAGGCCCTCTGGAGACCACGTATTTAGAAATGCAAAGGTTCCATGCATTCAGTGATGCACTGAAAGTGACCACTGAATTTGTTGAACATCCAGTTGAAGATAGAATTAATCTGTTCTCATAATCATGCCTGAATCAGAACTGGAAGGACAACGATATCATGTAGGAATAGGGCATACTGGCACACAGGAATGAAGGAAACTAGCCAGCACAGGACACCTTTATGGTGCAGGACCCAAGGATACTGGCAGGCTGTGCACTTGGTTGGAAGAAAATGACATAGGAGCAGTGGCAAGCCATAAGCAGCAGCAGCTAGAGACTGTACTACCTATTGGGAGATGGAGTGCACTGAGGGGTGGGACAATGCACATTTCTCCATACTGTCTTCTGCTTTGGTGCTACCAACTTGACACAATCCCTGTAGGACAGAGTATTTCTTCCCAAGCCCACCAGAAGAAGTTACAGCTTCCCAAGCAACCGCCAGCACAGCCCAGAATGGAACAACAGCTTGGTAGGGCTGGTGTTTTTCCAGGCCTGACAATCTCTGAACACAGCTAGTTTCACAGAGATGCTGCTAAAACCTGGGATGGGTGAGGAGGACAAGCTCAGCAAAGGAGTTTGCATGCTGAAGATAATTTATTACTTTTAATTACTAATTACTCTTCCTCTCCACCTTATATTCAGAAAGAGAGGTTCTCTAATTAGTCCAGCGACACTAGAGAGAAACAGGAGTTCCAACATACATGGAAAAGAAGGTACCTCTACCAACAAGGCAGGATCTAGCATGACCAAATACATACACACAGACAGCAAGTAGTGGGAACGAGGATGGACAGCACAGGCAGCAGTCACAGCCTTAGGCAGGCAGGGAGAGGTAAGCCATACGGAATCAGAGGGTCGATGAAAGTTTACTCTGTACCCATCCTTTCCTATTTGCTTCAATTCCAACAAACACAAAACAAAGCAAAAAAAGCCCACACCAAAAATCTCACAAGGATCAAATTTCTCAAGGGTTTCCAGAATCTCCCAGCTCCCAAAACCACCACAGCCAACACAAACCCCTTCCATCCAGGTACATGGCAAACTAGAAATTCATTTATTTTTAGAAAAGTTAACCGGATTAGGGGGCAGGGAGAAGGCTAAAGTTTAAAGGTTTGGGCTCACTCAGGGATGGATATGAGTGCCTGTTGGCATTCCCAGGGAAGCGCTGGCAGCATGCTCGGTACTTCAACACAACTCATATCTCTCCCCTGAAGAGCCCACACTTTGAAAGCAGTTTTCTCCTCTTATTTCACTGAAGCAATTACATTTATCAGATGCCGTGATATTTATCAAATAAATTAAGATTACTCTTTCTTACTTTTCTTAGCCCTCTCCAAATACCAGCTGCATACCTCTCATCCTGAGCAAATGCAGAGAGCCCTTTACAAGAGGGCTTCAAGCAGAAGGAGAAAACTTTCCTGTAAAAACAAATTCAGCACTGCAGAGAACTTTGGTCACTCTCTGTCTTCTACACTAGAATTCAAATACAAATTCAAGAAGCCAGATGTACAGCTGACATACAAAACATTGATGGTGGGATAAGAGAGCTCCATCATTACAAGGCAGCAGTGTTCCCCTCAACTCCCTACTACAAAGAATTCTTTAAAAAGAAAATTAATTAAAAAAAAAAAATCATTCCTCAGAATTCATATAATACCTTAGAAAAGAACTACTAAGAAATCCTGTACTTACATATTTTGCTGAAAGCCACAGCATGGCAGCACCTGGAGCTTGTAGACGTAGGGCTCTGCACAAATATGAGGATTACAAAGCAGGTTTCAGGAAGAACCCGACCTCGCTTTCTACCCAAAGCTCACCTGGGCGAGACTGCTGAGTCTCTGCAAGTTATTTGAAGCACAAGCATTTCCACCTGGACTTAATTGGGCTCATTCAAAGAACTGAGAAGAACAGAATTCAACTAGATTCTGTTCTGGGGTAACATTTTGCCCTTAGAAATTGTCCAAGTCATAAAATGGTGGAACATTTGCATCACAGAAGATAATTATACTAAGAGGTTGTGGGATATTTAATGCTTTAGCAAATTATTTCTTTTATGCTGGATGCAGTACAAGAGGAAGGGGAAGTTGCATACAACAGTATTTTACAATGTATTGTACTTTTCTCCATGCAGTCGAGGAAATAAGGCTACTTACATGCAGTGGTTTCTACTTTACAAGACGCTGTCCTTTGCTTGCATAATGCTGGCACAATCATGAAATATTAAGTTCTGCCTTTTTCTAAGCTCTCATAATCCTAACTGACTGATTTTCACCCTCACTCCATTTTCTTTTCGACTACTAGGTCTGGAATCATGGTAAGTGCATTTGCTTTTCCATCTGGATAATACTATCTGCTTGGTCTCCATGATTTCCACACCACTCAAACAATTGCTCTTCCCAATCAGTTTTTAGAGTTGAAAGGTGAAAATGTTCCATGTTATAAAGTGCTAGTTAACGAAAAAAGCAAAGAAACCCAGGCAGGTCCTTCCCACTTCATGTCTCCTGCATTAGCAGTGAACTAAGGACTTCACCCCACTGATGTTTTCACAATAGACGTGCCCCTGCTTAGGTACCACATTGCAGCCAAGGACACAGCTTGACCCAAGGGGAGCATCACACCTGCAACCAGTGGTCCCTCATTTTAGGGCAGAGGGGGTGAGCAGGACAAGCCACTTGCACTCACTGGGGACACCTGCTACACATCATGGTAAAAACTACGGCCAGCTGAGCTCCCAGAGGCCCTGCTAAACATCTTAGGCAGTGTATAATAAAATATTAAGTATTGGATGAAGATCTTCATGCCAGTGACTGCAGGAGCAGTCTCTTCAAGGCCAAATGGTATTTCTGAATAAAATAATGAAAAATCAATAAAGCCAGGAGCAAATATGTCTCTGATATGCTAGAGTAACACTCACATATCTCCTGCAAGGGGCTATGCAGAATCCTGCCCCTCTTGGCTTGACTATCCCGAAAGGATCTCTTTCAGATAAAAGCCTCAGTATATTCTGAGTCAAACTCTTCCCAGTTTCAGGTGGTGAAAGCAAGCTGGGGGAATGGACCCATTTGACTGCCTACCACCGCTCTTTGGCAAGGGCTGCAGCCCCTCTGACAACAGGTTGTACCTCTCTGAGAGAAAGGGCTTCCAGAGGTTATGATGACACACAACTGAACAGTTTTTCAGGATGTAAAACTATGTTCTGGAAGGTTCTGGTACATGTATTTTAATAAATAAATATGTAAATCTAATCTAAATTGACAATCTTTATAGTTATTAACAGTGAATCCATTTTTTAAAACATCATTACCACATTTTACTTGTTCCAACTAACTTACCAGCATCTATTCTATATTACTATATTAAGCCACAAACGACTGCTCCTCAGATCAGAAGTTTAGTATTGCCTAATATATACCATTGTCTACGGTATTCATGTCACTTCTTTGAGAGTGGGTATTTATCAGGGGTTTGAAAGGATCCCTTTCTAAATGTCTTGCCATTAGCCTTGCAACAGTAGACTGTACTTACCAGCCAGGTTGCATTTCTGTAATTACTTTAAGTATTATTTCACCAAATCCTACTAACTTCCCAGGTGCTGAACTTTTGAGATGTGTTTCTCGCAGCCAGCCAGTCTCCCCAGCCACGCTTTCCCGAATGCAAAAATAGACAAACCAACACAAACCGTTCGGGTTCAGCTCTGGAAAGCTCAATGCAGTTTGCTGCACAAGACTTTGCCTCCCCCTGTTCCCTGGACATCAGTTGATACATTCTGGGATTTCAACCACATATATAGAAAAAAAACCAACACAACACTGAGGCTGCAGTTTCACAGGCTGTTCAAGTGAATATGAACTAGCACTGATGCTGAAAGCGAAGGTCCGGGCCTCGCTCCTGCCCTCGCTCGAGCTTTTGTTCCGGAGCCATGAGACCATGGGATGAGTCCAGATCAGAGCACTAATCTAGCAGAAAACAGATTCCTGCCTTTTTAGAGTTAGTGTTCATTTGGATTGGCAAATCAGTGCATTCCTCATCTAATCTGACCTTTAAAAAAAGTACTTGTTAACACCGGATTCACCTCCTAAGATTTACAGTGTAATGTTCAGCCCTCTTAACACAACAGCAGCACTCAGTGTTGAACCTTCCTTCCCTGTCGATGCTGCTGCGCCACTTCTGCAATAGAACCAATCAGCAGCCAACATGAGAAACAATTTGCCCTCATCCAGGTGCAGGTGCAAGACAGGCACAAACCGACGCAGAGCTCTGCTGCCTCAGGAGATACCTGGGCCTTCCCTTTGATGCAGGTCCACCATTTCCACTACCCTGCCAGCCAGCAGCAAGGCATCAGACCAGCCCACAGATCCTCCCAGGGGAGGCAGCTGGAGTGGCCCGATTCCTCTTCTCCCTTCCCCATGGGAAGAGGAAACCACCACACGATGTCATTAGCTGGATTACAGCCTCTACTAAGAAGCCCAATTTCAGATTTGATGGTATCCAGAAGATTCAGAGTTGCCCATGCCTCGCCTCCCCATAGCCTGCAAGATCTCTGGGGCCAGACCCACCTACTGCCAGCAAAACTGGAAATTTAAAGCAATTAAAAATTAGGGAGAAACATGGTCATCTGTGGAAGAGTCAGAAGGTCCACATGCATGTATATGGCTACAAGAAAGCCTTAATAATCACAAAAGGCAGTTGTTAGCACTCCTCCGCAATGAGGGTATGGTTTTGACACTGATATTTAGCTCCGCTTGCATACAGTACAGGGAATCTTTTTCTGACATTTAGGCGCAGTTGAAGGCTAATCAAGATCTCATAAGTTACCAGGCCTCTTACCGTTATTGAATTTCCCTCCATTTCTTATCTTGAGTAGCTATTATGATTTCAGGTATTCAAGTCAACGTCATTCACAAAAGATAAGGTAATAATCCATTGATATAGGATCCTCGTATTTAGATTTCAGCATATCCAGCTGCCTGTTTATGTTATTAACCACAGTAGGAAAAAAAGAGTTTAAATTACCCTCTATTTCCTTCTCAGATGGTGTACAGAATAGAAATTACTCAGCAGATGTCATCTATCCCTCTTCAGCAACAGAGAGGAGATTTGTCAGCGTAATTTTGTCTGCTTTCCCCAGGATTGCAAATTTTGGGGGGGGGGAGGAGTTGTCACCCCAAAAATGTCTCCGTTAACATCCATTATACCTCTTTGAAAGGAGAGATGAAATGACTCGTATCTGTGTCTGACTAAGCTTTGAGACAAAAAGTTCTTTTTAGAGACAAGGTCCTCTAGACCTCAAAGGAGGAATTGCATTCCTCCACCCTCCTCTCCAATATTAAATTCTTAATATTAATAAAGGAACCAGACCTACAAATCAATGTTCTTCAGTACATACGCTGCGAAAATTACATAACCTGCCAAATCTATGCCAGCTGATAACAAATGTTTCCTTTCACATTCAGAAGTTCTCAGAAGATGCAGTTTTGCCACACAACCATTATTTGATTTCCAGTAAACTAGATAAAATAACTATTCAGGGATATAGTCACATTAATTAAGTGTGGAGGGATCTATGTTTCTTCAATCTAAGCAAAACCCACACAGGCAGGATAAGCCAATATAGCAGCTTGGTGAGGAGATTCCTTGTCCGCCATCTCATTGTTCCTGAATCCTCTCTGGATGTAAGGTTCTACCTCCTCCTCCTGCCTTGCACCAGCTCTGAAACTCATCAAGACTCTGTACTGACTCTCTTCAACACTACTCCAGTAGAAAACACCATTTTTTGCCTTTCTGCTTGGTTAATAAAATGCATTAACTCCCAGGCAGATTTGGCAAGTGCCACTGCTGGCTGGCAACAAGTGGACCTTTTGGTGGCAGCAAACCAAGCACCCACCCCCAGCCACCTGCTGCAAGCTGCGAGCAGGATGCCGGGGTGCTCTGCCAGATCAGCGACCCAAACTGGCTCAGGGAGTGGGTCAGAAAGGGCCAGGGAGGAGCAGAGCAGAGAAACTGCTCTCTTCTGGCGGAGGCAACCTGCTACATCCCCTAGAGTATATCATTTTCATCCCAACCCTCCACTTTAGCAGATGAGCACTTACAGGTCTGGCTGTGGTCATTCAGGATATTCCTGCCCTTTTCTGGGCAGGTACCAGCCAGCTGCAAGGTTGGCAGAAGGGACAATATAACTATACTTCCGATCTTACAAAAGTTGGAAGCCCGGTACCTTTGTGTCCTGGTTTTGCTGGGACAGAATCATAGGCCAGCCGTGGTGTGCCCGCTGCCAGCAGCTTCGCGTCAGCCAGGGCAGCTGACCCGAGTCGGTTACAGGTGTAACCCATACCATAAATGTCACACTCATAAAATGGGAAAGTTTGCTGAGGATGAAGGGTCTCCTGCTTGGGCTCTGGATCCTCCTCTTCCTTCTCTCACAGGCTGCCTTCCTGTTTATTGTGACCACTGTACCTTTGCTGAGCTGAGGATAATTTGGAATATTTTACATTGGCATTAGTTTGGCTGGTTCATCAAATCTGTTTTCTTTTCAACCTGTGGGTGATCTTTTCCTGATTCCTTTCTCTGCTGGGGAGGGGTCACCTGGTGATAGAGCAGCTGCTTTAGTTTAGCCCCAGAAAGGAGCTCAATGTAGACACTTTGCCTTAAAATACTGAGGAACTGAGTTTAAGCTGAAGGGTTGGAAAGTGAAATTTGAACTTCCAGAGCTAATGTGCTGCCAAGTTCTGTATGTTCAGCAGGCAAAACCTGGAATTTCCTAGCCTACCAATGACAGAGCACCATCAGCTGAAGTTCCATCAAGATTCACAGTCAAGGTCAGCAAGAGAAGATAGACCACAATCAAAAATACAAAGTACAAGTCCCTTTCTTTTAATATTATACTAGCAAAATGAAAAAAAAATAAAAGTACATCTCAGTCAAAACCAAAACTGAAATCTTGGGCCTTCTTTGAAAATGAGGTTGTCAGATGCACTAAAAAAAAGTAAAAATAAAATCCAAACTGTACACCTAATGATGGGATTGGACAGGATGGAGACAAAAAATGGGAAGAGGGCAATAATTTCTTTTTAACGTAGGAGTTGCATTGGACATTTGAATGATATTCTGGAAAAAGGCTCGTTACCTGCCTATGCATTTAACCTCCGAGGTACTGGTTTGCTGCATTCTGCCATTCAACAACACAGCAGAAAGGCACCGGCAGCTCCTCCACTGGTGACGCGCCTCTTCCACAAGCGACACAGACTGCGTTGTAATTCCGGCTCCTGCATTTAAACTGAGGGTAAATCTGGGTGTACAGAGAAATCAGTTCACGCTTCAACCATGATGCACTAAGAGCAGCATTCCCTGTGCTTCGTAGCACACTGCTGGAGTATTTTCAGCGGTGTGCAATTTGTTCAGCTGTGTGCCGAGTCGGGTTTAATTTCTGCGTTAACTTGGGTCAGGCTGCAAACCCCAAAGCCCAGAGAAAGCAAAAGCACTGGGGTTCTATACAGCACACCTGCTTTACCTGAAGAAGGTAAACCAAGAAAACTCAAATACATGAAAAGCTCCTAAGAAATGAGAGGACTAGGGAGTAAAAATCCAAACAGCTGATTTAACACATTTGAAACCCCACTAGTGATCACACTAAGCCATATTAAGTCAATTCCTATTTCAAGACCTATACCATCACACCCGTTTGCAAAAATTTAAGTCATTGCTGCAATTTCTTTGAGATGATCAACTGAAGTGAGCATGCAAGACTCCGTCCTAATCAATAAACACTACCCCCCCCATTTCCCACATCCTCAAAGTCATTTCAAATGCCTCAATTATTGAGAAATATCACTTCTCTAACAGCAATAGTAGACACCTCAGAGTTCCTTTTCAACCCAAAGCTCTTGAAGAAAATGTTTATTTTTATGCAGTTTATTGATTTATTGTAAGGTATCAGTAAATTTCTGAATGGTCTGGGCAGCTTTACATGCTTCACCGAATTTTGAAATGAAAGCAAGCCAACATTTGCTTAAATCAACAACTTAAGTCACCAGTTTAAAGGTTAACGCTTGATTGTGCGGCATAAGAAACAGACACTTATCTTCCCAGTTCAAGGACTTCTGGTTTTTTGAACAGCGGCCCAAAACGCTGCAGCAGATTGTTCTGCAGTCCACTTTTGCAGAGATACAAACAAAAAGAGGGCTCAGGATGGGTGTTCTCAGAGCATCGCCCGCTTGGAGCAGAGTAGAGGGTAGCTCAAGCCCCACTCTCCCCACGTACTAGCACACCACTAGCCCACCGGGAGACACGCCTGGGCTGTCACCCATCCCACCCTGGCAGCCTTTTCAACACACAAAATGCTGGCATTGACACCAGCAGTTGTGTTTCACGTGGGGCAGCTGTTAAGCTTCCAGAGCTCTACTTCCAGAGCTCTTCTTCCAGCCAGGAGACACCAAAGCCAATCCCAGCACCCTCACCGAGATCCTGCTCAACCAACATTAAACTGCAGGGAAGATGAAAGCACTGCACTGATGGAATACAGCTGTCCTAGATGACTGAAATATAGCAATAAAGAAGGTCCTTATCTACCGTGGCAAGAAAAATGCAGGTTCAGGGGAAGAGGTGGACATGGGAGAGAAACAAAAAACATACGTAGGGAAGAAAATCTGAAACTGAATGAGTCACATTCCTAATCAACTTAGTTTGATAACTAGTTTCAAAATCCCCAAAGTGAGTTAAAAATACCAGTTTATACACCAGTCAGACCAACAGCTACTCTGCTCCTGCAAAATACTGGTGGAATGCTTCCTCCTTGCAGCCACCGTATCTGCCCCAGGAACGCCTGTGGAAGCACCCGGCCCTGCTCGGTGCCACTGTGCAGGCAGCACCAAAGAGAAGTTTCTTCAGAAATGAGTTTGGGAATCGAAAGGACCAATTCTGATCCAAAACATGAGACTCCCCCATTAAAAAAAAAAAAAAAAAGGTGATTGCTGTAGCTGAGTTGTGTTGTCATACATTGCTTACGTTTGTTTTAATTTTAAACTGAGAGTCACTCCAAGGTTTGTTACACAAACATATGGCACCGGTATTACATTCTACCTTGTATTTATAGAAAGTACTGTGGCAGTCCAGGCAGCGCAGAGATGCCATAATGTTAACAACATTTATTATTAGTATGACAAAAGAAGAAAAGCAAGCTGGTAGAAATCATGACTCAAAGTTTAAGGGACTGATTGGAATAAGGGACTGAACTGTGGAGTTCTTGGCTGTAATTCCTCCAGTATTAACAATCACACAGCCCTCAGGCCGCCCAGCATTTTGTTATATAAATATACCCTCAGAAAGGTAATTTGTTTAAAACTCAAGCCCTGAAAACTGATTAACACGTTTAATGCTAGCCCGATTAGTGCCGATATGCCCTCAGCTGGGTGATGGGAGCGTTGAGGCAGAAGTCCGCATTCCTGTGAGCAAAGAGGAACAAAGCTTTTGGAACAAAGGGTAAACCTTAATTATGCCTTTTTATTACCCAAACTGCCATTTCCTCCTTACCCCTAACAAGCTGGGAAGGCTAATGGCATGCTCAATATAGTCCCACAAGCGATGTGATTGATAAATGCCATTACTAGATTTTTCCACTCCAGCTGTTAAGCTACAGGCAACAAAGGTCTGATCCTTCAAACTCCTTTTTTTTTTAACAGAAATAATTTTGAAGAGCAGGATACAGTACACTGCTAGCACTAATACCCTCGAACCTTCTGGAAGCGTTTATTAGCTTTGGCCACCGACCAGTGCTTGCTGCAGAAGTGGACTGGAGCTGCCGTGCAAACTGGTTAATCTGTAGCTAGACATATTTGTGATTGGGGGGAGAGAGGGAGGGGGGGTGGTGGTGTTCGTCAAGAAATACTCGCTGCCCCGCAGACAGGGCTTCAACAGTTCCAAGGGTAACTTTTCCTTTTTTTTTTTTTTTTTCCTCCAAAAAATTTTATTGGGAGAACTACAAAACATTTACAGTACAAAGTTTACAGTCTCACACAATTTGTAGTGAACTGACTCCCGAAAAATATATTACAACTCAAGTTGACTTATCCTTTAGTTACATTCAAAACATACTTCTGTTAAAGTAGTCCAAAAGAGTACATAGTGCTCAATCTGTACCTATGTACAAACAAAACTAAACTACTGCTCATTCATCCGCCGTCCAGGAAAGTTTTGGAAAAACTCCCGACTTTCTACATAAGGAAAAAAAATACAATGACAAGTTTTGGAATTCAATTAAACAAGATATGTTCGTGTACGGTATAAAGTTTTCAGATCCAAAGATGGCCTCCTCCGTTCTTACAAAATAACGAGTGGCAAAATTTTGCTGTAGTTAAAACCCATCCCTACATTCAAATTATCTCAAGCATTAAGAAAAATACTTATTTGGTTGAGAGATATTTAAGGCAAGCATGGACCCTCAAGAAGGCACTGTGAGACGTAATACTGGGACCCCCAATTATTGCTACATACTTCGAGACTATATCACAGTGTGATTGGTGGAGTTAGGCAACAAAAAAAAAAATACTTTTTGGTTACTTTAAACAAAGTCTGAATTAGATGAGCCACTTTGAAGTCTGATTGCTAAGTCAGTCTTTTTTTTTGTTGTTGTTGGTTTGCTTTTTTCAACTCGGACGGGCTACAACCATTTACATTCTAAAAAAAAAAAACAAAACAAAAAAACCCATAGAAATTCCTCAAACTACTTCCACAGCATCGAGACCGATTTCTATAAAGAAACCATGCAATCTTTCAGATTTACGTAAACAAGGAAAGAAATTAATGAAATAAATATTACATACAATCTCTTAAATTAAGAATTTTACTCATTTACAATAAAATAACCAAGTGAAGTTACAAAAAGGCATATATTACTGTGAAAAGAACACACTCCACATTTCGCCGATTAATAATGGCAATCATAATTTAAACATAATAAAAGAATATATATCTATTGCTTTTCATCATACCCGATAAATACAGTATGAACAAATTACCAATGTATACTTTTCACAAGATAATAAATAAGTTAAATAGTTTCATATTGAGTTGTGTGCAGTGACTCATTCATGCAATCAACTCAAAACAGCTAAAAAAAAAATTAAAAAAATCAGCAGTTATTCTCCAACAATTACGAACTAAACTCAGTTGAGTGCTTCCAAATAAAGCAACATCAAAAAAAAAATTGTTCTAAGCCAAACATCCACTAAGTGGTGGCAATGGAACCAATATTAAACTTTGGAATGAAGGTTTTAGCATTTGTTATAATAATAATATATAGATATATAAAAAAGTAGGTTGTTATCAAGGCATATTCTTGGCAGGATGTTGGATTTTTCTTTTTCTTTTTTTTTTTTAAAAAAAGCTTATAGGTTTAGTACGTTCTGTGTTTTTATTTGAACTGGATTGAAAAACAAACTAGTTTGGAACTTTTTATGTGTCTGAAGGTTTGGAGGAGCTGGGCAGGCAGGACTCGAGCTCCCCGGATTGTTTGTTGCTTTTCTGGTGGTGTCTTGTCTAATGCTCACTCTTTTTTTTTTTTTTGAACACAGATGGAATGGCTGCTGCTGGTGCATATCATAACTTGTCTCCAAAGAACAACAAAACCCCAAAACAAAAAATCCCCTTCTTCCAAGGTCTCTCTATAAAAATAGGTTTGTTCAGTTCGTGTCATTTGCCCTTTTGCAAAACGCATTTTTTGTTTTGTTTTGTTCAGCTCTCGTTGTATAGATAGATAGATATATAAAA
>VWZK01014050.1:0-124744 GCA_013396935.1 Baryphthengus martii | reverse complement strand
ATGACACATCTAAATTGTAATATTTACTTCAGAAAACTGTGTCAGGTCACAAATATGCTAAAAAAGAAAAAAAAAAAAGCCAAAACTCCCCAGTTGTCCAGGCTCAGGAATCAATCTCCATTAACGTACCTGATATCCATTCAGTACCTAGACATTAGAAATAGATACCATAAAATTATTAGCCAAACTGCTCTGCTCAGCAGTTTTAGTCAATGAAACAGCTTGCAGAACCTGGGAAGAGATTTGAAATTCAAACAGTGCTTACGGTAAGATATATGTGATGCTAGACATATCCAGCTATCACTACAGTTACATGATCACTATGGCCAATACAGGATAAAAATTTTGGATTCATCCTAGATGTAAACTGTGTTTTAATTACTAGTGAGTGTTCAAAACATGTGTATGATCCATAAATTATTTTTGTGGTTTTTTTTAAAAAAAAAAAAAAAAAGGGCGCACAAGAGTTGTAAAGCAAGTGACCCTATAAATGAAAAGCTCAAAAACTTCTAAAATTGTAATTTTCTGATTCTTTTGCATCTCACTCAAGGTAAAACCTCTTATAATTTAACTCATAATTCCTGAGAGAAAAAACAAGTCATTAATTATGCATGTACAAATACCTAAAGAAAATCCCAGCACATGTTCATGTTTTGCTACTTCAAAGTATTAATCAAGTCTCTGAATTGTTCCGGACGTAAGATTTCAACAGGAGTGGGTACTGGGATGAAATAAACCCTTAATCCCACTCCAAAACTAGGCTGAGGAGCCAAATAATTGCTGGATTTTCTAGTGTACGTGAAAATACTGGGCAAAGAGACTGGAGATGAAGGGATCCGGCTAGGGATGGGAGGTTTATATATCACATAGTCTTGCACCAATGTGGTGATATATTATGGGAGACACATTCAAAGTGCTTTGCAAATATTTCTCAGCACTCCTGTAAGGTAGATCATCAACTGCTATTATCTCCATTTTACAAAACTGAGGGAAACTGCTCAACTCTACAGAGGAAATCAATTATGTGGGCCAGAACTTGGCATTCCCAGCTACATGGCTCATGGGGATAGTGTTACTAAACATTTTATTCATTGCCAGTATTTTTCAGAAATGCTTTTAAATACTGCAGTATGAATTTGAAAAGCACAACACAGCTAACTACTTCCTAGGAAAATCTTTCATTGTACGTCACATTTCTTATCAATAGAACAATAATTTCCTTTGTATAAAATACAATAGTGATGTCAGGTGATTCTCACCAGTTTCAGAAATCTCACCTGATCTATTCATCACATGCATTTTGAGAAATAGATGTAGAAAGGATCAAAACTACTTTTTAAAAAATGACACCTAAATAATTAACATGTACTTTTACCGTTGACCTTTAATTTCCAAAAATCTTCTAGTGGACTTAAAAATTCTTAGTGTATGAGGAAACCAAAGTGGAAATAAGAAGGCACTAATAACTCCATGGGCTTTAGAGTCATATCTATGCCATATGCTCTACTGAGGGCAGGAAGCAGACAAAAGGAGCAGTCAGCAGCAATGACTATGTGAAAAGCCATTGGGATCACATCAGTAGCCTACATGGAACATGATGGACTGTGAAAAAGTAGTTTGGGTCAACATTTTAAGTTCAGTGAGGTGTCTTCTGCAGGTTCTTTAATGATTTGCTTTTGTGCTACCCAAGGACTGGACTGAGGTCTTATCTTGACAATGGACCCAAATTGTAGTAATTTGTCATGAAGAAAATTTAAACCTATTGATGTAATTTATTTATGTCCTTATTACTACACTGTTCCACCTGTAATTAGGTTAGTGAAACTGAGGATAAAACATCTATGTCAAATGTCAAGTTGTGTGAATTTTTACTTCTCTTCTTCATTTAATCAAAATCTGTAAAGTTCACAGAACCTATTATATTTATCACATGCAATATGGGCCATGAGTTTCTAATGGGAACATTATGTCACAGCAAACATTGCTGTTTCACATATTTTAGAGTAACATTGCATTGTTTAAGCTGGAGTCCCATGTCTAAAACCAGGCCTGCTTGAACTTTCTTACCATGCAGTTTCCTGACCAACATGCGGTGCCTGTGATTCTTCCAGTATTTCTGCTAGTCTGAATCACCCAAGAAAGAAGGCTAATTAATGTGCTGTACTCAGTAAGGCAATGCTGTCAATGAAAATTACTTCAATGGATGATTTGTGTCCTTTTTGCAATGCAGCCACATTAATTGAAGACTAGCAGAGGAACAAGATGGCATAGTTAATGCCCATTAACCTGCTGGAATGAGAACTATGCTGCTGATTTAGAAGCATTAGATTCTACCTGTGGTGACTCTTGACAGTAAGAAGCAAAGATCTTTATAGACCTTTTGTTGCACTTGACTCCTCTACACAGTAAAGCCAGGATGCTGATGTTATGTATAATTTCAGCGTCTAGTCACATACTGTTTCAATACGTGCTCTGCTTTCTGCCTTCTAAAAAGAAACAAATTATGTTGAAAAATGAGTAAGAAAAATATTTTTTCTTGGTGATAGAGAGGTGGTTTAATATATGTAGGTAAATAAACTTTCAGTACAATTCCTTCAAGATATTAAATTTACAGCATAAATCACCATCTGTCACTGCAGTCATTGAAATAAAGGCCAGCTGAATGACTGAGCTGCTCTTCTGCTTTTGTTAATCTGTTTTCAGTCCTATCTATTCTCTTTCCTATTCTCTCCTACATACATGCTTTGACTTTTGTAAGTATATGCATATCATTCATGTAGCTAAAAATGTTTATTTTTTGTTTATCATGAATAATAATAATAACAAAAAAATAAACCTCTTCTGATGCATACAAGAACGACTGTAATTGTCTACCATTTCTTTTCCCAATACGGACTCCATGAGGAGTAGAGGAATATAATAAGAAAGAATAGAGGATTATGGAATCTACACAGATTGAAGAGCTGTAGTTACTGCAACACAAGCAGGCTTTTTGTTGTACTTTGGTTTGGGGTCTGTAGTTGGTTTTCTATTCACATGAATTCTACATCTTATAACTTAAAAACAGTTTTCCTTGCTTAGGAACTGGGCAATTGGAATCTTTATCTTGAGAGTAAGACACCCCTTCTAAGTGGGCATCCTTTAGGAAAGAACAGTCTACATTTAGTCTCATAAAGATGTGGATGTCTCTGTCTCCAGCAGGTGCAATGAAACTTAAATTCATTCTTTTTATAAGTTTAATGAAAAAGGTCTCATTTGGGACACTGACTAGATATCCCCATCCCAGTAAGTCTTTGGTGGTGCATTTGTCACCTCCTTTTGATCTAGAATCAAACATCGAGTCATACATGACATGTCTTTTAAATCACAGAAAATGCAGAATTTCTTTGCTGATGCTGGTTGAAAGAGGAATACGAGCTTGAGCTTTATCCTCTCAGAACTTTTAGCTGGTCACCTATTGGGCTGATTTTCCGTGAAGCGGTCAGGCATTGAAACAATAAACTGGTCTAAACTCTTGGTTATCTTTGCTGAGCTGCCACAATTGTAGTTGATGAGTATGCCTAGTATATTTGGAAAATCAAGGCTATCTTTTTGAAATATTATTTCTGTACTCTAAAGGAATAAATAAACATTAGAGAGCAAGAAACAAATCATCAGGCTTTACTAAGAGGGTCAAAGATGACAAAGTCACCAGAAATGATAGAAAAATGGTTTTTTTTATTACTGCAGCAGAACAAGAGGTCAAATTGTTCTAGGAAGTGGTACTTTAGGGAGGCTTAATTAGATTTATGTTGTGTTCAGAAATGCAGAATGGCATGTGTTCCTACTCCAGCATATGCTATCCTCGTACCTATAAGGGTCAAGACTGCCTGTCATTAAGTGGCACTGAAACTTTATATAATTGGTAATTTTAAAACTGCAAACAAATATGAATTCTAAAAATTGGATTCAGACAAAAAGAGCATCTCATTAGCAACACCTAAAACTCACTTCAGCCTGATACAGTGTGTAAGAAGCATGTGGATACTCTCTGGAGTCTGGATCACAGACTATTAAAGCGTAGTCAGTTTTGCACTTACAAATGCAAACATTTTAATTTACAATGTTATCATGAGACATGCAGTAGAAATATTCTGCAACTAGATTCTCAAGCATAAAATGATTACACAATATTCCTTTGGGCCAAGTGATTACACTCAAATTCTCTATTGTAGGGTAGAAAATTGCTTTTCTTTTAGTAGGAGCACATTGCTACCAAATTGAATCTGATCATTTTATTTTCCAGATCAGGAATCTGTACATTTTCTCCCAGCCATTAAAGTTGTTCCAGGAGAAAAAGGTGATTTCATACAACACAAATAAAACCAACAGATAATAATCCAAAAGAAAATTCCCCATGACAGATCTAGTGTCTTCACTGCTCTTCTCCCCAAAGTCTGAATGCTCTGAGGGATAGCAGATGAATCAGCAAAATAATGTATATGAATATATATTCTTTTCCAAGTATTATTTGAGTTTACGCTAATTATTGGGTTGATTCCTAACTTAAACAGGATGTGGCCTACTCAAATAGGGATTGCTCATTATGGACATGCAATATTTTAAAACATAAACGGATATAAGGGAGGAATGAAAGGTTAGCTTCCATTTCCTGTGTAAATTAACTGTGACTACCAATATTGATTATTACATTTGCCTTCAAATGTCTGGTTTGCAGTCATCAACAAGCAAGGACATTTGGTGGAAAAGGTACAGAAAAAGAAGCAAGAATAAAAAGAGTACAAACCAAACCAAAGTAGGTTGTTTAGCTTAAAATGGCTTGGTTAGAATTTTTGAGTAGAGATTCCTGGAAAAGGATCACAGCACTTTCCCATTTCCACGTTAGATGTTCAGATTAAATTTACTTCCTTCTCATGAATGTTTGTATGTTATGTTACTTACTGATGCAAAAATAAAGCATTTTCTTTATATGAAAATAAAACCTGTCAATTTGTAACACTGTTAGTTCTAATGGCATCAAATGAAAAAGTTTTAAAAATACTCACATGTCAATCATATTGCTATTTTTGCAATGCTGACTTTTGCCACAATTGAATTTCTAAAATCAGTTTCAAAATTTCTCTGCAAAAATTCAGGAATACTGATATTCATCAAGAGATGAAGAAAAACAACTTCAAAATCATTTTTCAGTTGAGGCTGTCCATCAAAAATACAGTCAGGCTGTACTGAGATAACCGGCTACCTTGGCTAGAGTTAAGGGGTAACTAATGCTAAATCAATCCTGCTTTATCTCCTAAACAGAAGAGTAACAACTCTCCCTTGGAATTACTAGTTGTTGAGAATTCACCTTATATAAAAACTGAAATTTATTTTGCTACATACAGCAGGAACAAGTCTATCATTTTAAAGATTAACATTTTGAATTAACAATTTAAATTAACTTATAAAACTATAATACTGGGTTAAGAAGTAACAAAACTTAATCAAGATGTAAAGACATACATGGCTAAAGAGAAGCCAAACATGAAAACTCAAATATTAATGAAACTCAGGGCATGAGCTCCTCCGTATGTAGTACAATATGCATTACCACAGAGGAACTATAAAGCATAATTAATTATTCTGGGCAATGTTGTTTAAGATCCTTGGAGGAAGAGCATTAAAAATGTATATATTACAAATACATCCTCTACCTTTGTGTTAGATGTACAGCACAATAATTCACAATGAGCTACATAAAGTGAAAATATGTTCATTGCAATAGCAGATGGTGTCATTATGTCCTGCAATGAAAAGAAAACTTCATGTATTTATGTGCCTTCATACATATATTAAGATAATGGGGAAATGAGATACATGTTTTGATTAAAAATTCCATAATATTCTTCTTTAAAGGATTCATTTTGAGTCCTCTGCTTTTCTACAGTTGCAATAGGACCAGAATATAGTCCTTTTAACTGGCAAACTTTTCATTGGACAAATTAAGAATATATAATAGAGCTATTTTATTCCCAGGCCTCCATGCTCAGTGGTGCTGTGTTCTACAGTGATCACACAGCTACTTTAATAACCTTAAAAATCTAACACCCTTAAAAATGGTTTACATTAAATACATATACTATGGAAGCTTACTACTGTCATTGTTGATGTTCTACGATTTCTGCATTCCTGGCATTCTACAAAAGATATTTCAAAATAATTTTTCAGTTGAGGTTGTCCATGAAAAATACAGCCATGTTGTTTTGAGATAACCAACTTGTGAACAATAGAACAGGGCTTGTGAAACCCTGTTCTATTATTTCCATCCGATATGGAACAGTGGAAGTCTTTCTGATCCTTGTCACATATCAGTATCATAATGATTAAGAAACGCATTAGTGATACTACCAGCATCAATTTATATAATGTTCATATTGTATCTTAGTTCCATTGCATATGAGAAGTGCTTCAATAAGAATCAGATGGACAAAAATGAGAACAAGAATTTAAAAGCAGGAATGGGAATGGGATGGAGAATAAAAGTGTGAAGGTTTGGAACTCATCACTTCCCTCCACCGTATTCTTGACAGTAGAGTAGAAAACCAGATGTGATTAATACTTACGTCATAGCTTGATAAATGTATTCAATTCCATAGCGCATTGCAAACTCATCTACAATTTCTTGTGCAGCATCATCAAAGTACACCTTCCAGGCTTCATCGCCTCTCACTTCAGGGATTTTTACAACACCATTAGATTTAACTTCCGTCAAGTAGTGGAATAGATTCTAAATGTAAGAAATGTTTCAAATAGGAAATTTTGGCTTTCAAGTGGTGTTCTAAAAGTATATCCTATATAATAGTCATCACTGTGGTCATTGTTAGGTTTTTTGGGGGGGTTGGGTGGAGTTTTTTGGTCTTTATTGGGTCAAAATCTATGCCCTGAACATTCAGTTTTATAAGTGGTGAATAATGGGATTTTGTGCTTACATACTAGCGCTGAACTTCCAGATGTATATTATCTATCAGCAATCAGAAAGTAGTTGCATTTTTAGAATGGAACTTCAATGTGAATCACTGTTTGAATGAAGAGGAATCAAATTCTTTTGGAAGACACACTGGTTTACCAGTGATGACTTTTTTTCAACACGGACAAAAGCAATCTAGATATTAGGAGAATGAAATTTTATATTGTCTGTGCTTCTCCTGCCTTCTCTCACTCTCTCCAAAATATCAATTAATGCAGTAGGAAATAAGTACTTTACAATTAATAGATACATTTCTGTAGCATGCAGAAATGGTTACATCATCTTGATGTTAGCATGTAGGGAGCATCAAAACATTGAAACAAAATACGGTGCAGGAAGAACTTATCTCACTACACTACTTTTTTCAAACTCTCACTGGGAGGAGTAATCTATTAGTGTTACGTTGTCTTTGACTCCGAACCTTATATGCCATCAGCAATACAATATAGGAAATAAACTTGTCCTGAGGTGTAGCAGGAGTTACTTGTTTCAGTGTTCTAATGTTCTGTAGCCTTTTTTCCTTATCCATACAACAACTTAATAGTAATTTCTGTATAGTACTTCTTCAACATACCTCATGTAGACAGGTGTACTGCACATGGTAGGGAGCAACTTTCTCTTCTCCTTCTATTTCAACATTGATTTTCAATCTAATGGCACCAGAGACAGCAGATTTATCTGTTCGCTTTTCTGAAGAGCAGAAAAGTAATACATTAGTAACTACCAAGAGTACATATATGTCACGTGAAAAGCTCTCACAAAGCCAGAATGTCCTGCTGTTGAGAAGAACAGATTTTTATTTTTTTTTTAGATACCTCACATATGGTTCAGGCTATGAAACAGAATATCAAACTACAAAGTAATGAATCTTTCTTATTTTATCTGCCAAATTCAAACCAGGCTGCACAGCACTTTGTTTAACCCTTTTCCCTTTTCAATAGAAATTATTTCCATTTTCTATCTGATATCTGTACTAATTATAGTTATTCTCATTGTTGATATTCTCCTCTAGTTATGAAGACTTTAGCAACAACCCGAACTACTATGTCTGAGAGAAACTCAAAATATGCTTAGCAGAACTCAACTACAGAACTAAACTGAATCTTACAGACGAAATTACATGAAGAACTTTCTTTATCCTATCTGTACTAGTTAGTTTAGTTGCAGTCACTCATTGTGGAGGTTACTGATCTTTGACTCCAATTTTCACTTTTCCAATACACTCTAGCAATGTAACTGAGTCAATAGGTATTACAATTTTTATCATTTTTTTCAAAAAGTGCTATGATATGTGTGGTGATGAACAGTACAATTAATAACAACTGGTATTCAACAAATCAAATTGGTTTTGTTTGAGTATTTCACTCCTCTTTCCTCTGTATGATGTAACATACCGCAGTTGTGTCAATCACAGAATCATAGAATTGTGATGGTTGGAAAAGACCTCGTCCATCGTCAACCCAGAACAAAACCCCCAAAAAATCATAACAGACCACCCCACAAAACACGTCACCATCCCACTACAGCACATCCAGAAGTGCCTCATCTACACGGTTTTCGAATACCTTCAGGGATGGTGACTCCACCAGCATCCTGGGCAGCCCATTCCAACCTGTAGCATTGTCTGGGCTTGTTGTGACCAAAATGTAGAACTTGGCACTTGGTCCTGTTAAACCTCACACCATTGGCCTGGGCCCAACAATTCAACGTGTCCACATCCCTCTTCAGAGCCTTCCTACCCTCAAGCAGATCGACACTCCCACCCAATTTCGTGTTGTCTGTGTGCATATATCAGAATAAAATATGCCATTCATCTTAGAATTGTCAAGCCATTTATCAATATTTTTCAGATGCTGATTGAATGGTTTTGATTGTAGATTTTTCCTTTTGCAGAGTGCATACATTTTTAATGTTATTACTAAACTGCTTCCAGTCAAATCAGTTCAGCAAGATTTGGTTTTAAAATCCGTTTTACAATGATTTATATCAGTGTTTATATCAATTTAAGTCACTGAAATTTTTTAAGTAATAAAATTGAAAATTCATAATGACCCAAGTATCTGAACTCTAAAGACTCATTACAAATAAGAAACAAAACTTTCTTTCCCTGGTTAATAAGAATTCAATTATTTCCCTGACACATCTTTATATGCCACTGGAAAATGAAACACTGGACAGGGAAACAAGTAGTGTTGATTAGGAAGCAAATGCTCTATAATTTCAGGAAATTAAGTCACATAATTCATCTGAAGTTTTCAGAGAGAAGGCAACCTAGAGAAAAATGTACCCATCACATTTTCATTATCAAACAAAGATTAACTTTTAAACGGCTACTCCAGAACATCTAGTGCACCCGGAGAGATTTTTAGAATTAAAGAACAGCTGTAAGCTTAGATTTAGATAAAGGAAATATATTCTGAGACACACTTTAATTGACTTATTTCTGGTTTAAAGAATGACACTTCTTAAGACCTGTCCAGACAAGAAAGTGCAGTCATTAAGGACAACAGAGAGCATACTGAGCTTCAGCAGGCTGTCTTCAGTTTGTAACCCTGCATGTAAACACATTTGATATGTACAGAATAGAAAAGTAAGCCAGTTTCATGAAGAAACTTAGGTGTAAACACAGTGAAAATCAAAGATGATTAGGCCCAGAATGATACATAAATATTTCTTTTAAAATACGTGATAAAAAGAATGTGGACAACAAAGAAAATATTTGATAGATTTTCCCATGCATCTTTGTAGATGTATTTTCCACTACTCTGAATGGACTAGTCTGAAATGTTGGGTCTTCTTACACATTTTAAATTTTGCAATAAAATGAGATATTTTTCTCTGATATTGTTGTGATTAGTCTGCTCTCTGTAATTTTCATAACTCTGGATCAAAATCAAGAAAGTATCTTTCATTTTCAAATCAAATTGTAATGTTTAAGATTAAAAAGGTTGTAATTGGTAACACTATATATTTTGAAGTCCCAAATCTACAGACGTTGAGATTCTACCTAAATTTGTTTTTAAAAAAATCAGTAATAATCATACCTAAATTATACCATACATCCATTTCTCCGCTCAGTGTTCTCACTTCAATGATTGTTTGCCCAAGGAAGTCATCTGATTCCTTTTTGAAATGTTGTTTTACTCTAGATTTGATGTCATCATCTTCATCCCATACTCTCACTTTAATTCTATCTGTAGAGTTATGGCATTCACTGTAAAAATAACAATAAAATACAAAATATGAGTACATAAGCTACATACATTTGTACCAATGTCTAATATATTGTCCTTGATTTTCATACACTTCACTGCATAAAATAAGAGAATAGAAACAACCTGCAATACTCAGTTGAATAAAAGGCCAAACCACATTGCCAGGGACAAAGCTACAATTACTATTCATTTAGAATGCTTTGTAGTATGTACAGTAGAACACAAAAGTAGTAGCCTAGAATGTTGTTACACAAAAAGGGAGAACGTCTTAAAGAATCTTTCCAATATATGGCAGGAAGTTTTGGCAAAAAACTCCAGCAATTATGCACAAGCATCACAGCAGGACAAGACAGGCAATCAGAAAAAACTCGGGAAATAAGTAGCTGCTTTCTTTAAAAGCTATATTACTTTTCTCCAAGACCTGCATTCCCTGGTAAGGAGGAGGAGTAGGGACAGCATGCCATAGAGTAAAAAAATGCCTTGAAAATTTAAGAGGCTTACTAACCCCTTATGAGTTGAGTGGATTTGAGAAACTACTGGATGTATGAGTGAGGTGGCTTCACTTGGGATCCGCAGAGTTCCCAGTGGATAAAAATTTTTACTCCCAGCTCTATCCCACATATATATGCACAAAAATGGAAAGGAAACTTTACTGCTGCTTATTTCTATAAGCACAATGAGGACTGTTGACTATTGGTCTGTGTTGGCTTTTGATGACTTCATTGGAATATCCTAATATTGCCTGCAGTGAAAAGCTTTCTGATGACATTTAATGGCTAGTACAGACGTGGCATCAGCTACAAGCAGTGTCATGCTTGTGCATCTGTACTAACCAGGAGTTTTTTATATCCATTCAGAAATACTAGAAAAATATTTCAAATATTATGAATCTTTGTTTATTTATAATTATAGCTTTAAAGTGTATCAGCAAATTTTAATCTTCAGAAAGGTGTTAGTTTGACACTAGTTTAAGAGTTCTTACTTGAATTCTATTCTAAGCACTATCACTGCTCAGTGATCTGTCTCAGTGTTTCCAGAATTAAAACAGTAATACTGCAACTTATCTCCCAACTGGCACCCCCAGGGGTGTTCTAAGAATTAATTAGTGGTGGTAATGGGCTTTGAAAGTATAAAGTGCTTTAAATGGTATTATTACTGTCAAGGCAAATCAGTCGTTCAAAATGGCATGTACAGCTTTTGCTCTGCCTCGTTGTGACATCATTCAAGTATCACAGAAATGCTTGTGTCTGACTGTATTCCAAATTTTAACATTGCAGATCTTTCTGGTAATTAAAATATACATTGTTCTGTAATTACCAAGACTAATGAAGCCTAGTTTCCTTTTTGTCTTATGACTGGTTTCCCTGACATCTAACAAACTGCAATCACCCTTTGAATCTTATCCCATAATTGGGATTTTCATAAATTACCCTTTCATATGGACTTCCTGGTGTCTATTCTGGAGTGAGCTTATAGTGAGGAGACGTTAGGATCTCATCTCTGTCTGACTCCATAATTTCATAGCACTGATGAATGTAGGAATAGATAATCAGTGAAATTTCTCTGACTGACCACAAAATGCAAAAGCTATTGGCAGGGACACATATAAGATGACACAGATGGATCAAATAAATATTTTTGCCCTCAGAAACTAGGCTAAACCCAGAAACCATTTAATTTTCCTACAATAAAGCCCTGCATTACTGCTTAACATTGCTAAAGTCCTGAATTGCATTTAGCTGTGCACATAAGAGAAATATTAAACCAGGGATTTTTGCACGGCATAGGAAGATCCATCACTGGTGAGGCACTGATATGACCCTCATCACCACATTTGTTCTATTAATAGAAATTTATTTCTTGCTTTGCTTCTCAAGGAGATACTGCATTTAAAACATTATTAAATGATAATTCAGTACAAATATCATATTTTTATTTGCCTGAGACACAAATTTCCCTCTGATGTACATTTAACTGATTAAGAAATATTTATTCAGATGGTCAGGGTGACTGCACTTTTCCCTGATATCCTCATTTGTCTCTCCCAACATCTTTTGCTCCTTTAATCTTAGGTTAGTGAAACATGGTGAGATGTGTCACAACTGATGGGTTTACCCACATGTTCATGCCTAAACCTTGAGCGCCAGAGTCAGCTCTGCTACACGCTTGTAACGTTCCTGTGCAAGATCCCCAAACTAGCATAGATTTGTGATGCAAGAATGGAAGGGCGGACGGACACATATTTCTACCACCCAGCCCTGTGGCAGTGAGATTGCAGGGAGATTTACCATTAAAGTCACTTACCTATCCAGCCTCTCAGACACAGCACTATACGAGATGTACTTTCTGCTTTATTCACTGGTAACAACTGTGCAGAAGCTCTGTGGCTTTGGAAAAAGCATTGGGTGGGATTCCTACTTCTGCTTACTCTGTCCAGGAAAATGACCCCAGGGAATTCAAGGCAAAACCAACATATGCTCTTTTCAGTGTTCCTCTTCCAGCCATTTTATATGCTTAGTTAAAGTGTTCAGTAAGGTGTGATACAAGAAGATGAGAAGTGAAACATTCTTTAGCACACAGAGAATGAAGATACTGATGCTTTTTAAAGCTGGAAAAACTCAATTGTATTCAGAGATGCTAAATAGAAGAGACAGTGTTAATAACTTATCAAAAATGACAGAATCACAGAATCACAGAATATTAGCGGCTGGAAGGGACCTCGGAAGATCATCGAGTCCAACCCCCCTGCCACAGCAGGAACCTAGAGTAGATCACGCAGGAACTCGTCCAGACGGGTTTTAAATGTCTCCAGAGAAGGAGACTCCACAACCTCCCTGGGCAGCCTGTTCCAGGCTCTGTCACCCTCACTGTGAAAAAGTGTTTCCTTATGCTTAAATGGAAACTCCTATGCTCGAGTTTGCACCCATTGCCCCCTGTCCTGTCATTGGGTGCCACCGAGAAGAGCCTGGTTCCGTCCCCCTGACACTTGCTCTTTACATATTTGTAAACATTAATGAGATCACCCCTCAGTCTTCTCCAAGCTAAAGAGACCCAACTCCCTCAGCCTCTCCTCAGAAGGGAGATGCTCCATTCCCTTAAGNTCTCTAGGCTCTGTCCTTCAGCCCGTTCCAAATCCATCTCACCACACAATCACATCCGATCTGCACTTCTTAAGTTTGTCTGCGAGGATGCCATAGGCGACAGTATTGAAAGCTTTGCTGAAGTCAAGATAGACCACATCCACTGCCCTCCCCTCATCTATCCATCTAGTTGCGCTATCATAAAAGGCTATCAGATTAGTCAAGCATGACTTTCCCTTGTTGAATCCATGTTGACTACTCGTGATAAGCCTCCTTTCCTCAACGTGCTTTGAGATGGCACCAAGAAAAAGCTGTTCCATCAGCTTTCCAGGGATGGAGGTGAGGCTGACCAGCCCATAGCTACCTGGGTCATCCTTCTTGGCCTTTTTGAAGACTGGAATCACATTGGCCCTCCTGCGGTCCTGTCTAGTGGCATTACATTACTTCTGCATTTACAGAATGCTGCACAGACACTAAATAGTCCTTACAGCATTCCTGTTTATACTAACAGCTAAAGTAACAAAAAAATTCTAACATCAACTACTATAATAGCTCAATGTAAATTGACCTCATCTAAAAGCTCTGCACACAATGTTCAAATAACTAAGTGATACAATACTATTTTCGGTAAAAAATAAATGCAAATGAATGAAGAAGCTGGTAAAGAACGTATGGAGACTAATTTCTCACTCTTCAAAATTAAATACATTCATAATAGCATTCTTTCCTTGTAGTCTTCAGTAAAAACTCTTACATCCACTAACAAATTTGCATACTCTGAATAGATAATCTAGTTGGAGAGGTTTTTTTATTTCCCCTACTCTAAAGAAGTGATATTTCTATAACTTGAACAAAATATTTTTGTCCAATAAAATACATTATTTTGGTGAAATTCTGTAAGTAAACAGCAAATTAGACAATGTCTGAGATGCAAAAAATTAACCTGACAAGACTTCGCCTATTCACTTCCAGTTTTGCACATTTTGTGGCTTATACTTTTTTTCCTAAATCAACTTTTAATCAGTCATTTCACAAATGAGTAGTCTAAAAATCAGACACATACTACTTTTAATCAGCACTCCAAAGAAGTTCAAAAAAGTCTTTCCTGTCATAATAAGATGGAAAATTGTGTTTAGAATGGGTTTTGCATTCCCAGAGCACTCAGCAAACTAGTTCAAGAGTAGACAGCTAATGGTAGAAAACCTTTGAAGAACTTGTACTCTCATAGGAAACTTTTCAATGCCACAGATAACAATTAGGTTATTTTGAAAAAATCCTCAAAAATGACAGAACAAAGAAATGCAAGAAAAAAGGAAGCATTATACTATTGTCTCTTACTCCAAATTTGGAGTTGGATAATGATTCACAAGTAGGTTAAATCACTCCACAAGGATCTTCCTTACTTCTCTCTCATAGCGCCTATTCCTCATTTTCAAAACATATTTAGCCTTTCTTTTCTCCTGAAGCACTAGCATGCACTTTAATTGCCAACAGTGGTTACTAAAAGAAAAAGTAAAATGTGAGAGAAGTTTCTCCTATAAACATTCTCTCTGCTCTCATATGACGATTTCCAAGATCCGAGTAACAGTCACCCATATAACTCTCCAGAAGCGTCATATACAGAACCAACATGACTTGCCAAAGTTTCAGCGAAGTCACTCTCTGGTTGTTGATGGACAAATATGAAGATCTTTCATTTTCAACAGACTACTTCCACTGAAGTCTGCCAGCCTGCGTGTGGTAAGAGCACTTGCTGAAGAATCACTATGGTCTATTGTAACTGAAGTATACAACCTGTTACAAAAGTACCTGTATTCTTTTAGAACATACGCTCACTAAGGCATGTAAAGAAAACATGATACACACCACTTTGCAATACTAACCATAGATACACTTACTATTCTTATGTCCTGGGCTTGGTTTGGGTTAATTACTACAAACAGCTGCTGACCCAAGCAGTTGAGAAGAGCTGCAGCTGGGTGGAGCCACAGCCGGGATAAACAAGCAAACCAGCCAATGGGATAATTGATACAATACTGATGTTATACCCCTATATAAGGGGAGGGCTGGACCAGGGTAGGGGCATCTATTTTCAACTTGCTTCAGCATGTAGCTTCAGTGGGGTCAGAGAAGAGAGTTAGCATCTTGAGCACAGGTAGAGCCTTCCTGGCTTCTATTACTTGCTTGGTCTATCATTTCATTAGCACTATCATTAGTATTGTTGTTTGCTTCTCACTTTGTGCTGGACAACATTTTCTTTTTTCAAGTGCTATATTCATGAAGTGTGAATCACTGAGTCAGCATTGACTTAATTAGAAAACAGACAAAAAATCAAGGTATCACTTGGCTGCATCAATTATGTATGTAAAAAAGTAGCTCAAAATATAGCACAAATTAAACAACCCCAAACATAGCAAATGACAGATCATTATACTTTTCTGTAAGGGGATTTACAAAAAAACAAAGAATACATTTTGCATAGTGAGTAATGCACATAAAACAATCCAAGAGTTGAACCTTGCTAAATTCTTACTCCATTTTATTCCCTTATACTAAAATATTTTGGATGCTATGTGTTCTACATGGGCAATGGAAGGTAATGACAGACACTTTGTCCTAAAACCACACAGTCATGGAAGACAGTAGTAGAATGAAGTTCAGGAAGCCATTCATTGCTATTATTATCCACATTTATTATTATTGCCATTACTGCAAGCCAGAACCAGACACATTCACGCCATTGCAATGAGAAGTCTGTTCTTAAGTGTTTGGAGACAGTTCCATAGTCTCTCAGGAAATCTATTTCTTTCATTACTTTACTAATCCCACTTCTGGCAAACTTTTTCTGAAGTCTGATTTAAGCCTCTCTAAATTGAATTTGTGCCTATTACTTCTTGATCTACTATAACAGTAAGCACGGAAAACAGATTATTCCTTTCCTCTTTGCAGGAGAAAGGATGTGTTTAAAGACATCCTTACCTCCACTACTTGTCTCTTCTCTAGTCTGGACAGTCCAACTCTTTAACAGTGTGGTCACGGGCCATGATTTTTGATAAAGCAGAATGAGACTAATTATGCCTTTTCTTGCATTACTTTATTCTGTCATAACAAAAAGAGAGTTGTATAAAATTAACCTGGATTGATAGCAGTTTGAAAAAAAAGACTCAGATAAAATGTTGTACTATGGAAACCGAAAAATATTACTGCTGAACAAACAATTTATCGTTTGAATTTGTTTTGGGCTGAGACTTTGAGATAGTTATGTTAATTCATAGGATGTCTCTCAGAGACTTGGCTCCTTCTTGAGGAATTTTTAGTATGGATAAATCCAGTAAACTAATTTGCAGGTTTCTATTACCCAATTACATAATTTATGCAATATATTTATGTACTATAATTCTCTGTATTACACTCTTGCTTACGTAACAATTCTTAAGCTGTTTCCACAATTCTCACAAGACTATGTTTAGATATCACTGGAAACTGGAACACTATTTAAACAGTTAACCAACCCTGTCATCTTCAGGTACAGTGAAGATACTTTTTTTAAATGTCAGTTCCGTTGATCAAGAGTGTATAAAATGACAGTAGGAAAAGTGTTTAGTAAGGTCCTCTTGTATTTATTTTCTATACATGGATGCTTATAGTAAATACTGCTTTAAATGAAGCGACAAATAATTCCTTTGCAGTACAAATAAACTGTGCGAGTGCTGCTCTCTGATTCTAAGGAAAGAATATTCACAGCTGGGTGCCTGAAGCAGTTGCCAGAAATTCTAGACTGAAACACCTGAAAAATGAAGAAGTTGAACAGCTTCTCTGACTCACAGAGACTTTCAACTATTACAATCTCTAATCTACATCAGTGTTGTTTGGTGATAGAGGATACTTTTTCCCAGCGTTATCTGGTAAAATATATACCAGTAGGAATTCTCAGCAACATTCCTATTTGCTTGATCAAACAGGTTGGGTGTTGTGGGTTTTTTTTGTTGTTTTTATTGGGTTTTTGGGTTTTTTTTAAATTATAAATCTTCTCTCTATCGGATTTTATGTCTCCATTGATATTTTCAGTATATCACCATGAAATTATCAAAAATGTCAGAAATCAGATAAGTTCTAACAGCTTGGTAATCACAACCTTCAAAAAAACCCTTCTCATTCATCTAATTATATATTTTTTTTTTTTAAATTTTTTTTTTTGTGTGCTCTGAAAGGAGTAATAGATATTCAATGAAGCTATTTATCAGAGCCATGTGGTGGCCTAATCATGGCCAGAATACAGAGAATAAGTAATGTAAAATAATCATCCAGTTATATGAAAGATTTCTGTATTATACAACTGTATCTGAGTTCTTAATGAGTAGTCAGAGGAAACGATACCTGCAAAGACTCAAGGCAATTTGGAGATGTGTGCTTCCTGGACAACACTGTCAAAAACCTAGAATTCCATATTTCAGCAATCAACTGTTGTAAATAGTTAATAAAAGAATGAGAGTGGAGAAGACTTTTTTTATAATGTATAGACCTAAAAGTTTGTACACAGCTGAAAACTGTACAGTCAAAATATCTCTTCCTGGCAACTAAAAAATAAATATATAGTCCTTTTTACCATATCGGATGCTACACTCAAGCAGAAAAGAAAAGGTGACAGATACCTGCAAGACTCTTCCTTTGCTCCAGCATTGAAAAAACTTTCCTATCACTGATGTTTGATTGAAAAAATAAAAACTGCTTTATCATCACCTTTCTGGCAATGCCAACAAAAAGGAGAAAAGTTCTTATCACCTATACTACATTAATTAAAGGAGCATCTGCTGGTCTATCTACTTCTATCTTCTGTACAAAAAAAATATACATTTCAAGGAAAGATGTATTCTTCCTTTGATAAGTCTTGGATTTTTTTTACAGAGATGTATGCAGCTGTATGTAAGCTCTACTTCAGTTATGGTTTGAAAGTTCCCATGTCAAAATCTATGCCAGTATCCCATAGCCATTTAGCAGAGTGTTACATTATATTTCATTAGAAACTTTCACACTCTGCTCACCATACAATCATACTAGGGTTATGTGTGATTGAGCTGACTAGAACACTGCCCTCACTCTATCTGCTATGACAGAGCAAATGTACAGTGAACTGTCAACATTTTTTACAGTCCTTGTCTTATAACAGGTTGTGAGATTTAAAATATTGCTTTGGTATTATGGTTCAATATATGGTTGTAAGATTTTGAGATATTTTATTTCTGCAATTTATCACTTAGGAGTTACAATGATGGTTATTATTTGATTAAAAAAAAATATTACCAAATGTCACTAGAAGAGCCTAATTTAAATGAAACTTCCTGAGTCAATAAAATAGTTATATTGATCTACTTCAGATTTAATCTCATGGTTAAACATTTATAGTTTATTTAATACACTTTAGAAATTCTCATACTTTCTATTGAAATCCAATGCATTAAATACATTGGGAGATAACTTTATTTTAGAAAATACAAGGAGGGTTTTTTATTAATGTCATTGCTAGAGCAGCAGCAGATGGTAATAGTGCTGGGCGGAAAAAAAAATTAATTTTCAAGTTTCCAGGGATTTTGTGGTAGCACTGCTCACATCTCTAAGAAAATTCATACTAAATTTGCTGAATTGCTCATCTAACTTTTGATAAAATGCAAGGCATACAGTTAAATGCAAGAAAGTAATTAATTTCCTACCTACAGTTACTCACAGTCATTCAGTGAGGTATCGCACAGCTACTGTGTGTACAGTACCACAAATAAATAAAAAAGAAAACATGATTTGTACAGAGGAAGCCTGTAAAAAGTTTCTGAGTGAATGTTTTCTCTGAATTAACTATTCTTTTCTAGTATTGGCCTTTGAATCTGTGAAAGTCATGGGCATACATTAATATATTTGGATTACCTAGTACCTTTTTCAGACAAATAGAAATAGCATTTTGGGTAAAATCTCTTTCAAAATCACTGCTGAAGTGATAACTCCTCAATAATAAGGCAATAGATTTTAGTCAAAAACAAAAGATAAGATAAAATAGCTGTTGTGCTACATAAGAAAACCTCTTGTGTTATGACATTGCACCTTCTTGAAAACAGAACTCTTTCAAATGCCTGAACCCTATTAGAAATTGTTTCCATGTTTTATGTAAATAAAAATAATGACAACTGATGTCTTTCTTACAGGAGGAAAGAAACAACTAAACAATGCTATTGCCTGAAGACAACTGTTTTACATTGTGGTGAGTGGTTATTTTGAAATTGTGCATCGTACACAGTGAGTAGCTAGAGATTTGGAATCTTTACTGAGCAGTCTGCGGGATCCTGAGCTGTTCTGCTGCTGTTTTGTAAATTCAGGGTTGCTCTTAAAAAATGTTGCATCATTTTTATCATCACAGATATAGGGTTTCATCAAGTTGTATCAAATTAGCATCCAGTCTGGAACAGCACTATTAGGCATAAACATATTAGACTTTTGTAATATTGTATCAAAAGGTTAGACTATTATGTGTCAACAGTTTGCATATGTTCTCAGTAAAAACGTAAATAAAACTGTTGTATTTAACACTAAAATTGTATATCCTTTTTTATTATTATAATTTCTTCTTTTCATAACTTACTATGCTAGTGTTTTCACACAGATTCCATAAAACACCTACTAACTTTATATGATAATACTGTGGTAGGTGCTTTCAGGGTAGACTAGAACTTTACTGAACAATTTTTGAAATCACCCTAAAACACTTCTCTTTCACTTAAAATTTTCCAAAGATAATCTAGGTTTTATATTAGCCTTCCAGAATCCCTAAGTGACTTTAACAATGGTAGTTAAATACACATCATATGCTGTGGCACATAGAAATAAGGTGAGAAAAGAATAAATGCTAAAATGTTTTTGCCACATGGAGTATCCTGGTTTCAGCCAGGATACAGTTAATTTTCTTCCTAGTAGCTGGTACAGTGCTGTGCTTTGGATTTAGGGTGAGAATAACGTTGATAACACACTGATGTTTTAGTTGTTGCTAGGTAGTGCTTATCCTAAGTTAAGGACTTTTCAGCTTCCCACACTCTTCCAGCAAGTAGGTGCAGAAGAAGCTGGGAGGAAGCATGGCCAGGATAGCTGACCTGAACTAGCCAAAGGGATATTCCATACCATAGAACATCATGCTCAGAATATAAAGTGGGGGGAGTTGGCTGCGAAAGGCTGATTGCTGCTTGGGCATCAGTCAGTGGGTGGTGAGCAATTGCACTATGCATCACTTGTCTTTTTTTTATTATTTTATTTCTCTCTCTTTTCATTATATTCCTTTTCATTACTACTATTATTATTATTGTTGTTATTTTATTTTAGTTGTTAAACTCTTCTTATCCCAATCTATGAGTTCTCCCCGTCTCGCTGGGAGGGAGGAGCAGCTGTGTGATGCTCAGTTGCCAGCTGGGCTTAAACCATGGCACAGAGGAATAACACTGAGCAAATTGATAGTATTGTCAGATTGGTCACATTTTTCATTCAGGAATACGTTATATCCTAAGGCAATATTTTCAGGAAAGGAACAGTTCAGTACCTGTGAATTAGAATTTCCTGTACTGTAACATGTCTTTCTGAAAGAAGTTCTAGGAACATTGCCAGAACTAGCACGAAATTATACTCAAACCTTAGTCAAAGTATTACAAAGTGAAATGTCTACTTTGCAGTCCGGGTTGAAATTTCACGATGTGCTGACAACCAACTATACCATACTCAGTTCAGAGGCTGTGGCCAAAGAAAGGAGACAGGAGGATTGTACCATACTCTCTATGTCAGATTTCTGGACAATACTCAGTCTTGAAAAGGATAGACATTACAGGGCCTGAAGCATACCAGTTACTACAAAATTTCCATTTCTCCTAGGAGAATTGTAATGTTAAATAAAAATGCAGTTAACTTGGATGGTCAGTATTTTAGACATAGGAAGGCATTTATAATGCCAATATTTGGTATGTAAGGTCAAAGTCTGAAAACTGGTACTTGAGTTCTCTAAAAAATTAGAATAAATAGACACCATCAATAGATCCCCAAAAAGACATAGTTATGAGCTGTATAATCAGTTTATGATAAAGTCACAATAAACTTATATGATCTCTCCATTCTGAACTTGCAAATTTATTAATGCTATAAATAGGCATAGTATAGACAACAAATACTTTTTGATTAAGTAATTATTTCACTTGGTATATCACTTAAATGCAAATTTAAAAAGCAAGAATCAACAGTAATTTCTATACTTACAAATAGAATTTTTCATCCCATACTGGATTCAAATTTCCAAAAATAGTCTTTGTTCGCCGCTTCGTTTTGCCAACTTGCACAGTAACATATGGGTCACTTGAGCCAGTTTTGTCCTTAGCCTGTAAGCCCTGAGCACAAAGAACTGCAACAAAAGGAGAGAAATGTGCTTAAGCCCTCACAGTCTTCATTGCCAAGAAATAAATGAGACACAACACTAACAGGAATCAAAGCCCTCAAACTGAGGGCTCCTGAAAAAAAGCTTTCTGCTTGACTTTTCTTAGTGTCTATTACTCTGGAGATAGACGAGCCTTGTCTAACTACCCTTCTGGACTATATAAAGTTTACAAATATAGCTTAAGAGAGCAATAAATGTAAAAAATCACCACACAGCACAAAACAAATACTTTTCTTGCCATGCATAATTCATACACTCTTCTCAAACTTTGGTTTAATCAGCATGGCAAGTAATATAATGTCGCATAACTTGGCTTGAGTGTAATGATCCCCTAAAATTTCAGTTTTCCCTCCTAAGTAAATAAATAAAGATTTCCAAAATGTCTCCAGAGATCCAAACTAAAATTTACAAAAGAAAACATCCAGTTTTCAGAAATCTGCGCTGTCGATTATTAAACTAAAGATAAGGGACATAGTGATGACTTTGTCATTTGTTTTCCCCATGCGAGAGATGAACCACGGAAATTTTTCAGAATACTTCCTATTCTATCACAGACAAGATGACAGTTCAGATCAATTATCATTAACTCTTTATGGACTTGTCAGCCTTTCTGACAGTTAATGTGGGTGTATAGTTAATGTATATGCATTTTGTGGCAAACATAAGTACACACAATTTGATTTACTGTCATAATTTATAAAACTGGGTATCTCAGGAAAAAGCAGCACTGTTAAATAGCAGCCTAGCAAACCCAGAGCTGCAGCTAAAACATTTGCCATAGCTCTTAGCATCAGCAGATTTTGGGTTTTATTATTTTGCGCATGTTTAAACCAACTCAGTGGTAACATTTAGTTAACATTCTCTAATGTCAATCATTTTGGACAATGAAGCTCCCTCTGTGTGCTCAGAAAAATGATTACATAAAAATGGCACCTCTTTGCTCAGCAGATCAGCTCCTGGCGTAGGTTCAGTCATATCTGCTGACTTCCGTGAAAAAAGTACATTTCTATTACTTTTTTTCAGTGTTGGGTTTGTCTATCCTGGAGAAGGCAGCTGCTAATAGATGAAACTGTAGTCCTCAGCTAACTAAGGAGCATGTCACTGACTGACTTAAACACGCATTTTGTTGTTAAGTAGTGAGAAAAAATTGTATTACTTAAATATATGCTACTATTTATTTTAAAAACATAGCTTTTGTTTCACTCATTTATAGCAAAACTGACTAGCTAAGGCTAAAAATACGTTCCTAGTTTATCTCCTATTGCCCATAACAGGAATAATGCAAATCCCGGAAAAAGAGAAAACTTCTCATTTATTTTTAATATCAGAAGATAATAAATTATTTTTCATGATATTAAAAAGAAATTAAGGCTAATTTAGACATGAAATCTAACCAGAGTCCTTTAACTCTTATGTGAAGAGTCCTTCACATTGGTGACTCTCAAGCAGTTTATTTTTTAGTTTAATCTCTATTTATCTCTAATCTGATATTGCATAAAGACAGGTTGACCAATCTAGTCAGCTGAACTTTTATTTAGATTTTCTGTACTGAGGTGTTAATTCAAAAACTGAAGTGTGAAAGTCAGAGGACCTGGAAACCTTTATGATCAGCCAGGCTAATGCAGTTGGAAGCAATCTTGAGTATGTTCTGGGTGTGCAGGATTCTCTGGCTCAGCACCACTAAACTGGAACACACCCTTAGTCAAACAACAATAATGGATGATGAGTGTCAAACTAATGGGCTCTGGAATTGCAAGCTGCAGTGTTCTTAGCATTACAGTCATTAAAAAACCATAAATGCAATTGTGAACTTTAACTCTTGCAGCTGATGGAAAAAAGTTCAGTTCTAACACAGGACATACTGGTAGGAGGTAGAGGAAACACAAGAAGACCATTTACTTATCTTCCTTTCTAGAGCAGTAGAATGTAAAGTAGTAACAGCTGTAACTTAAAACTCTTCCAGTTCTCATGCTATAAATTCATCTGTCTATAGATACATGAAGTAGGCAACAGAACACAAAATTCCAGCTATAATTATAATAAATCTTATTCCCAAACCAGGGGATTAGAAAAGAAAGAGCTCTTAAAGCAAACAGTTCAAAAGGAAATATACCTGTGATGGTTACTTTTGCTGACCATTTGGATGTTCCATCCAAAACACTTTGTTTTGCTGCTTTTGTATATTGTACAAAATCATCTTTGGAAATATTAAACATTTCCTGGATCACTTCAAACACTTCTGGTCTATTTTTCTCTCTAATCTTCATTCTTTCCTTCATAGCACTAATAATATTCTGTGTTTTATCTTCTGCACCATGTTTGGAACTTTTCTCAGCAGCTCCTGAAATGAGAGAAAATGTCAATACTTTTATTAAAAAGTTGCTGTCTTAGCTCTTTTTCTCCTCTTGAGTCTCCAGACAATTCTTGGAACTGCAACACTCAAAGGAGATAACTGTTTCATCTGGATAATATGAAGCCTCTAATATTTATTCTTTGTGATACCTAAAGTTATAAGTTGATTTAGTTTAACATGACAGGTTAATATGTAACTTCATTCAGAGATATGTTATACCCAGAAGTGTTTATTGAATCAGTACTATTCGGTACTCGTCAGTACTGTGAAAACATCCAAACATGTGAGTAATTTTTCTTAGATAATTAGGCATATTGATAATTTCAGTACGTATATGAGGATATGTGGAAGAGATGACAGGATAATAACTATGTGAGAATAACTTCTAGACTGGTTAAGCTGTGGTGATATGTCAGGCCTATCCTATAAAATAACCGTGGAAAAAAAAAAAAGAAAATATTCATGTGATTTGCTAATTTATCCAAGACATCAAAGCCATTACAGCTCTTATTTATCTTAACTAGAAAAAATAAATCAAAACAAACAGAGTATAAGGAGATCACGCTGTTACAGGTTTTATTAACACTTCTTCCCAGGAGAGCTTTGGAGAGATTTCTCTCTCCCAAAATCATAACTGATCTCAGAGGCCTTTTCAAAGCCAAAGTGAATTTCTCTTTATGAAATGTCTATTGTCTATCAGAAAAAAGTGTTTCTGGACAATGTATTTCTAATATACATTATGTTGGAATAACCTCAGTGTACTCTTGAATAGACAAATGTCCATCTCGCTTTTGGATATGAGGAAAGAAACATTAGACTTGTGTGGTTAGAATGGTATTGCAAATGTTGGAAGCAAAAATTTAAATTCCTACAAGACTATTTCAGCTCTTGATGGGACTGACGTATAAGGCAAGATGCAATAACACCACAAATTTTATAATCAATGACAACTTACCCTTTGCTACAGGTATTGCTGACTTTTTGCTCACGTTGTTAAACGCTACTTGAGGGCTCATGGCACTGACAGTAGTCAGTATGACAATTGTCATCATCATTATCACTCCCAGCAGTAAGTACTTTACCCTTCCAAAAGGCTGTGAAAACATCATCTAACTAGCCATCCACAGCTCCTAGGAGGATTAAAGTATTATTGTTCCCTTTAAATGGATAGTAAAATTAAGACAAAATTATGGTGAACAACTTGTTATGCAATTACTTTGTTTTCTGTACTGTTTCCATTGTGTCTGAAGGCTTCACAGCACATCAGAGGATTAGAGAGAGGGAGAGAGAGAGTGTGAAATTGGAAGGCATAATGTCGTAAAATCAGAAAAGTGTGGGAGGAGATACCAGATAACAGTGATTCCAGACTATCAAAAAGCTGAATTACATGGCTTCTACAAGATGTTTTCCATGGCTACTAAATCTTGAGACATCCTGAAAGTCTCTTGGTTTGAGTACCTAATTGTTTTCAATGTGGAAGACCAAAGTTCTAGTGATTAAGGATTTTCCACATTGAAAAAAATAGGGATCAATAGAAAAAGAATTAAATGCTACCATGAAACCAAATACCAGTTAGAGAACTCTCTAGTGATTTTATCACAAAAGAGATGATTGCGGAGCTGCCTGGAAAGTGTGACAGGTAGCTCTTGCAAGATGCAGAAAAGCAACTTTTTAAAATTTCTGTTATTTTCTGCCCTTACTTTAAAAGTACAGATACAACATCATAACCAAATGATAAACTGTAGACACAATCCAAATGGCAATAACATATTCCTGTTGAAAATTTTGCTGATTTTTAGGACAGTACAGATAAAATTGGAATATGCATTAAAATGCAACTTCCTTTAAGTTTTACTGAAAAATGAGCATAGCCTCCTATTTATACTAATCTACTTATTGTAGCTACTTTTACATCCTCTATTGCTGACAGTCAACAGAGTCAACCACTTTTCACGAAGTATTGATCAGACTAATTAAAACAATATTGCAACTTATACTGCACAGGAAGTTAATAAGCTCATTTTACCCTAGGGTCTGAGACAAACTCAGCACAACTGAAATCAATTCTGATTTAATATTAGACCTACTACTAGAAAGGGAGATCTTGCTGAAGATGAGAAGTCTAATGAAAGTACTATGGACTTTTTTTGAATCTAATTTAGGACAACCTTAGATATTGACCTTAAAGAGCTTGAGATGTTAATTCATTTCTACAGTCTACATTAGCCATCATTACATGTAGAAAAAAAAAATTGCAATCACAGGAACTCAGAGGCCAATATGTCCTAGTGATTATGAGATGGCCAAAAGGATGACTGTGATAAAAATAAACACAATGAAACACATTTATTTCACTTGCTCATACTGTTAGCATCAGCTTTCTTAGAAATAAAGATTTAATCAAATGTATTACTCAATTCATTTTTTCAATAGAACATTAAATCTTTTTAATATATATGAAACAAAGCACATGAATGACATTTTCAAACTAATATAATATTCAAATTCACTGAACAATTGATCTTTTGCAAAAAAAATAGATGCTCAAAAATTTTACATGCTAATGGGAAGATCGAGATTTCTTAGGTGTGTTAAATACTATATCTGCAGTTTGCCTTCTAGAGATATATTCAAGACTCAGTTTATTGTTTCCAAACTCTTTACACCACAGATGACTGCCAGGCCTATTTATTTTTTTTTCAGACTCTCTCTCAATCTTATAATTTATATATTTGTAAAAATTCTTCAAAGGCAATATGGTGCTCTGAACCATTTGTTTTGTTTTTTTGGGCTGGTGATATGGGCAAGGAAACCTCTGGACTGAGTTTTGCTCCAGGTAAGCGAAAAGGATAATAAAAAGGATACTTTTACTCCATATGTCTTTTATAGGTTTTCAGTTTTAGCCAAGATTCAATCATTACAATCATGGATACATCTCTCATGCCACCTGCATGGTTGTGGCACTGTGAAAAGCAGCTCAGCTCTTAGAAAGTTAGCAGCAGTTTATTTCCTTGCAGTGGAAAGGATAGAACAGGAAGGAGTGTGGTCAATATGTAAATATCACGTGAAAGTATTTCACCACATGGAAAACAGATTACTAATTTTGAGTAGTAGAAACAGCTCGGCCCCTCCATGGAGGCATGGCAACACAAACACTTGAAATCAGGATCTCTTCTTCAGAAGGAAGTGAACTGCAACCAAACTGGAGGTTGTGCAAACATAAATACAAAGGCACATGGGCCTAGCTGGCTTCAATGGTGCTTTCCAGGCTGTATAGTGACAAGAGATTTCATCACTTTTAAGCAGCCTCAGAAAGAATAATCTCTCTCACCATTCTTTATTATGAGAAATCATGTACTAGATGAGGATTACAATAAACTCATAACCCTGGTATCGTCAGCAATATGATCTTGGATGTTGCTTTTCTCACAAGCTTTTATAATTGAGCAGAAATAGGTTTAGTAACAATTCCTGTTTGGACTGTGACTCTCTCAATTAGCAGAAATAGATTAAAATGCTATATTTCATATATGATATTTTCCACAGGTATCCTGGAAATTTTCTTTTTTTTTTTGACTCTGCAAACTTCTGCAAGAATGAGAAGACAAAGACTTGATTGCTGTTTCCTCCAAAAAAAATGATTCCAAATTCTAAAGGTCAGATCTAAATATTCTTAAAATCAGGTGTGATTGGATGTGAGGCATCTTTTTAGAATACGCCATTGATCTATGTTGTGCTGTACTTAGTAGAATGCACTACGGGACAGGTGATCCATGAGAGAAATAAGTCTGCCATGTCAGACTTACAGTACAAAAACCTTCCCAACTTTCTCTAATATAATTAAAAAAGGGTCTGGATGGCATGCAGTACCTAGATTGGGAAGGGGTTTCACAGGCACAAGCAACAGAAAGGTTCATCCAAACAGAAAGGCGTGGTTACAATGTTTGTAACTATTTGGTCTTTGCAATACTTTATTACACTACTGTTAAATCAAGATATCTTGTATGTGTCTTACTTGTGGAGTGAATCAATTCTGATTTTCTTAAATAAAAAAATATTTCTGAAACAGTGTGCTAGAACATGAGATGCTAATCTGTTAAATCCTCAGAAAGAAAATGTTCCCTTCTAGATGGAGGAAGCTTCAGCTATGCTTTATTTCCAAACCATTATGTTTGTAATTATGACGGAAATTCCCACAACACTGTATAGAACATTTGATAGTTATCTCTTTGCTACAAAACACAATTAGCATTTTTAGGGAGCAGAAAATGAGAGCGCTAGCAAAGTAGCTTCAAATCCAGAAATAGCCCAGTTCCTTGAAGAATGTGCAAAGAGGAGGCTTCAATTAGATCCACTGTGCTTCACACAAATTTGTTTTGTGGCCCTCCTATAAGATGAATCCCACATTTCATTTTGAGAACAACAAAATTAATTCAATGTCCCTCCTCCATGTTGTCTTCCACCTATACATAAATAGTGCTAAACAAGATGTACATAAGGGAAGAGATTAAATTTAGGAAAGCTATTTCTACTTTCTCCATTGACATAATGAGCAGTTAGTTGACAAGTGACTTGGACATATCCTGTTACTAGCAGAAGTACAAGGTCGTCTTTCTGTTAACTCATTTTCATGCCTCTATTCCAGGTAATATAAGCCAAATGACTACTAAAACTGACAGATCAATGGGCTGAGGTACAATTACGTATTTTTAGCTAGTCTTAAAATGTACCTAGAGTGAAATTGGACAATCAGCCACTAGGAGTAAACATGAACTGACTTTATGAAAGTATATCTTCTTCTGTTACTGTCCAGGTAACAGAAGTTATTCGCACTTCCTGAAGAAAGTGTTCACAAATACGTTCTTTACTTGATGCACTTTTGAAAACTCATCCCCAGCAATTATATTGATGCTGCATTATATACTTTTATAATATGTGATTTTCAAAGCAAACATTTTTTTCTCACTTGTGATAAGGTTAGCTGTCAAACATAGCCCAGTTTCCACCATAGTGTAGAATCACAATTAAGTACAGTTAGGCAGTTTGATTTAGAAATTTGCCATTGCTTAATGGGGTCAGTTGTTCTGGGAAATTGTGATTAGTTCCTGGACAATATGAATCTTGAGAATCTGTCCCTTGTGACAGCTCCTCACACAGAGAACACAGTAGGAGGAAAGAAGATCTGACTGGAATATCTATGTACGTTTCCTCCATATTGAAGCTAGGTAAACCCTGAGGAACACACCAACAGTGAACAATGTGGAATAACTCCAGAGCTGTAAAACTTCCTTCCGTTCCAAATTCAGAACATCAAAAAGTTTTCAGGTCTTGACTTTCTATTGTTTAGAATGTTGTGTAGTAATTGTGTTGTAATTTAATTATGGATTAAATACATCTTAGGTATTTTAGGAGGAGAATGCATGGCAGTTCTTACACATATGCAGTTTGGTATTTTTAAGCGACAAGATCCTATTTAGTGTTTCATATTTTTTTCTATTCTATAGCATATTAACATTATAAGTATTATTATTTTTTTATCTTTGTTTTGACCTTTCCTGTGTTCCAAGTTAAATAAAACAAAGAAGGTTTACAACATGTAACAAATTGCTCTGTATGTTGCCATAAGCAGTAGAGAGTAAATAATATACTGACGCTACCAAGCATTATTTTGTAATTGACCAGCAACATTCAGCAAGTTCCAAGGGAAAAAGCAAAATTGCCAACAGGTATTTCATAAAGTTTCTGGATGGCTTCTCAGCCAATGAACACCAACATGCCTTCACTGGTTTCCGATGATCTGGCCCTACATTTTAGGAAATATCTCAGTTTACACATAAAATCACAAGGTGTGAAGTATTGCAAAGCTTTAGCTGTTCAGGAAATACTCACTCTGCAAACAGTCAGCATTTAGGAGGTCTTGGCACTTGTCATGGCATTTGACACCACACTCAGTGCATCTCATCCCTTGTCGGGCTATTCCCCAAAGCAGACCTTCACATTCGTAACAGTATGTGGGAGTTGTAGCTGTCCAAATTTCAAAGTTATGAGGTGTAGTTGATGATATTGGATAGATCAAAGCCTGCAATGTCTTCTTGAAGACATGTATTTTCTGTTGGTTAAGAAAAAAAAATATATATAAAAAAAAAAAAATCAAGACTTCAGTTGAAGTATTAATACATGTGAACTGGAGATAAGTCTATGTCACTATTCTTACGATGTTACAAAATATCAGAACATACAAAAAACTACGAATCAATTTCCAAAATGCTGATTTACTCATTTTGCCTTGCACTTTGAAGCAAAAGAACCCTGGATGACTGTCCTGATTGATTACAGAAACAGAAAGTTCAGATGGAATCAAGTCAGTCAATTAACACAGTCCTATATATTTTTATATTTTGAGGCAGAAATTAAAACATTCATTAGTATTATAGTCACTGATGCATTAAGTGACTAAGACATTACTTCTGAATATTTAAGTACTTCCTACAGTAGCTTAGACACACTGCACAAAATATACTTTGATTATATACAGTGCTATCCTAATATTTAGTGTCTATATAATCTCATCAAATAAAAGTGGGCCAATTTTATGGTTCCGATTTGTCTGTATTCTTATAACAGCATGCTAACTACTTCCTTTTTAAGCACCAACATGCTTTCTACCTATAAACAAGCATGATCCATACTCTCAAAAATCCATACCTACTTCTCAGACTGTTTTGGCTTAGGGCCCGTGACCAATTCTATTCATTAAATGCACACGTGGCTGACATGAATGTATTAGAAATTCTAGACCTGTTCCTTTATAAAGGACTAATTTTTTTCTTTTTGAAAGAAGAGATCATATTAAAAGAGGTAGCACGGTGTGAAGTGGGATATTTCTGAAAGTCTGTCTGTCCTACCATCTATTCATCTTGTGTGGATATAATGTAAGGTAGCGTTAACGCTGGTTGTGTAGCTGTAGCAAATGGGAACAACATTTTGGAATCTGTGTAGTTTACAGATTACACTCCTGAACTCTAGTACCATCAGTACAAACCCTGCCCTTTCACCCCGTTGAACTTCACTGGTTTTTTTCACAGTAACTGTTATCTGTTTCTAAAATGGCAGTAAGTAATGAAATGGTACAGCTCAACAAGCCTTGAAATAAGCATCTGAGGATAAATGAACTTTTGAGCTGAAAACCACAATTCACATATGGATTTTGCTGCTCAACATGACATTTCCCCTGTTTATTAATAAAGCACACTACAATTATAAAGGAAAATTTTATTTATCTTACTGTCTACAGGTTCTCATTTCTAATACTGTTCTCTGTTTAAATGTATCTATGTGTTCACTGAGCTCTGGGCACGGCAACACTTAGCACTGTTAATACATAGTATTAATGCATAATATTATTTATCTGCTTATCCTCTGAAGTTTATTTATTTCTGTCATATAGTACTTGAGATATTTTTTCAATGTCATCGATGATTTTTTTTTTGAGATATTTTTTCAATGTCATCGATGATTTTTTTTTTTTTCACAAGCTTACAGCTCTGTCTCCTTGTTCAGCAAAGCAACTAAATGAACGCTCAACTGAAAGCACATGTTTAAGTGTCACTGAAGTTAGTACTTTGACACTGCATGAGAACATGTAAACTCCCCATGTCATTAATGGGTTATACCAGGATAGCAATGTTGGGTGGAAAAGCTCAAAGCTTTTAAACACAGGTTTCAATTTTCTGAGTAAATGGCATTTGATTTTTAATAGAAGGTATTAGTTTAAAGACTTTCCATACTCAATCTAATCAGCCATGTAACCTGCTTCCAGGAGAGACACTAATATTCCCTCCAGAAAAATCTGAGAGAGAGTGAAAACCAGAAAAGCCTTAATCAGAGGGGTAACTTACCCAAAGGAGTTTTTCTTCCTTAACTCTCATTGGTGACTACACTTCATCTGGTTTTATGGAGAGTATCTGGAGAGTTCTTATATGTCTGAAAATACCTGTTTTTGTTTTCAGATCTTGCTCTACTCAATTTTAATGATGCCTTAGGGAATTAAGTTCTGCTGGCTACTTACAGATCAAACAGAAAATCATTATCTTTCACTTGTTTTAAATATCTTGCAAGTGGTTTTACTGGCTGTACTATTACAGTTACACTTGGAAGAGCAACCACTTCTCTTTAGTATGCTTAGTGAGTGCTGGCATAAGACAGGCTTCTCTTATTCCCCTCTTCTTTGAGTTATCTTTCTACATTTTCTCATCAAATGAACTTTTTATGTATCTCCATCATATTTGTTGTCTACCCTTGGACTTAAGTTTTTATTCATAGATTTCTTAAGAAATATCTGTTTGTGGTACACAATTTTTCACATGGTCTGGCACAAATGGAGGCCAAAGTGTATAATGTATGAAAATACATTTAATTTACTTTCCCCTTTCCATTTCTCCTTAATCATAGCTCAGTAGTTTCTCCTGATTGACAGCAAGCATTGGAGAAACATTTGTACTGAGCTGTCTGCTGGGATTTGCTGTCTTCTTTTTTCCTCCTGAACAGTACCACTTAAGTCAGAATCTATAAGCACAGTTCAAATTACTCTTTCTTGTCCTGAATTTGTTGGCAATTAATATTACCTCCAAAACCTGCACCTTCGGCCTTACAAAGTCACAGTCTAGTAGTTTTTACACAAAAGTAAGAATGTAAATGAATAGTTAAACCTGGATTTATTGTCATAAAAGGTAGTAATACTTGTAAATTGGTTAATTTGTTTGTTTAGTAGACACCTTTTAGTAAAGCTAATGGAATATCTTAGGATCTTTTACTGAAGCTGCAGCTATAACATGGATGGAAAAAGTCTTTGTTTTGCACTACTCGCATGGCATAAGTGTGTTTTCTATAATTTTAACTGAGCCTTTAACCTCTTTTTAAGATTCCATAGTTCTCCTTCATTCTGTTAATCTCTGTTGCTATTTTGAGATACCAGAACTACTTCTACTGAAAGATCATTTCAAACACCAGATGTTTCCTACCTCACCAATCCATCCCTGAGCCCTACTAGACTGTTCCTTTGTGATTACTGTATAATCACAAAAAGTTCACAATAAATCAAAGAGAGATAGACATATGTATACTTGTGCCATAGGTTTCCGTTCCCAGAATATCTGTCAACATATTCTGCTCATCCATTCTTCTACTATGGAGCTTAACAACAGCGTAAGAAAAATGCAATGATTTTTCTTTGTGTAGGATATATTCTAGAAGGCTGTTTACACTAGTAATTTAAGGAGCACCAAAAAAAGGGGCTTTTATTCTTTCAAATTAGTGCTGTTGCTTTGTTCAGCCATCTAAATTTGCTTGCATCACACTTTAAGTATTCCTGAAGAAAATGGCACCTGTTGCGTTTTTATTTAAAATAAATATCTTTTGCAAAATGTACATTAACTCAATAGCGGAAAGCCACAACACACAGGTTTTACTATCTATAAGAGTATGATTTTTCAAAAGATTCTCCTGATGACTTCTTTTACTAGCTAAAAATTTCTTCATCTGGAATCATATATGTTATTAGCAGGGCTTAGATTTAAAAAATAAAATAGTATCTCAGCCACCTAGAAGGACTAGGGAAAAAAAAAAATCAAAAAAAAAAAAATCACACAGAAACCTTCTTGCAGGGTCCTGTTTTTCTACAATTGTACTCCAGCTGAAAATGTTCTATGATTCTATGAAGAGAGACATATGCCAAAAGACTACAGGTAAAGAGTGGTGGAGCTGGATGATTTGAAATAAAAGGTCTTCCCAAACAGCTGTTTTGTAAACCAGATGTTTCTTGTTTAGTCTCTTCTCACTGCTACGGATGTGAGTCAGCAGAAGCAAACCTGTTCTTGTCACTGTGGATCAGGCAGCAAATTCTGCTCAAGATCCCTAAAAGTTCTCAAACAATAAATGGAATGCTTATACACTCAGTTTTATCCAGTTTAGAGTGTCTAAAGCTTTGAATAAAGACTTCTCCACTATTTAAATGACTTAAACCTGCCATTGAAAACACTTACCATTTCATCATCGTTTATGGAGGTCCGGATGAGCATGGCCACGGAAATACCAGATTTTCGAGCTGCTAGTGTCTGTTTAAAACAAATGCAAAAATATTAAAAATTATACTAGTAACTTCAATAGTTGAATCTAATGGAAGGCAAATACTACTTGATTATGCTAGATGATTCAACCAAAACCGTAGGAGTTACCAAAACTTTTAGTTAATGTTTGCAGTATACAACTTTAAGGTTTCAGTACATAGTGTGAGCACACTTTCCATCATCATTACTGTTTCTTTCTGCAGCGCCTAGCTGAACTGCCATTTCTAATATAAAACCTGTTATTCAGAGGTTTATGATTCACTTTTTTTTAAACCACAGGCTGTCACTGTTCTTCCGCTTCGCCAAGCAAATTAATGTGGTACAAGGATAAGCATCCTGCCCTAATTTGGAAGCTGTCTGTGCCTGCAGCAACATAGGAGATCATTTTGCAATAGTCTTACGGCTCAAGTTGTCAGCCTGGATAATTTTTTATAACTCACTGAGGATTTTTAAACTGTGTGTATGTATAAAATGCTACTTTTCTTAAATAAAAAGTCATTGGGAATTCTAAAATTATTTTTTTCCTTAAAGACAATATTCATTCAATACTATGGATAGCTATTTGGAGATACACTGGTTCTTGGAGGGGAGCAACTCTGTCTAAACCTGTCCTCTTTCACACACATGATGGTAAGGTTATATGAACACCTCTCAGTTCCGGAGACTATGTCCTATGTTGTAGAGACAATCTCTTTTGCTCTAGGTATAGTACACACAAAGGCACTCAAAATAAAGTATTTTTAATATACAATAAACAAGGAAATTTTCTATTCCTTACTGCAATATCCCTGTAATTTAAATGGATCCCTGAGAATTAGAAAGTATAAAGGTCAGAAGGAAAAAGATCCTGGGGAAATGAGTTCTGTGTGTTTTCAAAACAATATTTCAACTCTGAATATCACTTCTATCAGTAGTCCTTTTGGTATGACAGAAACAGATAAGATTTATTTCACTGTATAGATATATTAACTGTAAGATTACTGTATTACGGTATTTTACCTGCAAAATTGGACTCATGCATTATTTTCCCTATTCTAAATCATTCCAAGTGTGCCTGTATACTTGTGCTTTATCTCTGTTCTTCTGTAATCCAGCACTGCTTTGTCATGCATTGCTGCCCTCATAGTCTAGCAATGTGAGGATGATCAATTCTACCACCCACTAGCTTTAAGTCTGTTGCTGCCTTTGTTGTGAGGATATAGATTTTCACTCTACTGTGAAGTGGTTCGCTCTAATCCACTATCATAGAGTTATTATAGCAAAAGTTTCAATAATATTTTGCATATGACATTATTTTTGTGAAATACATATTGGGTCAGAAACAATTTAGGCTTACATGAGCAGAGGATCTGCATCATTAATCTTTGGATCAAGAGACAATTCCAATTTCTTCCCATTTTATAATTTTAAACACTGACATAATTTAAATGTTTGGGTTTTTTTATTTAGAGAAATTAAGACCGTTAATTTTAATTTTGAACGTTCACTTTCCCCTGAGAACATACCCATGTAATTTTTAATATGTTTCCCTTGACAATAATTAAACTTGCAGATAGACACAAAATTAGTCATCTTATGAAATCAATTATAGGGTAAGAAGCCATCCTTGGCACATAAATATTTGCACGATTCATCACTGTCCTATTACAATTAATATGGGATACAAGGAATCCCCCCCTTTTTTATTTGTTTCAACTTTCTGCAGTTTACCAGGTTAATGCTATTAATTTGCAATCAGTTTTCCCACTCTGTTTTTAATAAGTAAATAATTCTGCTTGCTTTTCTGTGACCATCTTTTCCTTCTGTTTCTGTAAATACAGGAAATTTCATTGGTGTGCATCAGTGAGATTGACAAAGTGACAGGAAAGATGAAACAGAGCCTAGGCTGTGCCTTTTCAAATTTTTTGTGATAAAAGTCAATGCTAGGGGACCCACACATCAACGTGATAAATGGTAAGCAAAAGTGCACTGGGAACATTAAGATAGAGCAGGGTTTAGGTTTAAAAAGATTCATTTTAAAAGCACCCATCTTCTGATATCTCTTGAAGCACAGGTTTCTTCTCAAAGTCTTGGGAAGTAGCCATTTACATTTACTGGCCTGCAGTATGTTAGTTTTATAGTTTTGGTCTTTAGTCTTCATGTCCCATATACTTAGAAAGTGATTTAATCGCTTTAAGTCTAAAATACACAACTCTATAGTTATTCCAGGCTTTAAGGTAATGCAGACTATTGTCAGGGCAGAAATACAAAGAGCATAAAAACATTAACCTCAAATATAGGGTAGTGGATGCTACTGTGTTCTGTCCTCCAGCAACATATTACAGTACATGAACCAGCTGGAGAATTGCAGTTTCATGCTGTATGTCAATGAACAGATACTGTTTCCTGTGAGAAACAGGGAAGTAGGAAAGCAATTCTGACCCTGTCACGTGTCCTTGAGGCCCAGTTCTCTCAAGGGCTGCTCCTGGCATCATGTAGCTTAACTATTTTGCTCCTTAATCAGAAATGTGTCTAAAAATCGTACTACAGTGTTCTATATAAAATAACAAAGCCTAATAGGAAACAGATAATTAGGCTGTTCTTAAAGCGTTTGTCATGTTGGAAGGATAATAGAAGAAAGCGATATTGAGAGGAATTTGTGATAAACCAGTAGAGTTAACAGTCATTATGACTTGAATTCATAGGTATTTGTGAAAAAAAAAAATCACAAGGATTATTTCCATTTATCTGCCACTGTCAGAAAATACTGTATCTTTAGAAGAAAGCTCATAAATGTTTGTTCTGAAATACTGTAGTTGGTGATAATTCAGCAGACTGAAGCACTGAACGAACACAGAACAGTGTCTATTCTTAAGAATGGAATGAAACAACGAGGAGTATCTCGGAATGAGGAAGGAAAAAGTGCTGCCAGACTCATTTACGGGAAAGAAGGTGACAGGTTATGAACATAGCAAGAAAACTTTCTCGCCTACTGCCCTTCTATTTTTAAATAGTAGCAAGGAAGAAAGTTAAGTGCAGCTAATCATTGGGAGCCTCCAGAAAGGAAGTCCAATTTGTCAGAGTACCAGAAGAACAGGGGGAGCAGCAGGAACCTCAAGCCCTTTACTACTCTCTCCTTTAATAGACACAAGACTTGTTCAGCAGTTTACACTCGCTTACCCTCTCAAACTGATATTCAGATATTACGTCATATAAGGGAAGAAATGAGAATCTGACCTGCAGAGCGTAAAGATCTTGATGTAGGTACTACTGCATCATGAACATTTGGACAAATTTTCAAAACCACCACCAAAAAAACTCCCAGAAAAACCAAAATAATAAGACAAGATGATAAAGCAGAACATCATCTATTTAATATGTTCTTTCAAATCCCTGATACAAGATTTAAATAGTCTCCTTCATGCTCAAGTTCTTTTAGACCCCCTGATAGATTTTATCTACACTGCCTTACCTCCAAATTTGCCTTAGCTTGTTAAATAAATAAATTATATATAATTAGAAGTTACTCCAGGAAAAATATTGAAAAGGGTTTACATAAGTAAGAAAGAATTAGACTCAAGCTACAATTAAATGTTAAATGAAAAATTGTGTGGGTGAAAAAAGAGCCACCTGCCATAATGAAATAAAAGAAAGCTGTGCTTTGAACAGCTAAAGTAGCAGGGAGGAAGAAGCAGTCAAGCTAATATTTTGCAACTGGTCACAAATGCTGGCTGTGCCATGTAATGCTCTTGAAAGGGTAAATATTACTCACTAGAGATGAATCTGACAAAAAAAACCAACCTGTTTTCAGTATTTAAAAGCTGTGTGATTTCAGAACTGGTTTTTTTTGAAAGAAAGTTGGTTTGGGCTTTGAGCAGCCTGATCTAGTGGAAAGTGTCCCTGACCATGGGCAGGGGGGTTGAAGCTAGATGATCTTTAAGATCCCTTCCAACCCAAATTATTCTAAGAACATATCATGATTCTATGAACACTCTAGGAATCTCAACGTTATTATTTTGAATGACAGATTTGCCAATCACTCGAAAGGAAACAAGCTATTGTCTGAAATTACTTACCCCCTTCCATAATTTTTCTATTAATAGTTGATGTCTGATCCTGAAATGTTCAACATAACTGCAGTATTAAGCTTAGAAAATAGATTTAGAAAGAAAGTGGCAACTCATTTTAACTACACAATCAGTACTGGACATCACTGTAATACCATTTAATTTTCCTTCCTATTTGTTTTCGTAGCACAGACACAAAAGCATGCCCCGTCCAGTCTCCAGGATAATTCTGAACATTAAGATTAGTTAGAAATAGGATGGAAAATAACATAACTAAACAGGTTCATCAATAATTTCTTAATTTCCCCACAACTAATTCTTAATTGCTGGAAAACACAGGTGTGAAATAAAGGAATGTAGTAATATTATTGTGTCTATTTAGTAGAATTAAAACATCTCATAAATATACAAATATAATTTGATTATTTTTATGGTTTATCTATTTAATCCATGAATAATAAATTATTTAATCGACATGTTTATTAATGACTCAAGGAGTTAAGAAAATGGACTATAAACAGCAGATTTAAGGTAAAATAGTCCAGACGTTTAGCTTTCCTCTAATGATAACTCTGACAATGTACAAAATCTGAGAATATGGCAGCTGCAATTTATATAAACGTCTTCAACCTTAAAAGAGTTTAAACAACCGTAATTGACTTCTAGCTTCTATAAAAGTTTTTGTTGTGGAGACATGAAATAAGTATCAGTGCATTACTGTTGTAGTTGAAACGGACAACTGTTTCATCTGATGTGTTCACTTCAACAGTAAGAACCAAGCAGAGTGCTTTACAACAGCAACAAGGATTCATGAATTATTCTTAGCTTTATCATTTGATTATAAGAACATAAGTAATAATACATTCTCGAATGATCAAAAGAGGAAATGTGTCTGATTACAGTGATTGTACCATATAAAGTCACCTTTAAATCAAATGAAACCAGGAATTTTCCAACCAGGAGTTTTCACAACATTTGAAACGAGGACTTGCATTAACAGAAGCAATGACTAAAGCATAGTGAGACAGAAAAACAGAGTAGCTACCTTTGTCTGTGACTGGGCAGACCACCACACGTATTTGCCCATTGTGAGTTAAGTACTGCTAACCTCCACTTGAACTATTGCTGTTCCTCTCCCTGGTTGTAGTCCTGCCTCAGAAAAAAGAATCTAGTCCCCCTAGACTCTTCTTTCTGGCTCTACAACAAACAGAGATCTGTTCAAGCTCTCCATATTGTTACTCCACTTGAACGATCATTTTCGCTTTTGTTGTCTTTCCTTCCCATACCAGACATATTCTACTAGAATTCCAATAATGTCCCATAGTAAAACTGGTAAGCACAGTAAAGAGAACTGCTCCTGTAGATGGATTTTGACTGCCTTACCCTGTCTATGACTCCATCCAAAACAAGCAGGGAAAACAGAGTCCCAAAATGCATTAGTGAAAAAATTTATCCCAGAGATTTAGGAGAAAGAGAACTAGCAAGGCTGCTGCTGCAAACTGGATTTTTCAAAATGTGAATTTATGGATCCAAATGGGAGCCAAAGATATTATGTTAAAATATGTACATCATTTTGATAAACCTTATATTGAGCTACCACGTTGAAAGCAAGAAATCTAATGCAGAGAAGCCAGAACTTCAGAGGGACTAGGAAAATAAGGAGTGGCCTTTACAAGTACCAGAGTTGGTGGAAAAAGAAAATATTTCCACAATTCATTAATTTAGTTATCAGGAAAAAATTACATCATAGTACCTAAGAGTATTTGCATTAGAAAATTCACCTTTTACAAGAAAGATCCAAGAATTTATTTGATTGATACAAGAATATTTAAAAGTCGGGAATGCTTTCAGCTTCTCTTTATCTAGGTATTTAAGGTTGCTCAGTTTCATAGGGGAAGCATCACAATTGAGTGCTAATCAATCTGCTTGTATTATTAAAAAGGGCATTTGGAACACACAAATAACTTTTTAACATAAATCTTTTCTGATAATTTTGGCATATATGATGCAGAGGACACGACATTCACATATGGCACAACTTCACTTAGGATTAAATTATCAATCATAAAATTATTTTTCTATTTTCCACTAAAAGGTCATCAAATTCATCATGTTCATGAAATCCTTGAGATGTTATGAACATTTTAGAACATTTATCTGTATAAAAGCACTTACCATAGCCTGAAAATCCAGTCGAGATGCGAAAGAAATTATAAACAATATTAATAATTCTCAGATATATTGCAACAAAAAGAAATTAAATTATATCCATTTCAGTGTCAAAAGTCTAGCACTCATCTCTAGCAGTACTATTTCTATTTTACTGAAACAGTTATATTAATAAACATTAAAAGAAAAAGATCATTTACAACATATCAGATCTTACAAGGACTTGAGAATTAAATTACTTATTTAAATGAGGTATTTTGGAATCAATCTATTATAAGATCAGAGCTCACATATATTGCTTAAAATGCACATACCTTCAAATACAAATAATCTTACCTACAGTAAGTTTGAAATTAATTCCTCTCAAGTTGGTAAAATGATTTTAAGTTTACAGGTGCAGAACTGAATTGTAATATAATTTACTATTTGAAAGACATCTATAGTTAAAGAACATATAGTTAAGAGCTATACTGTAAGTCCATAATGATTAAATTCCAGAATAAATTTCGGTTTAAAACATCTGGAACTTACACTTACTAAAGGTAGAATTCCTGTATGAGGAGGTAGCCATTAATGGCTGGACAGTAAAGTATTAATTCTTACATACTAATCACCAGCATATTAAAGTAATAAAATGAGAGGGTTTTTCCACCATTAAAAATGTGAATTTTCTTTTTTATTTCACTTTGATGATTATTATGTTTTTCAAACTAAATAATTAAGATTCTGATATCTTAACCCCATTCTGAGCTATATCTGTCTGTAGAGCTCCAACCATAAAGAATAAATCAAAGTTCCATTTAATATGCATGAAAGTCTCATAACATGGCTGTAAATTATACTCATGTGTAACAGATCTTGCAGTGGAGTGGCTACTGTCAAAAAGATGATTTCAACAAATGCAGGCTCTATGGTGTCATAAATTGCAACTTCTCATTGATTTCAGAAGGAATTCTACTCTAAAATGGTTGCTGTGCTTTCTCTTTTTGACCGTTCAGTTAGTATGGTACGTCACTGTAGAATAATTGAACGGAATAGCTGAGAATATATTGAGTAATAATGTGGCAAATATTGATCTTTTAAAGACAACTACAGTAGTCATCTACTTTGTCTGACTCCCCATCATTTCTTTACAATGAGAAATTGGCTTGGGGGCTCACTAAGTATGTATTTTACTGAATTATCAATTCTATCCTTCAAGAGAAGAAAAAGATAAATGTGAATGGCACTTGAAATTCTTTGGAGCACAGATTCTGCTTAATCTTATTTAGGCTGGAAGTCAGAATAAGTCTCAAAGGAACTGCCACTCTTTTCACTCTTTCGAAATATATTTGCCTACATTATTGTCTACAACGATTGTTAAAACAATATTCCTCATCTTGTTCTAAAAATATTCATAAATCTTTAAAACATACATATTGTAACAGGGTTGCTTTTTAAAAAGAACTTTCTTCCTCTTTCAGTATCATAATAAATCAAGTAAATTGGTATCTCAAGCACTCAATAACAGCTGTCTCCATAAGCTAATTCAATATGAAAATTAGTAGTTTATTATTGCAGGAAATGCACGTTACTTGATTCCACAAGTAATTTCTCAATATTTGATGAGATATTCAGACTTATCTAGTACATTACAACAACTGCATCATTGATTTTTACTGGCTCCAATCCATTCTGTCAAGATTCCCTTTTCCTTAAAACAATTGACAAACTATTATCCACATGCTCAATGGTAATTACAAGAAAGATCTAGAAAACTGACAAATGAATCAACAGTTTACTGGTATTAGAAGTTACTTACCACATCTCGAACAATGGGAAAGGATTTCTTTCTACGCAGGTCTGGCATGCTATCAATTCCATATAGCCCACGACCAGCACTGTAGGAAATGAAAAGGCAACAAATAAAATAAAAACCTGAAGCTTACAAGTTTGCACCCTTAACAACTGCTTATAATATACGTATTTACATTTAAAATCAAAATTAGTATTCATCAACTAAAAAAAAAGTAAGTGTTCCAATTCATATGAAAAATCAATGAGAGTGGTTTTGGTGTGGTTAACTTTTCCTCCTGGCATTTACCCAAAGCAGAGTAGCTGAAAGATTGCTTGATATCTCATAAAAAATTTTGCCATGGATTTAGAAGTTAACAGCAGCTTTTCATCAAAAGGACTTGTCTGTCTGGTAGTTGAGACGGAGCCCAACACTGTTGTCATGTTGTTACAAAGAACAAAATGTCTAATTAAATATATAATCACATCTTCTAATATGATATGAATGTGGAAAGTGGAACTTGTCACATTTTAAGGTAACGTTGACCATCATTTTTTTCTTGACTAGTTTAAGCTTTTTCATCAAGCACACATTAAAACCCCATGTTAGATCTCACACACAAATCAGCAAAGAACAATTTAGAGTCACTTCAAAGAATAAAATGCTGACACATCAATAAGATTTAAAAGAATACATAATGATCTGATAACAATCTTCCTCATTCTCCCTAACTCTTCAGAATAGGTAATACAGGTATTATCCTCCCAAATTTTTTCCACAGTGGTGTTAAAAGATTTCTATATACCTTGTCAGATCTAATTTAGAGCTACTTTGAGATTCTCAGAGAAGCTGGGATATCATATTTTTCAGGACCCAACATTCTCCCCTCCATGCCCCTTCTCTTTGGCACTGTCTCAAATACCTTCTTCAGTTATTCTTATATTTCTGTCTCTGTGCGTAAATAAAAGTATATATCACAGCAAACAGTGTATCATCTGAAAGCCCTAATTTTCTTTATAAGCATCACAATTATTGGGTGATGGTCTCTTCTCCCAAACCACTAGCGATAAGACGAGAGGTAATGGGCTTAAGTTATGCCGAGGAGCCTTAGATTGGACATTAGGAAAAATTTCTATACTGAAAGAGTGGTGAGGCATTGGAACAGACTGCCCATGGAGGTGGTGGGATCTCAGAAGTTTTTTTCAACTTTAATGATTCTGTGATCTCGCTGTTTAATATAAAGAGGTTTTTTAACTTTTTCTTCATTTTTTCCTATTCTTAGGCATAAAAAATTTGCAAAGTCACAAACACTCTTTAAGATGTGTGCAACCAAGTTCATTTCCAGGTGAAAAATGACATGGAAAATGAATAGGTGAGGTTTCACTAGTTTGTTTTTTAAATCACTTAGAATTGAACACGCATTTTAGGCTAGTGGGATACTTCATTTTTCTTGAAGTTCTTAGGTTTATAGAATATTTCAGATTAGATAAGTTCATTTTATAGCATAATGAAATTTATGTAGTTAAATGTGGTAAAACAACAAGGCAGCTTTTATAACTTATAATACTGGTCTGATGTCATGAATTTCCTGAAGACTGAACTAGTGAGTGAGGAAGGGAAGAAGAAATGTATCATTGCTGCATATTATAATCACAAAATGTAGCCAGTGGCTTTTGTAAAACATAAAAATGAAACTGTGGACATTAATGAAAAAATGATTATGAGACAGCTACACTGTCTGAAGATCTACAAATCCACATTGGGTAGCAATACATAATTTTTACCGGAGTGGAAAACTGAAAGTGGAGATCTAAAATTGCAAATAAATACTGGGAGAAAATACCGGCATTACAGAAGTAATTATAGGACTGGATTTACAGCATTTCTTGGTCTTCAGTATATTAAAATGCCACCAAAGAAATATCTAGTACTTTCTCTGAAAATGGAAGCTGGATTTAAAGAGTCTTCATATGAGCTAAAACTTAAGCAATGAAAAAAACCGAGTCAAATCCCTCCATGGAAGAAAACCTATGATCACAGTCAATTCAAGAACTATGAGAAAATTTTGAGATAGACAGGGCTATACAGACTATATGCACTCAAATTTTGACAGACTGCGTGCTCAAATGAGCATTTATAATAATGTCATGAAAATGTTGAAATTACATTTGGTAACCATGTTTCTGTAGTAAAGATATGAATTACTCACACATTACTATACTGACAGATGCTCAGATTCTAGCTGAGGCAGCAAACCAGACTCTGTGACTACAGCTTTGAGCCTCCCTCTGGCTTCTGGTCACAAATCTATTGAATGTTTCATCCTCAGGTGCAAGCCAAAACAGACGAACAGATAATCTAAATTTTGCAAAAAGGCCTCTGGGGCCATCTCATCTTTTAGAAAAAATAAAGTTCCCTGCAAAGATGTTCTAACCTAATTTCTTTTTCCTGTCATGCTTCTTGTCACATTACAGAGAGCTGATGCTAGCCAACTAGAATGATTTTACGCTAGCCTCAGGCAATGTGGCCTCAAAGCACATAATTTCAAGTTGTAAACTTTTTTCTTTTATTTTTCTCAATACGTTGAGAAAAAAAAACAACAAAAAACACAGCAAAAATTTCACAACAGAAACCACCACACAACCGCCTCAAAACACTAAAATTATTTCCTAAGGTCTAAGCTAAAAAAAGTTACTAAAAGCCAAGTATCAGCAAAATAGCATTAAAACTACATTTGCTGATATTCTTGGCCCTGACACCAGAGCAAATCAGTAGTAACATTAATGAAGACTGAGTATTCACAGTGCTGCAAAGATTATCTAGAAATAAAATCTGGTCTCAGCATTTACAGAGCAGAGAAGAATCTGAATATCCTTCTCAAAATTAGTGCTCGCCTAATAGACCCATTGCAACACCATAAAACTAAGGACTTGTTTTGAATTTACTCTAGTATCCTTGAAGTCTGTGTACATGGTTTCCTTAGTATCAACATGGCCATAATGAAAAGAGACCAACAAGGGAAAGAAAAATCAATTTGCATAAAGCTTGTGAGAATTTATAAGGTGGCGATAGGAAGTTCTACAAGACTTGCATAAATTGAACACCCGCAAATTCATAGGCCCTGACAGAATTCACCCACGAGTGCTGAGAGAGCTGGCTGATGTAGTTGCTCTACCATTCCACCATTTTTGAAAGATTGTGGAGAATGGGAGAGATGCCTGAGGAAAGCCAATGGCACTCCAGTCTTCAAAAGGGGCAAGAAAGAAAACCGTGGAAATTACAGATCAGTCAGCCACACCTCCATCTCTGGAAAGGTCATGGAACAGCTCATCCTGGAGGTCATCTCTAAGCACATGGAAGAAAAAAGTAGCCAGCATGGATTTTCCAAAGGGAAGTCATGTTTGACTAATCTGATAGCCTTCTATGATGGTGTGACTGAATGGGTGGATGCAGGGAGAGAAGTGGACGTTGTCTACTTTGACTTCAGCAAGGTTTTTGACACTGTCTCCCATAACATCCTAGTGGGTAAGCTCAGGAAGTGTGGATTAGAAGAGGGGACTATGAGGTGGATTGACAACAGTCTAAACAACAAAGACCAGAGTGTTGTGATCAGAGTCCAGTTGGAGACCTATAACTAGTGGTGTTCCCCAGGGGTCAGTACTGGATCCAGTCTTATTCAGCATTTTCATCAATGACCTGGATGAGGGGACAGAGTGTTCCCTCAGCAAGTTTGCTAATGATATGAAATTGGGGGGATTTGCAAAAAACAGGATGGAGACCTTCCTAGAACCAGATGAGGCAATAATATGTTGTTGCATCTTGTCCTGTTTACCTTTGACAATATGCATTTTTATGGCTGTCATTATCATAGGATTATTGCATCTAATTAAAATAAGAATATAAACCTTCTTGAGCTGAAAGAGATAAAGATTAAAAGCAATACCGAAACATTGATGACACTCTAATTAAGGTGGTGAGAATATATATTACAAAAATCCCTAAAACCTTCATTTCTCTTTTATATCCAGATATTTACATAGCCATGAACTTTCAGCATGATGTATTATCATAGATTCATGGCCGAACAGGTTTATTGCATTTCCACCTCTGATTAATTAATAATTTCTACAGATGCGATAATCACATGGATTTAGAAATACATCCACAGGAATACAGAACTGTTCCCAGCCTATATATGCTCGAGTCTGGGTGGCATTCAAATTAACACTTCTTCAATGACAGTCGAGACAATTTATTTCTGCACCACTGGATCAGAAAGTCTTTTATAAGACAGTTAAATAAAAAACAGGGAGACTTAAGTCAGTGTGAAAAGTGCAGAAAAGACTTGGGAATCAGGGAGGCTGTTAATTCCTTATCGGTGTGGATGACAAATAGAGCATATCTCATCTGAGAGTTAAGAGGAAGAATGAAATGAAAGAAGTAGAGAAACCATCAAGAAACAGTAGATCTGAAACAAGAGAAACAGGAAAAAGAAACTTGAAGAGGACAACTTTAATTAGACTTGGTAGTAGCTATTAAGTTGGTGAAAAGAGTCGAATCTCTCAGAGCAAATCCATACACATCATTCTTGACTTGTAAAATTTCTAATGGGCATTCTTGAAAAGCTATGGAAGAAGTAAGCAGCTCTACTAAATTCAAGTTATTATGAAGTTTAACAGATATACAAGGACACATAAGAGTCTAGATCAAACTAGCGGTGTGATTTGGATGCTTTTAAAAAAAGTACAATGTTTAGTACTTTCATCTAATTCTTCTAATGCATCAAGTCCATATTGATACAAATTTTTGCACAGGAAACTCCCACATGGCCTATTGAAAATTTTAATATGGACAAAGGCATTCGTCTGCTTCTGGTTGTAGAGTTCCTCATAACTATGGGGCAAAAAAAAAAAAAAAAAGAGTAATATCTTCCCTATCTTCGAGTGGATAAAGCACTTACCTATGTTAAAAACACTGCCACTTTCCAAACACTAACTCTTATTCTATAAATTCGGGAGATAATTGTTTCTTACCTCGTTATGATGCACCTGTACCATTCTGCCATAGAACAAGGGAGAATGGCTTCAAACTGCAACTGGGTAGGTTTAGACTGGACTTTTCCCAGAAAGAGTAGTCAGACACTGGAATAGGCTGCCCAGGGAGGTGGTTGAGTCACCATCCCTGGATGTGTTTAAGGGTCATTTGGATGAGGTGTTGGGGGATATGGTGCAGGGGAGAACTTTGTAGAGTAGGGCTGATGGTTGGAGTCGATGATCCAAGGGTCTTTTCCAACCTGAATGAATGATTCTATGATTCTAAGAAATTCATAGACTTCATAGGTTGTTTATGCATTTCCATTGTATTTTCATATAAACCATCTTTGGTGCAGTATTTTGATATTAGAATTTTCTTTTCAAGAACATAAACATCAAGGTAGGCCCAAATGGCAACTTCCAGACATATCTACAGATTTCAGCCAAAGCACGACAGGAAAAAAAGTAACATTTCTGAGGCTGTAAAAAGTAAATGTACCAAGACTAAGAGATGAACTCAGAAACTTGGATTGTAAGGGCACTTTGTTACTCAGGAGCAGTTCCATGAGCAGTGAATAAAACTCATCATGTGTATAAGGCATTCTTATGCCACAAAGAGCTACTTCTGACAAGCAATGTCTATAAAATCACTTCCATCTATTCTTCTGCTATGTAACAAAGCGTGACTAAAATTGAGGTTCTTACTGAACTCCTTTTTACTGATCACTATGGAGTAGCATATAGCAAGTCAAAAACTCCAAGATCAAGAATGACTGATAGTCTTTTCCTGGGAGAAAGAATTATGCCTAAGAATGCTGATGGCGTTATGAAAAAAAAAAAGGACAGCACGGCTTTTGAAGGAACAGCAAGAAAGACAGAATCAAGACAGATGAGTACATAACATAAAAACATTTTATTATGACATTGATGATGTAATTTATGCTCAACCATTAATTTGTCATAACTCACACCTCTGTCTCTTTAAATAGTTTAGTTTTCTACTCAATCTGTACCTCCTCAACCATCTTTTCATTAAGATTTCCAGCTAAAGTTCAGCTTACAAGAACCATCTAGATCTGATTTTTCCTCTGTGTATCTGTACAACATCACAAATACCCACTTAAAGTTCAAGAAGGGCCTATTTTGTTATTTTTCAAAAAAGTATTACTAAAACTCATTCCAATGATCATTTGCAATATATTAATAACATGAAATATTTTGCTTTTAAATAAGCTTCACCACCTCTTCTGACAATACTAAGGAAGTACTGTAGCTAGTATCAAGAAGTTCATGCATTCCACCAGCTGGTTCTACAGCTTGTCTGTAACTTTTTTAGTTGCTGAAGTATGGCAATGTCAGAGAGTTCTTACATATATGTATTTATTCATCTGAATACTTCTGATTAAAGAAACTAACCAGACATGAGGGAAGACCTGCAATTCCTAAACTGCAGCTTGTAAAGAAAACTATCTCCTTTATTTTGTTCATTGAATCAATGACCGATTTAATTCATATAAAACAATAACAATTCCCGCCTCTTTGTTGCCCAGCATTCAATCAGTACATAGTAAAGATCGTAGAAAAAAACCTGAGACTCTAAGGAATTCTCATGCCTTTACTGGTTTCATTTCCTACTGTAAGATGATGATTGTTTGCTTCATAGCTCTTACTTGTTATAGTGTATATTAAACTTGATTATACCAGGAGGTTATACTAATTTCACTGAAGTATCTTGTTGGTCTTCAGTTGATGTAATTGGGAAGAAATACCAATGTAAATGAAGTCTAAGTTTTACCTCCTTCATGTATTTAAGGCAGCTTTATCACATACTAAAGAAAAAGTAGGTGACTTTTACCTCAAACTCACAGTTATTCAGGGCTAAGACCTTTACTGAATAATTCCAGAATGCTTTTTCTTTATTATTGTAATAAAATATAGGAATACTTCATTATTATCATGACTCATTTTAATGAAAAATGTTTTAAAATCTCAGTATAAAATCTGCTGGAAAGTGAAATGATTTCCTTACTCATATCTTGTCAGATGAAGTACAAAATGCTTCATGAGGGAATGGAAAAGCACCCATGCAATCTACCAGCACACTATGTTGAAAAAAATTCATTTTGCTGTTTCAAAAAAATTAACTTCCAGCTGAACTAGACATGAACTCTTGCCTGTAATGAAAAAATGGGAGGAATACCAAACATGAATACCATATAGAGTTAGATTCATGATTATCTGTAGAAGCATTACCAAAAAGAAACAAACTCCAAACTTATTATGCCTAGTCTTTAACTATCTTGAAATATAAGTAATGTATGTATTAAAATCTTTGGTGAAACAAGAAAAGCTCTGAGTATTAGAGATATGTTAACTGAGGGAAGTTTGAAGATAGGCTAGAACTACTTATGGCTAATATTTCTATCGTAAAAAACTACGAGTAAACTAGTATCTGAATGCACTCACTCACTTTACTAATACTGATGGAATAAATACTCTGTAGAGAAATAAGACAACTGTGGAAAATGTGCTAGTTATGGTCTGGTGTCTAAGTGTTTCTAGCTATGTTCTAAAAATCTATATTGTTTGCAGTCTACGCCCACAAGTATATTAGTAATTCTAGTTTAGTATGCTTCAAAACACACCTCCAGCTGCCTCTAGATTACCAGTAGATATTTTAACAGATCACCTTATAAATGATAAAGGAAGAAATCACAAGGCAAGATATTTCCAGTCGCTTTCATGACAAAGATGTTCCCTTCTCTGTACGAATTTAGTGAAATAAAAATAAATCCTGTTTTCTGCATAAGAAATCAATGTGTTCCTTATGACAATAGTCAACTAGAAACCAAGGAATTATCTGAAGCAGTTGCTCTACCTGCAGGACACTGAGGATTGTGTACTGTCAGTTTTCTGAATTTTGACATGAATGAATATGTTCTTGAAATATCTTTCAAGAAGAAAGACTATACTTGTCTCCTACTTCTCCACTACCTTATGTCGAAACATCATTAATTGCTCTCTTTGTATTCTTGATGCAATTAAACTCTACTACAGGAAAACAATTCTCAATAAGAAAAAAAAAAGATAAAAGTGAGGGCTAAGCAATTGGATGGGGTCTGTAGCAGTATATTTTATCTATATAGATAAGACAAGTATCAAGAGTTTTGATGGAAAGAATCTCCCCTCACTTGACAACACTTTTTTGGAAGAATAAGAGAGAAAAGGAGTCATAGCTAAGGCTGCAGCCTGTTATGTTGGCAGTGAAGAGGCTGAGGAATCCTAGAATTTAGGATCAACTCTTGCGTGCAGGAGTAGAGTGGAAAGCGTAACTAAAACAAAGACGCAACAGTCTGAGATGTCGGTGTTCTGCTGAACGAGAAAGTAAATAAAAATTGCACCACTGTTTTCAGGGAGCCCTAGCGAAACAGAAGCTTGCACAAAGATACTACAGACAGCAAATGGAGTAGAAGCCCAGTTTAAACCTTGTCAGCAAAAGACAGAAAGTTTAATCTGAAACCATGAGCTAGTATTGAGCTACTGCCAGTCATCTGAGGTAGACCTATGCAGTGGTTACAAGATGTCTGTTCAAGGGATTGACACAATTTATTCTCAGAGGATTCAGTATTTGAACGTATTCATCAGTGAATAGAAGAGAGGGCATAAAAACAACTTCTGTCCATGTAGTCCTTGTCAGTGGCAAAAACTCTCCTTACATCTGTAAGATTTTTTTTGTGTGTGTGCAACCCACCAAAGAGAAGAATTCTAGGCAGTCTTCACTACTTTTCTAAGTCCTGCGCCTATTAGCGAACTGTAATTAAGTAACCGGCTATGGAAAGTGACCATACAGTTTTTCTGTAGCACTGTTCTGCAGCTTCCCACATGCATAAATATCAATACCTGATTGTCAGTACTCACACTCACAGTCTGCTTACAAAACACTATTCCTAAACTACGCAATAATTAGATGTAAAATTATTTCTCTTCTGGGTTTGTAGATTGGAAGCAATATGATAGAATGACCTCTTGTTTATAAAGTTTACTCATATGGAGTGTGAAAAAAAAAGGTATTAGAATAAAAAGACATAAATTACTTGAAGGGGAAATAAGAAAAAAAAAAGAAAAAATTGAATATTTTCCTTAAGATTTTGGTTAAGAAAGAACTCTCTAGCATATAATATGCATTTTTTTTTCAGCAAAGAAGCCACGAAATATAAAATGTTGTACATCAAATCATAAGGTTATTGTCATATTTTGCTAGCACAGTTGCAATGGATCTATTGAGAGCCTTCCATGATTCCACTAGAAGAATAATGTGAACATGAGTATAGAGAGTTTTAGTGGTTTTGTGACTAATACATTACTGAAAAAGTATTCAAACCTAATCAAGAGAAACAAAGTTGCTTCAGATGTACTAGTTTCATGTTGATGAACAATCTAATTCAAACAGAAATACTAATGGTTTTCATTTGAAGTCAGGAAACAAAATTCATAGCACTTATAGTGTTCTATTTTTAAAAGGTAGAGAGATACAGCATTTTGAAAATCCCACTTAAAGAAAGAGATAGCTGTTTCATAAAATTGATAGTAAGAAATAGTGCTGATCGGTATACAAGGCATAAGTTTTTATCATTTTCGTATAGAGATACTTTTGAGCTTTTTGATCTTATGAGAAAACCGCAACTGATCAACGTTGTCACAGTTTAGGGTCAGGGCAGCCTGCTATTCTCACACAAACCAGGATAAAGTATGCTCTGCAAGCCAAGATGAGTATACTATAATTTTATTCTAATGCCAAAGAGCACGTTAATAAAAAATCCACCTCAATTATTTTTTACAACATTTAAAATGTTTCATGTTGCATTTAATAACTGATCCTGCGATTTTGAAGTTTCTATGAGCTGGAAAAGGAAGAAATACAACCCTTCGAGGTATGACAAACTACATGGAAACTACTTAGGTCACTGAAAAGCTGGAGAGATTAAGGTTTAGCAATAAGTATAAATGTTACCCTAACTATACCATCAACAGCAGCAAGTGAATTAAATTAAGCAAAACAATACCATTATTACACTTTAGGGGAAAAAAAACCCCAAATGTGGGAATCTAAATGGAAAAACTTCACAGTGTCTAGAATTTCTTGTATAATCTTTAAGATGTACAAATGAAAAGATAGAAGATAAATTAGGTAATTTGATCTCACTACCTTGTCTTTGTAACAAAGCATAACTACAAAAAACATTGCTTATATAGTGCATCAGCAAGAGGATAGTATCCATCTTAAATAGATAATGGTTATATGTTGCCAATGACTTTACCTTTTTCAAATATTAGGTTGATAGTACCATATTAGTACACATTTAATAAAATGAAGACAAAATCAAGCTACAGCTTCAAAGGGCATTTATTTTGTATTCAGGTTGACCTGTGCAACCAAAATGTTGTACAAATTTCTTAAAAATCAAAGACTTAAAAAATACAAAAGAAGACATACATAATGAAACCACCTTCCGTTTAAAAGAATTCCTTGTCTTAAAAGAATAAAACATTAAAAATACTACAGTATTATGACACTAATCTGCAGTTACAAATACTAAATTTCAGTCATATTGGTACTTACCCAGTAAATGCCTGGACTGCATAAAGCTTGGAAGTATCCAAGGGACTACCACTTATTATCCGAGCCTTTAATAAGACCAAAAAAAAGGTATAGTTATTCAGTGGGTCTTAGTAAGTCTTGAACAGAATGGAACTGCATCAAACATGTAACACCTAATATGAAAATGTTTAGCAGGGTCAGCTCCAGGCCAAAGCTACAGTAACTATTGCTTTGGAATGCATTTTGGTAGCATTCGGCATTTGGTGAAACACAGGAAAAACCCAGGGAAGATAAGATATTACTTCCCAAATATTGTTTGTCCTTCGAGTCCTATAGTGTACGCAATGTAGACGATAATTAGAGGCAAAGCCCCTAGATGTTATGTTTGACAGTAGCAGACCCCTGTGTTGGCAGATACGATAAGCACAACAGCGAGGGTTATCCTGTTCATAAATGCAACATATTTGCAACACACTCAAAGGAGAACAAAAGAGTGGAAAGCCGGGAAAAACATGCAGATTTCACAACCAAAATGAAGGAACCAAACAGGTCTAACAAGTCACAAACAAACATCAACACAATACATGATCCCTATAGTAAATATGTGATTTTAAACCTTTTCATCCACAGAACCGTTATCTGAAAGAGAATTGGGAAGAAGAGGAATACAGGTTAGACAAAACAGTCTCTGAGAAAATACACTACAAAAATCTGTCACTGTGTTAATCTGCTAATATAGAGCAGAATCCAAATCATACCTGTGCTTACCTTTATCATTGAGGCAAGACCAGACACTACATTTGAAATGAGCATCATTAGATATGAATCCCTGCCACTTATGCAAGACTGTGCGTATACCATACAATTTACATGATTTTTAGTTTTTTAGCTTTTAATATATCCTTTAATATTAAGAAATATATATTTAATATAGTAACAGTGCTCTATTTTCAAGGAAAATGAAAGTGTTTCTATGAAGGATATAACTCGCCCAGCTCCTGAACTGTAACTATACTATCACAGCTATTCATATGACAGAAATTATACCCCAAATGCCAACAGAACTACAGTTGTGACAGTATAAGATATGAGAGATATATATGTAATTATAAATTTCTTAATGCAAATATGTGATGTATTCACATTTATTATCAGACAGAAAATACTGGCTGACGGGAAAAGCTATTTTATTGTCTTGTCAATTTTAAAATACAATTGGCTTTATCTACTCTTCCACAAATAAGTGTCTGGTTTTTTTGATGATTTGTAATACATGAAACTACATTATTTTAATTGTCACCTTACTGATCTTTAAGTTTCTCCTCCACATGGAGCACACATTCTGCAGGCACTTTAAATAATTCAGGTATTTTTAAGATGTTTGAAGATATCCCACGTAACATACACTACAAAAGTTTCATTTACACCTTAAACACGTGCCACCTTTCAATTTTAAACAAGCTTATCTACAACAAAATATCACATTCATATGTGATATATTGGCAAATGTAAAAGTGCATATAGTATAGTAGTGATAATGGAGGGAAATGAAAGGTTCTAGTGTGTCACTAATTTTATAGGCTACTTATGCGATCAAAGCAAAGCACATGCACAAAAACAGGCAGAAAAGAAACTGGAGCTAAATTGTTTAAAATAAGTTTTACCAGTCAGATTATATCTGATTTTGTATCATTCACAAATATTGAAGAGGATTGATCTACTTGGTATTAGTAATGTCACAACACCACCTTTGAGTCCACAGAAAATCCAACCACGCAACAGTCTCTCCTCCTTGGTGAGACAAAATTTGCCATTTTCTTATGCCCGACTACAGATCTTAGCTATTGTGAACAATCCTTTTAGAAAGAATGAACTATAGTTTATTGTCCCAAGGAGAACTTATGTTTTGAGTTAATGATTATATTAGACTAAAACTATTACAAATCATAAATGTAATGATTTAGTAAAAATAGAGTAAGCATAGCTGTGCACCAAGAATATGTTTGCCATGAAATGATACTTTCTATAGTTCCTCTCCTGAATACAAATGGACATAACATCAATTTTTATATGTTTTAGAAAAGTATTTTTTTTTTCTGCTGGGACATGAACTATTCTAATGTTTTCTCACTTCAAAACTTGCCATCCCCTTCAGAAATATTAGAATTTTTATTTTGCTTCAGAAGTAAATTCTTGACTAAATAAAGCTATGGTGTTTTAGTTGTCAAATTGCTCTCATTTGACAGAGTAGATTTATAAACAAAATTAGTTTAGTGTTTTTATTTTTTATTATTTGTGAAATATATTTGTCTGACATCAGATATGATTGGCTACTTATAAATAAGATTTGGTTGTCCATGTGATCCTACTTTTCCCACTACAAAATTATTACAGAGTTTTCATAAGCAGGGTAAGAGCAGGGCCAGGAATAACTACATGACTGCAAGCTGGGCTGGCTATGGAAACAAAATGGGATATCCTTTTATGAGGCCTAAAGGAACTAAGAGGAAGAATTAAAACCAAAGTGCTGGAGCAGCTCCTGGACAGGTGAATAAGAAGAAAGGCAAGGAAGAATATACTTCCATAACTCTAAGTAGGAGAGACTGAGGCTAAGTTAATTCTCAAACTTGCAAAAAAGACAGAGTCCAAAAAGCGAAGAGAAATTTGGGGACTGCAGTAAATTTTAGACAGGACATCACTGGTAAGGTAAGAAGTCTCACCATAATCTGTTCATGCAAGCTACATCTTCTTGTTAGAATATCTAATCATAACAATATTTGTAATACTGTCATTTAAAGATGAATAATAAATCTCAGTATTATTTATGTGCAATGCAATTTTTAAATAGTTTGCAGGTACTTTGCTACCGGCTGCCTAATAAATCACATGAATTAAGTTCATCACATGAACTCAATTGTTTGGAAAATTATATTAAAAAATACAAAATTGTTGAGACTCATACTTCACATTAAAAGGAATTTTGTATTTCAGAGCATAAGAGATGGACATATGAAATTTTCTTTACGTCTCTTGGGTTTCAGCCAGCTTCATCTAATTTCACTACAATTCCTTTACTGGAACCTAATGTTGCCTAAATTTAGAAAGGAGAGCGACAATCGAAAATTAGGAAGGGAAAAGAGATATGGTTTTGGTTTAACTTGTTTTTCTTTGCAGTTGCTGCTTGAGAAATAAAATGCACCGGTCTAATGGCCTCTTTTTACCACAGAAATTGCATAAAGCAGAGAACTGATGCAAATTTCCCAAAATGAGATTTTTGAGAGCATCTCTTTTTTTGTAACAAATGACCGCAACTTCAACAACAAAATCAGTTTGAAAACTTCGTTGTTTATTGCCTCTTCCAAACTCACCATGAGTGAAATAATCTGAACTGTGGAAGTGTTCTCTGTGTGTATGAGAGCACCAAATCAGGAAGTGCCAGTCACCAAGCAACTCACTTCAGCAGTCATTAGGCTACCAGAACAGACAGCAACGTTCCTTGATGCAGATAAGAAATGAACTGCGATTATATAAGAGACCACTGAATGTGTTTTCAAATCAAGGATACAAGGCTAGACATCTCAGATTATACTGCTGAACGACAACGATTTACTTAAAAAAGCTTATCTTCATATAACCCATTTCTGTCATCCACTCATTCTATGGCAAACAGCTAATCTAAAAAAATTATGAACGTACTAAGAACAGTGTAAACGCTGGTTCACTTAGTTAAACCTGTGAGGTACTTCTTACTTTATTTTAATCTGTTTGTTTCTTCATATATTTTTATTTTACATGAAAATTCACGATATTAAAAATTACCATTATAGCCTTCAAGTTATGTCTCTATGCCTTACATGTCAATTTTAGGTAACCAGAGTGTGTTTTACTAGGATTATATGAAAAGTCCACGGAGTGATATCACTCTATAATTGTTGCTATTTCAGCTCAGTGTACTCCATATACATAAGAGTGTAGTGGAATGATGAAGAGTAGGATGGTTATTTAGCTACTCATTACTGAAAATTCTATTTAGAAATGTCAAATACTGAAGACAAAAGGAAAATTCCCCCTCCTCTCCCCTTTTTAGGCAGTCTCATAATTTCAAACTCGATTATATTTAATTAGGTAACTAGTAAAAAGAAGAAAAGACTGTCCTAACTTAGTTAAGGATACTGTAGTTATATAACAATTAACAGAGAGAAGAAGAAAAGCTAACATATAGTGAGGGAGGTTTATTTGGCATTCTTTCAGCCCCCTCAACATCCCAAGTTATTTTCTGTCCACATACCACTTTAAAGGTTTTGAGAAGACTAGAGTAAAATTTCCAATAAATGTTTGCTAACACCGCATAATTACTATTCAAACTCAGTCCAAAAAAATAATAGATCTTATCAAAGTTGAACTTCACACTATTATTAACTGTTTTCAAGTTAAAACATGGTCTGATGTATCCATTTTTAATGGTAATATTGCCACCTGTAACTTACCACACAAGACAGAAATTTATCATACAAGATAACTAGTTTCTATACCCAAACTACCAAGAAAAAAAAAATAAAAATCCTCAAGAATGCTGAAAAGGCAGATTCTTCCAGCACGAAAGATAAACTAGCAAACAAGATATAGAAGTGAAGATAGACCTTTGTTTTCGTAGCTTATGATACCATCAGAAATACAACTGGCCAATAGTCACATCAGTCAGCAGAGATAATTATATCAGATTGGTTCAGAAGATATATTTTCCCCTCCTGGTAATAAGCATCCTCCAAGCCTTCTGTCATTATTTCACTTTTGCATTTTCCTGAGCAGCAAAGCATTATTCTAATACACTTCTCTTTCTTTAATGATTGCAAAAATGTAGTTTGCCATCTTCCTGCTGTAGCACAAGAAATGTAATAAGATCATAAAATTCTAAAATGTTGGGAAACCCTAGGATTAAAACGGTATTATGTATACTATCTTGATTTTTCACTTTTATAAGTGTGCACAATACTATAATATCAAATTGGAAAAAATATTTAAACTTCATTATTCGCTCAAAGTGCCATTTTAATCTTTAATTCTGCAAAACAGTTGCAAGAATGTCAAGCTGCCATACAATTATATCCTTCCTGGAATCAAACCCTTTAGACATAATACTTGCTGGAATTAGATAACGACACAGCTGTTCCATGGAAATAACATGTGTGAAGTACCCATAGAATGAGTTTGTAGTCCAAGATGGACAATTCTGATTAGTATGCATTGTTAAAAAAATAAAGGGGAACATAGGATGAAAACCAGGGTCAAATAGGAGATTGTCCACAACAATAGCACAAATTAAGCCACGCTAAAATAAGAAATGTTGTACCCAGGAGCGAATATTATCAATGCAGAACAGAATATTACAGTATGTAAGCCTAGAGGATGTTGTGTTGCTGAAGCACATTCTAGGAAGATACACTGTATAACGCTTGAAATATAATATAAAAGCTAGCACATCATAAGAGATGAGTGATGCTTGTCTGACGAAGAGAAGGTCAAACTTGAATAAAGCTTGGTTGACAGGAGAAATAGAAAGATTGCTGCTAGCACTTTACTAGCAGTGATGTAGAAAAATCACTAGCAGATATACTGAGAGCCAAAACGGGAGGTCAGCTTAGTTAAGATAAAAAACCAGCATTTGTGCCTTCATTAACAAACTGCAAATCTGAAACAAAAGGACATGTTTTTAAAGCATCACTGGTGTTTAGAAACCAAGTCTCATTAGTCTACTAATGGCTTTCATTTTCTATTGTCTTTTAACAGTTACTAGATACTGCTGGAAATTACCTCTAAATTAATAAATTACTCGCTATCAAGAGAACTATTGGATTATGGAATGTGGCTACTCTGTGGCATAAAATTCAGATCAAAGGCTTTTTAAAAATGTGACCAGTCACCAAATGATCAGTAAGGTCTTCATCAACTGGATCAAGAAGCTATTGCTCATAACCTACCATTTATAGAAAGAGTCTATATTATCATTAAAAGCAACTCAGAAGAGTACATGGAACTCTGGAAGCTTAACCAAAGAAAGAGTTTCATCAGGAGAGAGAATGATGCTTATTCTAAGGTACTGAAAAAGATAAAATAGAGATGGAATGAAAAAAGTCACTAGGGAAATAGAAAGCTAGAAAGTAACAAGTGGAGACAAATAAAAGGGTTAGAATTGTTCTCCGTTACAGCAAACAAGAAACAAACCACTGGCTAGAATTTCTCTGGTATGGTTTCTAAAGAGCCATTAATCCTTCCATTAATACACATGCACCATCACAACGCCTGTATATCCTCAAAGAACTTGAAATCCAAGGATTACTTACGTACTGTTCACATCTCCTCTAATCCATATACCCTATTACCTTCATTCCAGTATGCCTCAAGAAATACGTTGTGGTAAATAATACATAAGCAATCAGACCATAGTGTATTCTTTCTCTCCAGCTAGAGACAGAGAATAGAATTATTCGATGGGGCTTTTGTGTACTAATAAATTATTTATGTATCAAAGTTTGAATGACCTTACCACATGTCTTACTAGTGTGAAGATAATAGCATTTAAAACCTTTCTTTTGTACTGAATTGGAGAAATACCACTACTGTATTATCTGGATATATCTCTGGTTGGTCAGATTGCTGTTTATCTGCTCCTGCCTACATGAAGAGGTAAAACAATTCATTAAACAACAAGTTATACTTTGGTTATATAATTACAATTAATTCAAGGAACTTGATCTGCAACCAGTATTTTTCCATTCACAGATAAGAAATCAGAAGTTGACTGTGAATCAGTTATAGGTGTAAGAGAGTAAAAAAAACCAACCCATTCATAAAATTCATGTAAACTCCAGATCAGCTATTAGTTCTGCAAATATTAAAAGGAAGTATATAAAATACCCCAAAAATACTACTTGCTTAAATGATATAGTAGGTATTCTCTGGACATGCATGCATCCACACGTAAAGAAGTGGAGGCAGGCTGTGAAAACTGAGAGGCTACAAACTACATTCTGTGTGTTTTCTGGAACTCATTTAAGAAGTTGTTTACAATATATTGTTTCCTATACTAAATCAATATTGTGCAATTCAAGTACTAAATAAAAGTTAAACATGTCCTTTTTTTTTTTCAGAGGACAAACTGACATTAAGACGACACACTTCAAAGGCTGCATAGAAAGTATTCAAAAAAAAAAACAACCCAGGTATTTCCTTATCGCAGAGTAGTTGAGGTTGGAAGAGACTTTTGGAGGCTATCTTGACTAATAACCCTGTTCAAGCAGGGTCACCTAGCGCAGATTGCCCAGGACTATCTCCAGATGGCTTTTGAATATCTCCAAGGATGGAGATTCCATCTGTGGATTCCATTATCCCTGAATAGACTGTCTATAATATCAACTAGCTCACTGAAAGTTAAATAAATAAATAAATCTTTAATAATACTCCATGGCTTTTCAGGTAATGTATTCGTTCAGTAGACTACACCAGCTAGGAAACGTATTTTGAAAGTTTAAAATTCTAAAGAATTGTTAGGTGTTCTGCAGACATCAGAAAGTAAAATATCGTATTCCTACATAAGATAGAAAATATGAAAGATTGTTTTGTTGATAAGTATTGTCAGGTAGACTACAGGACCTGAGGATGCATTTGTAACAAACCAGTTAGTGACTGCTGAGGCAGAATCCCTGACTGAAACACAACCTCCCTGTTGGCGTTGAAAACAAAACTGCTACTCAAGAGTCAGCGCATATTGTTTTCAGAATAATCTAGAAAGTAGTGTTGCTGTGGCAGTTCATCTATAAATTCCCATTAACCTCTTACTTTATTCCCTTCCATTTTTCTTTCAGTGGAAACAAAAATGAAGGTCCTAGTATGACATCATGTAATCATGCAGACAATGTATACCCCATAGACTTCACCAAATAACACATTTACATAAACTGGCCTGGGTGTCAGTTGGTGTCTGTAAATACAGTATAAGAAATGCTTCAGTAATTCAGAAGAAAAAAAATGTTTGAAAGAGGACTGAAAGAGATTTTTTACCTGCTGGGTTAAAATAAGAAAAAATCCATTTAGTTCACAGAACTCAGTGCATGAGATGTAACATCAAAATTAGCTCTCATTATCTAAGAGCCTATCTAATAACATACACAAATGCACAGATCTTAAATAGCAGAAACAATTTGAGTTCCACTGTTTTGGGTCTTGCCTGTGTGCTTTCTTTAATTAGGTCCTTAGGCCTCTATATTTCTGTTGCACAACAACAACTAGGTAAAATGACTGTAGTCCCTCTCCTCCATGCCTCAAAAACATGAAAAAGTTATGAAAATACTCGCTATTACTAGGTATTTCTTCATAAATACATTATCTAGTGTCTAACACAGTACCATAGAAACATATCTGCAAAATGCAAATCTAGTATCATTATTTGAATGTAAAAATTGACTTTAAAATAAACTTACATATTAACGATATTTAATTGCTTCTGCAACATACTTTCAACTTGACTATATGTTTATTGTAAAAGTATTTTTCATGTCAAAATGAAACTTTATAGCAGCTCAAGTTTTGGATACTCATTACCACTAAATAGAGTCTTTGGCTAAAGGCACAGTTCTTCATCATTAAAATGAATGTACCACATGATTATTTTTTTCAAGGCAGATAAAGAAAGTAAAGATTCAGTCAAGGTGACAATACCCATCTGGCTAGGTATGGTAATTATGTGCTCCCAATTAAATGCACGTGCAACATCATAACATGTGCATTTCAGTGTATGTTAACATTGAAAATCACCATAATTGTGTACTACTAGAGGCATAGTATTCATATGACTGTCTGTTTTGAAGTCGTTTAACGTAGAAGATAAATATCCTGAATAAATCTGCGTCAACACCCTCTATGAATTACGTTCCTTTCTACTGTCTCTTCAGACATGGACGCTATCATTTACACTTTATTCTTTTCTCCACACTCTTCCCTTTTTTTGGGGACTGATCACTTGTTTGAGGGCTTACTGGGAGTACAACTAAGGACAGAAATAAAATTGGTTTAGACTTGCCCTTTCACAGGTATGTAACAAGTTGCACACAGCATGCAGAACACTGCTCATCAGGATGAATATAGAACCAATTATGCCTTGAAATCTGTTAAAGAAAGCACTATAATATCTGAACACTTCTGATTACTCCTGCGAATACATTTATAAAACTATAAGAAAAACAGGGATTGTCTGATTCTTTATGTAAGATTTAAATCTTGTGGAGTTTAATTTACAAGTTACTGAAATATAAAAGCAATACAATTGCTTACAAACATGTTTGATTAAATATATATACATAAAATTCCTTCAAATCAAACTTGTAAAATTTTAGCCTTTTGGCTTCCACGGGATTATTTCAACCTGTGAATAAAACCAGACATAAACAGAATTTTTGTCACCAAATTCAATGGAAGCAGGATCAGACAACATATAGAAATTAACATTTAGCTCTACTAAGAACAAAGTCATACTTAAAAGAAAATATTAAAATACTATTACCTCCAGTAAGAATCTTCTCTTCCAAATCATTCATTTGTTTCTTGTACGCTTTTAAAGCGGCTTCTTTAAATGACGGTCGTATTCTTTTTTTCTTTGGAGTTTCAGTAAGCATCTCTGGGACATTCTGATTTTCATCTTCCCTTACTTCTATATCAATAGCCATCTGACTTTCAACTTCCAATATCTCTCCGCTGATCACACTGTCAAACTGTGTGTCATATTGTGCCTCAGGTAGAACTGCATATAGTGTTTCACATGAAGGTTGCCCGAGTTCATATTCTTGGACCTGCTCACTAGTTTCACTACTATTAGTTCTATTTTCTAGTTTAGCAAGGACTTGTTCCATTACTTCTACATAATCTATTTCATTCTCAGCAGGTGGTTCAATTAAGTCTTCCTCATACTCTGCTTTATAGCAATAAGGCTCAGCATAGACATCAGAATCGAGTGTTGTACTTGATTCATTTGCAGTAGACTGAGATAAAGTTCTAAACCTTCCCATGAAAGATGATCCACTGTCATCATACCCACTTAAACTTTGTGTACTTTTATTCCAGACTACTTCTAAAGCTGATTTAGCACGTTGAAGTGTAGATCCGAATTTAGGAAAGCTGAAAGTCTTATCAGAAAGATCTATGCTTAGTCGGCTATGCCACGATTTAGGGGCTGTTTCTTCTGAGTCGTCACTTGGTAGTTCACTCTGACTTCGGTACATCATAGGCAATCTGTTCTGATTCTGATAAGAGGAGATAGAATTTGTTTCTTGATAATCATCATATTGACCTGTCCACTGACTTTGCGATTCACTATCAAGGCCTGGACATGATGGAGAAGTACCATCAAGGGTAAAATCATAGCTTTCAGTATCATACTGGAGGTCAGAATTTTGGCACTTTCCAAAATCTGTCTGTTGATCTGAAGGGCTGCTCATATCATACACAAAAACTTCCTGTGTGGATGAGTCTAAGCCCAAATCTGCCCCTTGCTCCAACTGATTCCAGTCTTTCCAAGGGGAAAGATCATCATGTAAAGAAAGCTGAGAATCACTATAGCGGCTTCTGTCTCCAGGTGCACATACTATTCCATTGCTTACTCCGCTGTCAAGAGTTTCTGTGTTCTCTACTTCGTTTTGTTCCGGATACTGTTGCATATCTTGGACAAAAGCCTGTTCCTGGGAACTGCCACACCAGTTTGTAGAATCATCTTGCCTTCGCTGCCAAAGTTCTCGATCAGAAGACGACAGTAGTGAACTGCCATTTGTTCTGCTGAAATACTGATTTTCTGAAAAATCCTCGGAGTAAGACTGACACAATTTTGAGAAATCTGACTCTGAACGGCTAAGTTTTGGTGTTGCAAAGTCATTCTGTAAATGCCATAGAGGAGTTATGTCTGAATAATAGGTCTTTGATTGTTTTTCCATGTTGTCAAATTCTGGTGAGTGACTGACATAATTGCTTGTGTTTGGAAAAGTGCTATTGTCGGCAGTACTACTAAGGTCTTTAGTATTTGAGGACTCGATACTCCCCTTTGTAGTGCTTTTTTTTATTTGAAGTGCCGATTTAGATATTTTTGCATAACTGTTCTTATTTATATCTGATTCCAAGTCTTTATCACTGTCAGGTGACTCCCAGTCATGCATTTTAGTTTTTGTCTCCACTGTTAAAAGCTTCATATCCATACTCTCATATGTCTGAGAGGAAGGTAGTCCTCTTTCTTTTTTGTCTTTTATATCATGGGAAAATATATCTGTAGAAATCCCAATGCCAGTTCCCTTAAGTTTATAAGACTTTTTTAAAATCAAGTCCCTCTGTTGTGATGACTCAAAGTAAACAAGAATGGGTCTTGGCTTTGCATTTGGACAGTCTCTTTGTTGCCCCAGTCTTTGAGCAAATTCAATTTTAATAGTGCTTTGTGCCTCCAAGAACCCCATTTTATCTATTAATATTTTGTAAACTTTGTTTTCAGTGTTTTCAAATCTCTCTTCAGGCACATTTAGAAACCTTAGACTTGCTTTGTTTCCTGGATGGCCTATCTGCTTAATGTAGTCATGTATGTCCCGAGTTTCTCTTCTGGACTGTACAAAGCCAGTTCGTAATTGTTCAATTTCGTTTTGTACAACTTCTACACTACTAGAAATTTCATCAATTGATTGTTTCAGAGCATTAACGTGCCCTCTTAATTCAGAGAGTTCTGTTTCAATTTGACTTATTCCCTGAAGCTCTTTAAAGATCATTTCCATAACATCATGGGTTTGACTAATACAACCTGTAGAACTAAAGCCAGGTTCAAGGGTATTTGATTTCTGGTGACGGCCTGTTCTGTCTAGAGATTTACTTCTTAAGCCCCATGTTTTCTTCCATGTACTTAGTTCTGAATCTGATGAGACACATTCTTGGCTCTTCTTCCATTTCCTTAGTTTTCGTAAAGCTCCCAGCTTCAGCGTGTGTAAAGTGCGTTCTCCATCTGAACTTCCATCAGATGGTGCAAGGCTGCTTAAGCTTTTTCTGTTGCGTCTCACAGGCATTGTGTGTGATAAGTGTTCGTTTTTCTTGCTATTACTTTTTACTTCGCTTAATGACTCAGAATATGAACTATCATTTGAAGATAGATCTTGAACTATATCTTCATTATTATCGTTTGTTACAAAAATATGCTTTTGCAACCCATTGGCAATAGCAACTCTGTAACTGAATGTTGGAGAAAGTGAAAATTCTCTATTACTTTCTTCTTCTTCAGTTGATAAGTTGCGAGCAGATGGACACTTCGTAATCTTTTTAACAGTACTTCTTAGAGTATTTGAAAATTTTGGATTCTTTGTTTGTCCAATCTGAGTTAAGTCTTGTTCTTTTTTGCTCTGACAACTCTCTTTCCTTTTTGTACTATTTCCCGATTTCTTTGTAAACATTCCTTTGCAAATCTTATATATGTAAGATAAGATCAGGCTCTTTAAGAAGGCAGAAACCATGGAGTGTAATTTATATTAAGCTGTTTCCACAAAAAACAATTTTTGATCCAGACACATATTTGTATCTCCAATGGGATCATCAGGAAATATTTCATCAACAGATACTAAAGACGTATAAACTACTGATGATCTGGTACTTGACAAAAAAAAACCCAAAACCACAAAACATCACAGATCTGCTTCTTTGAAACCAAATCCTGATGGGCCTTTGTATGTCTTGCAAAATCTCACTCTGTTGCGCATGGCTTCTTGAGGTGTCTAAAAAGGAGGGAATGATGTTATAATGGCTGCCAAACAAACTTATCATGCAATAATACTGGTGTTGTTTTAACTGGGTTACAATGAAAACACAGAGGAGTTAAGTATTTATTTCTGCTTTCCCCATAATTGTCTGAATAGAATTGTTCATGAACAACTGAAGCTGAAAGCAGTTGTAGGCAAGTATTTTCAAATTTAATGAAAAAGCTCTACTTGTTTACAGGCTTCTTTGCCCTGTTTTATTCTCTAACTTTAACTAAGATATTTGGTATTAATGCTGTCTGTATTCTTTCGGAGTAAAGACATTTTAATTTAGATCCATATGATATACAGCAGTGGTCAAAATACTGACAGGAACAAATTGTTATAGGTTGGTAAAATACAGGTAGAAAGGTCTCTCTTGGTTCATCTTTTGTAGCAAGGTAGGATTCTATGTAAGTGTATCTATAAAGTATTGTTCTATCTTGAGATTAAATTATGCATATGACTATGATCCAAGAAACACATTTTCTTTTTATACCAGACTTGAACAGATGTTATGGCAAGCTAGGATTTAAAAGTGAGCATACTTTCTCGTTTTCTCTTTAAGAAAAAAACAAAACAAAAAAAACCAAAACAAAACACCCACACCATAACAAACTGTAGAAAATAACAGAAAATCACAATGAGAGCTAATGAAACATTCTTGTCAAGGTTAGTAAGTTTTCCATTGTTCTGGTCACAGAAAAAAAGCCCAAAACAACCCTACACAAAATGAGAGGTGAGGGAGAAACAAATATGATTTACAAGTCTCAGGACTAAAACAGGTGCCATTACAACAGGAAAGAAATTTGACCTAAAATATAGAAGAGTAAGAAAAGATTTCTTCAGGTATCTTGAAGGTCAATGCATTTTAAAGATTTAAATGTACTCTTTTTTTGTACAGTCTATCATTTACATCCCAGTCTCACACCTGCAGAATAAAACCAAGACAAATAGCTCAGAAAAACCCGACAAAGAAGTAGCTCTTAAAATGACCATTTCAGTTTCTAAAACAGATAAAAATTCTTTGGCAGAATAAGAAGTTTATTTAGATAAAGCGTACATGATAGGTTAACATTTGCTCTATGGTGTTTTAAGGGGAGTAAAGGGTATCAGCTGTCCTCCTTGTCTGCAAACAGCATGGCACTGCATGAAACATGGTCCACTCACAAACCTCGAGATCTGGTCTTTTCATTATAGAGTTTGTCTTCACTGACTTTATTATTATACTCATGTAATGGTCAATAATAAACACTAACTACTGATTCATACTGCAGCAGCAAAATGCACTGTGTTGAACAGAGCCCAGGCAAAGCTGGTGAAAACCCGTTTGGCTTCTGGAATCCTGGAACAGAGGATATAAACAGACTTATTTCTTTTCCAGTTATGAAAAAACTGAGACGTAGACCAAGAGTGGTCAGAACAGGAGTAGACAACATTTTTTATTCTTCCCAAAGCTGTTTCCTGTTATTTTATAAAAGGTGAAATAGTTGTGGAACATGAATTACATTTTTAACTTATATGCATCAGTATGACACTTGTGACTTCTTTTTCTTCCAGGCTTATACCTTAAATCAGAGTAAGAGTGAATTAAGAGCAAGCAATGTTTGGAAGCAAAAGAATGCTCAGTGAGACTGCTTGCAATTTTCAAGGCATGCAAATGGCATCTCAGAATATTACAAAGCTCTCACTAGAGCCAAGGAAGTCTTGTTTTCACATATTAGTAGAGGAAGGAACCATCCTGGGACACTTCTCAAAGACGCATTTCTAGATGTAGAAACACTTGTTAACTATTCAGCTCTTACCTTGGATGTTTGTAACCATTTATTGAACAAGATTTGAAGTGTGACTGCCTGCATCCTCTGCCCACACAACCATAGCTTAAGTGCCCTCTTGCATAAACTTCACTTAAATGATTTGGACATTTTTTCTCATTGAAAATGCTTCAAACCAACAATGTGTAAACAAGTTAAAAGGCTTATTTACTGGCTAAGCCTACAAAATATCAAGAAATAACAAAGTTCTCATTGGAATCTGGAACATTTTCATTCATTTAAAATAAGGTTTAATTCTTCTTTGTAGAAGTATCTTTATTTTTTAGCCAATGCCTAACCCATGGCTTTTTAATCAGAGGTAAGAGAAATTATTAAATAGCTTCAAATTCAGTACTCAATTCATTTAAACCTAGTTTCTGACAACGCTATAGTAAATTAAAAGTTGTACTGCTACAAACACAGAGATCTGCTAAATAGAGCAGATTTATTTTCTCTCATGTGAGTTCTACTATCTCAGCTACATTAGTCGTGTGAGATGTTCATCAGTTTACAGCCTACCAGTGCTCTATCAAACACTCTTTTTCTAACATTGTATATCTACACACAGAATCAAGTTTGAGTCATAGAGCCAATCCATTTCTTTTTTTACATGGACTTTTTCTTAAAATTTTAAATCAGTGTTTGTTAAATGTCTAGAAAAATAAGGAACAGTCTTTCAAGAATCATATAGTACTAAGTTATTTTTTTGAATGAGCAGCAAGTTGTCATTTGGCAATGTTCCTTTTTTATCCAGGTGTCCCAATAAGCCACCATGGCCCAATTCTTTATTTTCACTTTGCTTGTTTATTCACATAAACCAATTTATACGATAAAATTGAACACAGATGGGTTAACCTATTCTAAACATAAGGAATCAAGTTGAAATGTTACAGCAGTAAATTACAGACTTTATGCTACATGGTTATAGAGCAAGAAAATGGAAAGCGTAAATGAGTATCTCCTTTACAGAAGAAAATGACACTTCCTTCAACTTTTCATTTATAGCAAGTCTGTATATAGACTTTTGTCGATCAGCTTGATGGTGAACAGGTAATTTGGTTTGATTTCAAGGATATGGTTAATAACAAAGCATTGCGAAAATAAACCTTGGCAGTTAGAAGCATCATGTATAAACTAACACGTCAGGTGGAAGAGAGGGTGGAGTGGGCCAAGGCCAGGTTAAGAATGATAGCATTTTAAATAATACAAACAGTGTACTTTAGTTACACGTCTGAACCCCAGATCCTCATACATTCCCAATTTTTTTTCCCCCTCTTTTTTTTTTCATTTTGTCAAATCCAGCCCTCTATTTTTATACAGAAAAAAAAAACCTGAATCATCTTAAAAAAAAGTTACTTTCAGTATTTTAAAAGAATGAGTAAATCACTGCTGACTTTCTGTTTGGATCCCAGTAAAGGAAAATGTAGAGTAGCAGTCCTTTCCATTCAGAAGTAGCTTTTTGGATGCAGACTATACCCTCAAAAAGAGTAAGAAACAGGTAGAACCATGCCCTGCTTAATCTTTACACTACTAACCAACTACAAGAGGTCTGTATATAGCAGAAGGGACAGTGAGGATGATGAGACTAGAGTGCAGGCTACCTCTGTAAAAAGGCATATGGCAGTTCGTGTTCACAACACCAAAACACTAGGGGAAGACAAAACAAAGTCTTTTCCTGGAGCAATACCGCTCTGTGCTACCGCCGAAATAATCACTACTGCCTATAGGCAGTGACATCCATTTGTGATATGTAAAATGCTTCACAAATATTAATTAAGCCACTTTGCAGCCACAGAAACTGAGGCTAAGAGGACAACTCGGTCATTAGGAACATAAGGAATCAATAACAGAATAGCTAGAATTCAGATCCACAGATTTCTCAAGTACATCTTTTACTAGCCTTACGATCGCCTGGCAATAAGGTTACTCTGACACAACTGTATTTACCATCAGTGTACATCTGTTGGGTGAAACCTACGCTACCTGTCAGATAAGCATAACTACATACTCCAGATTGCTTCATTAATATGAGTGGCATTATACTGATGATCATCTCAGATGACCTAATTCTGAAGAACTTAATTAGGAACAGATATCTGCTCCTTCATATTCTTCTTAAATTCTCCTTATAATTCTAAATACTGACATTTTTAATCTGTGTTATTGGTGAATATCTGAGTAAAGTGATACTCACCTTAATACTGCACATACTACATAACGACTTGTCTGCAGACCCTGGCAAAGACAGGGACAACAGCAAAAAAGTAGTTCTGCTTTCTCTTTTGTATAATTACTCTTTGCTCCTGGAACTTCTCAGGTTTTCATCAGCAGAGTTTTGCCCTAACCTATCACCCTCTCCAACATTCATGAACATGAAGTTGTGGAGTGCTATGAACACTCTCTCCCCTTTAGCTAGAAATCTGTTCCTATTGTCCACCAACATCATTTGGAAAGCTCACTGTATCTGCTTATTTAGCTGGTGATATGTCTTTATGGATCCTGCTATTAATGTATTTAACCACCACTAAATATGTTGTCTTTCCATTTAGGAGGAATGTTACCAATACAACTACCAAATTGCTGTTTCAAGCCCCAATCGAAAGGAACTACAATCTGCCTATATTTTTTAACCCGCCAGGCCTACTGCTGTCCTGAAAAGCTTGTATATATGCTCATCAAGTACACTATAGAACACTATCTACATATTTAAAAGTCATACTGCAAGAGTGGTCATTCAAAGCTGTTAGCTGTTTTATCTGGTTTTTTCAGCATACAACTTAAGTTTAACAACAGATGCAAGTAGCACATGCTTTAAACTGACTTTGGCTTGTGATTTAGAAGAGTGTCTGAAACAGCAGCCATATATAGAACTTCAAGTCAATGAGTTAACTCTGTGGTTTAACAGTTCATTGCAATGAAACTACTTTGTAATACGCAGAAACACATTGTCTTCAGGACATCTTAGAAGAAAATATAAATTCCCAGCTAGCTAGGATGAGTAATTATTCTAGAGAGAAAAGTTTTCACTGCTTCCCTACTGCTATGACCACTACGGGAAAAGAGAGGATTTTTTTGCAGAGTCAGAGATGTTCTCTCCTCAGTTACTTTTGCAGACAGACATGAGCTAAAAAAAGAAAAACAACCAACAAAAAAAATCACTTCTCTCTGAGAGGTCTTGTTACAGCAACTGTAAGGTTAAAGCTGCCAATTAATTTATAAACTACTAAAAAAAAAATCACTGAAGACATTAAAACACTATTTTTTTAGAAACAAATCTATGTAGCATGGTATTTATATTAGAAATATGAAAATTCTATTTGAAGCTATTATCCTTAAAGGAAATTGGTCTTGACTAGAACTAAAACCTAGGGGAAGAGATTTGCCAAACAGACTAGATTAATATTTAAATGTAAATAGCTATTGAATGGATTTGTAAAGTTAAAGTGTGCTCCATTTGGAGAGCAGTAGTTAACTTAATATGGTGTAGTCGAATATATTAATTGAATATACTAATGCATGCAAGGGTTAAGAGACTGTAGATGATATAGAGCACAACTTATATATTACTTGGCTAAATGTACTACCCTTTTTTTTTTAATGCTTCTGTTTTTTTCCTCAACTTTTTAAATGAAAAGGAGAAAACTGAGACTGTAGTGTATGTAATGCAATAGTGAACCTGAGAGACCTTTTCCATTCCTTTTACAGCTATATATACGATATACAAAATCCCACATAAACTATTTTTAGTCAATACTCCCACGTAAAATGCTGTTAAGATTTAGAGATAATTCCACTTAATAGTCCACTTCTATTTAAATGCAGGCTACAGAAGAAATGGAAAACTTGGAGAGGGAACAGTTATTTGCTGACAATACGAAGATAATTGTATTACTAAGTCAGTACCAGGCATATGAGTCTAACTTATACTTAGAAGCTATTACATGCATGCTACTGTGTCAGTTTACCACAAACATACAAAAGATTTACTACACAGAGCCCAAAATAATCAGAACCTGTTTAACGTCCTTAAAAAGTAGAAAGCATCAGCATGCATTTAACTAAATCTCAGCTGTATCCTTAATTTTGTCTGTGTTTTTAATAAGGAATCTTCTTTAGAGCATTATACCCTGAGAGCCCAAGTGATTTAATTTACACTGAAGCACAACACATATGCAGAGGACATATTTGTAGAATGTTGAGTATACATTCAGAGTCTCATATAATACATTTTAAACTTTTCAGCAACTTCAAACAATCTCTACAGGAACAGGCTGTCCAGGGAAGTGGTGGAGTCCCCATCCCTTGAGATACATAAAAGATGTGTAGATGGGACACTGAGAGACATGGTTTAGTGGTAACCTGGCAGTGCTCAGTTAACAGTTGGACTTGATGATCTTGGTGGTCTCTTCTAACCAAAATGATTCTGTTTCTATAATAATTTCATCAGAAAATATATTTTAAACCCCTCAATTTTCTTCCAGGTACAGAATTTTAATCCTCTAATTGTACTGGCCTGAGCTTTGGGATGGGCAATTCTCTGCTCTGGATTAGATCTCTTGTGAACAGAGATCTACATGGAGGCTATGACCATGCGTACACTACATCACTCTATGTAACACAAGATTATTATTGAGAGCTGTGATTTTTTGTTTGGTTGGTTTCTTTTGGAGGAATTTTTTTTTTAAAACTACTTATAAAAATTCTCTGTGAAGTGTTTAGATTAAAGGAACAACTTTAAATAGGCAAAATGTTACTTGTAAGCTCTCTGGATTCCATTCTTTTCCCACAAAAAGGTTTTAAATATTTTCTAAACCATAGTTAACTAATAATTCCATTAAATTTCTATAACAGAAACGTGTGAAATGGCTAGTTTTCGATAAAGACGTCTTTCATCCGATAAATGGTACCAATCACCTGTGATAACTACATCTGAAAAATGTTATAAATCAGTACAGCTACTGTTGAGAGCAACATGCACTAGGCTGAGTAGGCACACACAGATAGGAGTCATGATTGCTAAACACCAGAAATTATATTGTGATGAGAATGGTAGATATTAAACACAATGCTACTTTTGCTGAAAAAAAAAAAAAAGAAAAAGAAAAAATTCTCTGCTTTCTTTGCCTCAATATAGCAACAACTATGGAGTGCTATTTAGATTTCCACCTGGATGGAAGAACCTCTGCTTTAGAGCTATCAACCCAATTGACACAGATAAGATCAGAAAAACAAAACCTGTACAAGAACCTTCTTAGGTGCCAAAGAATTTTTATGCTTCAAAGCTTCTGTTTTACTGCAATGGTCTCACAAAAGAGAATCTAGTATACTACTTCATCCTTCCCAGATTTTCACAGCAATACAGTTAAAATAAAATTTGGAGGTTTCATTCCTCCTCAATGATTTGTGAGGGAATCTGAGCTATCAGTCTTTTCCTCCTTGATAATGCTTTGGAATCCCAGTACTTCATCTGTGATTTCCTAAGTGTTTCCACAGCAATATATAGTCATTATGATAATGTTGTGCTGACATCATTGCAGGTTCAAGCAAATGGTAGTGACAGAAAACCTTTATACAACTCCCTTCGGGTTGTTTAAATTCCACTGAAAAAAAGCTCAGCTTACATCATGACTTCCTTCTACATGAAAAGTCTTTGAGACGACAATTAACCACAATTTCTATCATTGTATCCTTTACAACAGTAACTTATGATGAACAAAAGGTGTTTTAGCCTTTCATATTGCTTTTCACTCTTTTTATTGCTTTCAAACTCAAGAACATTCTTTGAACACTTTTCTCAGTATGTTGATTTCTTTAGTAAGAATTAGCACTGATTTTTAGAACACCCAAGTGTGTCAAGTAACCTTACATTTTCAATTGCCAAATCATAGCTATGTATTACACTAAAATAAAGACATCTATTTTATATAATCACTGACAGCTTCAATGCAGGAAACAAGCATTGCATCGGCTCCACTGTGAAAAATAACTACAACTTTATGGAGTTTATTTTGACATTACAAAGCAATTAGATAATGTTATACCAATGACTGATTTTAAAGTGCAAGAATTCCTGTCAGCCAAGGGTTAAAAATCAGTATTAAGATGCTGGAACTGATATTACTCCTTTTTGTATCAACATGTTATTAGAAAAAAAAAATCTTACTTAAAACTGGGCTGCATTCAAATTAGAAATGCAACAAAATGTTTTAAGAGATTTCGGGACTACCAAACAATCAGACAAGCATTATTTTTAAAGTCTTAAATGCTTTGAATACATTTTTACCAGACATGCCCATTATAAAACAACTATTGGTGTCCTTAGTTTAAGGGCACAGAGCTTTATGTTTTATTTCATTTACTGCATACTAACAGTAGACAGATGAATGAAAACATTATTAATAAAGCCAAAAAAGTGCAATAGGACCCAAGTTTAGGATTAACGAATAGTCAGATTCTTCCTCTTAAAGCAAAATGAACCCTCAATCTCACGGTAAGAAATTAGTTTCAGCTACTCTTACTCGGCCTCTGGAATTGCAGAAAGCAAAATACTAATATTGTCTTCTTGAACCTAAAAGGGTGGACAAAAAAAGTATTAAATAGCTACAGGGGGGTTTTTAGGTTGTGGATTGGGGGAGGTACATGACAGAGGGTATTCTAACACCTAGGTTCAGCTGTAGAACAGAATCAAGCATGCATTCTGAGCAAGCTGCCTCTTCAAAAGAAAGCTGCAGGGTGTTCATCTTTGAAGATTAATCAGGACTCAGAAATACATAAGCAACTGTAAAGCTCAATTTATTACTAATCTTATCATGAACTATGAAAAAAGTACTGGCAGATACAAGAAAGATATGCTATATTTTCACGATGCATTCATATGTCTAAATTATTTATCTTTTTATGCCAATTATAATGTTCCCATTGTGAAATCAAATAGTGTACTGTCTTACCCAACTTATATTGCGAACTTACCAACATTACAAAATAAACCCCCTACTTCCTCACGAAACGTTGATTAAGTCCACAAGCCCAGTTTCATCAACATTACAGGATTAGAAAGCAAATCAGTTACAAATCAATGCATTGCATTAGCTAGAACAGTGGGAGGCACATTCAGAATGAAAATAAGGAAACAAAGGGAATAGAAAAACACACAGAGAATAGATACAAAAATACAAAGAGGATACATACCTGGATTAAATTCTTCTTAAAAATAAAATACAAATTACATACCACCATCTTTATATTATTTTCCGTGGACGCAGAAATACTGTACACAACTCCATTATTATTTTGCCGTTCTTCCTTCAGTCTTAAAAATGGTACAATACAACATGAGGCTGCTTCTCAGTGATTCAACTCAAGTGCAATCAGGCACGCTGTTAGTCCGCAATGGTATCTGTTCTAAATTCCATCATATTCCCTAGGCATCATTAAAGAATTCTTTTTTTCCTCCCTCTCCTGTTCCCCCCCTCCTCCACAACTTGTACTAACAGCAAAGAGTAATCATGGTATTAGCTACTAATTCATTCTGCAGCTCAGTTTTATTTCTCCTCTATAATAGCAAAATGGGAGTCAGTGTCCTACTCCTGCTTAAATACAATATCAACACGAGAGAACAGTAATCATCCTGGTGTTTGATGTGCTGGTAACTTCACCCGTTGCTGTTTTCTCCTGCCACCGCTTCTGAATGCAGCATTCGCTGCAATAGCCACAGCCCTCCTGCGTGAAAGGCAGCCCCTCCGCTTCACAGAGAGTAAAATAGGCTTATTGAGAAACCTTGCTCACAGAAACAACACATGCAGTGGATCGCGAGAGCTAGCAGGTGCATCAGTGGCCACAAGGGTAACAGTGGGAGATGGTGTCTCTTCCTTAGTAGACCCACGTTTCACCCAACCTTTTATTTATTAGTCTGACGAGACTCAGAGAAACAACTGCATAGCTATTTCTTTCATCAGTGCTTTCATCAACAGCTGATTATTTTTGGTAATAAATCTGCTAAATAGATTCATAACTTACCATGCCATGATTATTTAAGGATGCTCCAGATAAGAAGCATACCACTTCATTTTCCATGAAAAGTATTTTGTATGTTCCCAATTAATACCTAAGCAGTAGGACTGACGTCTCGTGTTTACTGGGATTCAAACAGCAGAATGGATTATCACTGTGCTTACGGTGAGCAAATTATCCTGTACAGAATACAATGGGTATCTTTTTTCAAACATTAATTGATTTAATTCATAGTGTAAGGCCACATTCAGCCTTTTATATAAATTGAAGATCTATCTAAAACTCATACATGAAGAGCTACAAAAATACATCCAGAATGTTCCTATATAAAATCATTCTGCATATGATGTACACGTATAATCTAAGTTTCACCAAAAAAAAGTGTGCATGCATAAACCACAGGTATACTATTCTAGTAGCAGAGAGTTATAGTAATATAGATAGCAGCACTGAAATACCATTATAAAATACTAAGTTTTCAGCTGATAAATCATGTGTGTTCCCTGTATAAAAAGAAACAAAACTTTGGACTTGCTGCTAATAGCTGATGCATTTGTGACAGAGAAGCTTAGAATTCAGTTATTTACTTCAAAATATATTAAGTATACCTTGAATAAAATGCAGCACTTAAAGTATTTAAGTATTTCTAGCAATACTTAAAGCTAATTGGGTGTAGCTTTCACTTCTGGCAATCCTTGTATTGCTTCTAAAAAGCATTGTATCCCAAGATTGCATTACTAAGTACAACTGATAAATGGAACAGTTATAGAATAAAATCTTTTACTCTGGTAAAATTAGTATTTGAGATTTTTTGTATATGATTATAAAAATAATTATGGACCATCATATTTATTATGTCCTTCTGAAATGAATACAATCTATAAATACTTCATTAATTAGATTTAGAGTTAAGAACTGGATGAATGCCTGCTTTATTATTCAAATCTTATTGGAGTCATTAGCCTGTGGCAATTACTTAATATTCTGTCTAAGCTTAAACAAATTGATGCTTCAAATCTGCCACATTGCATACCAACAAAGAAAACAATAAAACTTACATAAAAGTGCACAACAGAAAATATTCCACTAATATCAATACTCGGTGATACAGACCTAATTACAGGAGATGTAACAACAATGTCTCAAAATCAACAGGACTGTTCATGTAAGGTTTAAAAAAAAAAAACCCAAAAAACAGAACAATCAGACAACCTAATCAAGCACGGTCAACCACAGCAGAAATAAATTGTATTATTAATAAGATTAAACAAATGGTCTTGAGACTACAAATAGTAAACCCAGTAAATATTGGTAATGTTTTGCAAAAATGTAAGATCTTGTCATTTAATAAAAATCTGTTTGCAAGTAATTTTAATGTAACACTTAGATTAATGTTGACGTCTTCAAGCAAATTCCAAAATATTGACCCTGTTTATAACAATCTGCTATGTTACTAGATGTTGAATGTTTCAGTTTAAAGCCACTTATTTGATATCCCAGTATAAACAGGGAGTTTTGCTATGCCAAATATATCATTCAATTCATATTTAATGAGGAAAATCAGAATCAAACCAAAAATCTATCCAAAGGCCTTCAGAACTGATAATTACTTATCTACCCTGAAATTAGAATTCCGTGTAGAACTTGCCCAAATCAACAAAATAGTGACTTTATCTGTAATGATACTGACCAATCAAGAATCTAGTTTCATGAATAAATACATACCAATTACCTGCAGCTGGAGTTACCCAAATTCATCTCCATAACAAAGTGATATTGTATCACGTGACCCTCACATAGGTACGATATTAAGAAAATACATGATAGAGGTTTTCGTTCTGTATAGCAGCTAAAACCCTCACAGTTCTGGTAGCCCAGATACTTGTAAGCCAATGACTGGAATGAAACTACTGTACATCTTGAAAAAGGCTTCCATAAACTGATACGAAGGAGCAGTTTGAATGCATGGGCCATTCGTGTTTTTGTGGTTACTTGCCAGCAACCTCACATCTTGATGAAGCTACCCGAAAAGAACCACACCTTTACAGATTTGCACTTATTTACTGTACTTGACAATCGCAGTGTTATAGATATAACTCTCACATGTAGAAGGAACAGAAGAAATACAGACTACGTACAGAGATGTCACAATTTGTTACACAATTCTAGCCAATCCCTGTATCTTAATGAAGAAAAACAACAAAACTCCACCAAACACCACCACCACCAGTACCAATTATATGGTGTCAATTATAAACCGATGGAACAACTCAGAAGTAATTTATATTTCACAATGGATTTCAGCCTGGAAGTTGGAAAAGCTGTCACAGAATTCAGCTTTCTCCTCCCCTGTCCCCAGTCTGCTTAAGGGATGGATATTTCTTCCTTTTCGTTAAAGAAAGGCCATAACTGTGTCAGTTCTCCAATTTAATCAATCAGTTCTTAAATCATAATACCCTGTGGCGGTCAGAGAGGCCGCGATGGGGTAGCGGTGCGGCGGGGGGGAGAACAGGAGCGAAGTTTNACGGATCCCGACAGAGAAACTCTGCAGGAGCTGATCACGCTCCTCTTACTGAATTTTGGGTTAACCTATGGAACGCTCTCATGTCCGTAGCTCTTAATAGAATTTCTAGCTCATTACAAATGCAAAGAAATGTGGACAATAATAGCATCTCCAATCCTTTTTAAGCACAAATATTCTTCTCCATACATCATATTTTTTTCCTATATACAATAACTATTTACTGCAAAGCTCAGTGTTTTCTTCTAAAATGACTTTACAATAAGAGGGGAAAAAATAGAAATAACTATTCATGAGACAAATTTTGATATTACATAAATTTATGGAATTCACCTGTCAGCTGGTTTAGACTTTGCTTCAGATAAATGTTTTGGAGTTTTTGAAGTTACAGAGGTTAAGGCCATTTCTTATTCCACATTAAACCTTTTTCAAACACTGTTTCCTTTAGAAACTTAGCAACTAGTTCAAATAATCTGTTAAAGTAAAACCACTTTTGAGCTCTTTAACAGCAGTTCACAGGAAACAGACAAAATATTTTTAAAATGACAACAGCTTCTTGCCAGTTGCAATCTAAACAGAACTTAGCCCTGATTTCAGAAGGAATCACAAGATACACTGAAAAGTAAATGGGAGAGGAAGGGGGGGAAGCCCAACAAAAATGCTGGGGAAAAAAAAAAGAAAAGAAATTGAGAAATGCCAATAACTAAGCATATTTCAGGAGGAAAAAGGGAGCTTTCTCCTCATATGGATATAGCAAGCACCCAAAGTTGTGATGTTATCCATTTGAAGTAGTAATGTAAGAACAACATGTGCTATTCCTGAAATGTAATCCTCCCACTCAGTTCTTTCGTTATATTTTGTTCATTGTTGCCCTCTAGGAGCATCTTCATTCTAGAGACTGTTTGATCTTCTTGTCTATGAGAACAAAATGTTTCCTAAAGAATTTTTTAAAATCAAGAATCTTGGTTGTCACTGTTTCTGCAGTAACTGATCTCTTACAGATACTACTATTAAAGCATTGAACTCTTCATTAATCACAGAAAAGACATTTCTTTGCTAAATATTCAATCAGATTATTGTTCTACTAAACTATCTCTGATTCTGGAAGAAAACACCAAAAGTTTTGGCAGAATATGAATCTTCATTACTCTTCCACAGCCACAGTATAACTAATTGTGCAGCTTTGTACTTTATTCAGAAGAATATGCTGATCTTTACAGAAATTAATGTAAAACAGTCAAGGACTCATATAAGCATTTTATTTCAGGAATATTAACTTTTTTTCTTTTATCCTAAAATTGTCAATTATCAGCTGCATTATGCAAATACTTCTTTTTAACTCTCCTAAAATTACTTATAAACGTACTGGTGCTATTGACAGGAAAGTACAATGAACTCAAAATAAGAAAATTTGCCTGTTTTTTTTGAGATTTGCCCTATATATAAGTAGATTTCTATTATTCTCTCTTAAAAGTAATTTATTTCTATTGATTATTTACACCTTGGTTCCAGATAAAATAACCCTTACTGCCTCAGATTTAACTATATGCTTTACATTTCCTGGTCTTTTCTCAGGTTGATCAGTGCACGAATTCTAGTTCCAGCTGAGAAACTGATTGTTACCTTCAGCCTGGGGGTACAAGTTTCTTTGATCCAAGCTCTCCTCAAATACAGTACAGATGTTTGACCCTGGCTGAGCTTTATTGAGAAAGCTGTAATTACAATGTGAGCAAGACGAGGAGGACAGTGGGTGCTGGGAAACCAACCAGTCAACAAAAAGGTGGGGAAAAAGTTTGCAGCTCAAGGATTTTAGAGATAATATACTGATATGAAAAGCTGTAAAAAGGGAGACGGGAGAGGAAAGAGGTGAGGATAGCAGTTCAATATCAGCAAGGATCAGCCCATTTCAAGGAGCTGCAGAGGGATCCCTTCTGTTCTTTCCCAGACCGGCAGATCATGAAAATAAAACGGAAACACTTAGCGTTATCAGGTTGATGCACGTATCTATGATTAGCCTAGCAACTTCCTCACCCTAGCTTTCTGTTGTTCATACTAAGAAATAGCTGCCTGGACTCTCGAGTCACACTTGCCCTGCTTGCAGAGCCTCTTTACGTATCATAAAGCTCTTTGGAACAGAAGTGCCCTGGAGTAGGAGAGCTACAGCATCTCCATTCCACACAACCCTCAGTCATACGCTTAAATGCAAACATATACTGAACAGCACTAATTAAGAGTCATCTTGAGATTTGCCATGAGTGGCAGCAGCATGGAAGGATTCAGCAAAAGAGTACATGATCAAACTGTAAAAGAAAAATTTATTCCATAGTGAATTAAAACAACCAACCCCACTAATTTGAAAATTAGTAAAGAGAGTAAATCACAGGAAAGATCCATAATGATGATGTAGGGACTCTAGGGCAGATGTTGCAAGAGTGCTAGACGCCGGATGCTTGCAACAATCCTCCTCAGAGGGCTAGGACTGCCAGAGCAAAAGGTTATGTCATTCATCTTAAACTTGGAAGCAAGTTAATTTTCTCTCTTGGATCCCTTTTCCCGCCCCCGAGGACTCCCTCTCTAACCTTTGCTTAGATTCCATCAATATCATTCATTAGCATTTTAGTGTGTGACCTGTCATTCTCTTTGCCAGGTTTCCTAGTTCATCAGTGCTTCATTCTTGTCTGCTCTCAACTCTTTCCTATCCTAGATCTCCCACTGATATGATTCCTGGTCATTCCAGTATTTGTCTCTCCTCACCCTAGGACTTGCTTTCTTGCCATGACGAGAGCTACTCTGCCAATCCTTACAATTAACAACCCCAGCTCTCTCTAACATAATGAATTCTTGCTCTCACAATCCTATCAATCGTCAGTACCTTCATAGCATTCCCAAAACCAGCTTTTGCCTCCATGGAATGATGCCCTTAAAGGATGGCCCAGCTGACTCATGCTAACTAGCGTACTTTTCCTGTTTTATGTGTAACACACATTCTCACTTTTAAACTTCCTCTGATAAGAACCCTGTTGAATTTCACAGTCTACCAAGCATCATCTCAAATGTTTACAAAACGTTCTATAATTCAATTACAAATATGCTGCAGGAGTTGTATAATTCTATAGCACATTTGACAGCCACAGGCTACCAATAAAACCAGTAATAAATCATTTAACATGAGTTCAAAGACAACCTGCAAAACACTATAATACGGTTACTTGAAATAGATATTGAAACAAAATGAAGGGAAAGAATGGTAAAATGGTCACTTTTTGACCTCTGAAGCAAAGGGGAAAATTGAAATTTAATTCTGGAAGAGTATGGTACATTCCTGTTTGCTGATTTTTTTTTTTTTTATGACAGTCAAGAGAGAAAGCATAGGTTTCTTAACCTCTGTTGATATCGTGACATCTCACTTTTTGAAGAGGAAAGCAAAGTGATAATTCTTGTTTCTGACCTTGTCTAAGTGACTCATCAAATAATGGTGCATCAGCTCTTAAAGTTTTCTCCCAGAGTCTATCATTCTTAATACTTCCAATGAAAAGAAAGCAATTTAACTTTCACATCAATATAAAGGGAGAGAGGAATAAATCATAAAGTGAAAATAAGCCTTCAAATAAGTTATCTGTAGCTTTATTCAGATATGAGATATCTTCATTTTATTTTCTTCAAAATTCTATTGACTTCTTAATACATTCTCTCCCTCTCCCCAAGAAACTTTCAGAGGAAGTCATTCCAGAAAAAAAAATAATTAAAATGCTAGTGAATTTACTTTAAAAGATAGGGAATAAAAGAAAAAAAAAAAAAGCCCAAAACATTTTTCTGGTTAAGGTTGAGGTAAGTGTGGTTTTATCTTTTTAAATTGTATATATATCCTGTAGAAAAGCCATGAAACACGGAAAACAAGGTGATAATTTAACAACAGGGCAGCATAAAATTTGCAATCGCCTCAATGTAACTAGCAACTATATTTATTGTTCTTTTTATGACTTTCCTTCACACTTCTGACATCAGGATTGTTATCCTGGTTTCATCTTTATTGCATCCTAGAATATATGGCTCTAAGTGGAGATAACGGATTAGAAATTCAACTGAGTGATGCATCATTTTTGAAGACATGAATGAAGATGAATCAATCTCACATGATTTCTTTGAGAAAATAATTGATGTTAGTTGCAAGCCTTGTACTCCTTGTGCGTTCAGTGGCCGCAAGTTAGATATGTTCACATTTTTTGTCACTTTTAAAAAACATTTCATCTTTGAAATAAATTCACAAAGCTTTAAGAAGTGCAGCTTGTTGGCTGAAAGTCATTTAGCTCAGTCAACCTGCTGCTTGTCACTTTTAACACTATGATTACTTTTGAATTGCATCAGGATACAAAATATCTATTATTAACACTTCATGAAAAGAAAATACTTGCTTATTTCCACTTCAAGAAACACTTGCGTACAAGATACGGAATGCAGGGTTAAGAAATTGTTCAACTGAAAGACTGATTTAAAAAAAAAAAAAAGCTACTTCGAGTCTATTGAATCTTTTTTAAAGAAAAGCTTTGCATTAATCTCGTAGCCCCGTGGCTCCTATACAAAGAATGATTTCTGTTGACTTAGTCCTAAATTCCCATTGCTGTCACTATGTAGTATTTGCTTTAGTATTGGTTTATCAAGTTTTGTTTCTGAATAAGACAGTAAATCAATAGTGCTGACAGAACTAAGCTACTGATAATTTCTCTGTTAGGGAGCATTCTCATGCTGAGCATCACCACTGCGTCTATCATATAGTTAACCATGAATCACAAAGAACAGCATAAGAACAATCCACAGTGTTCAGTTAACTCTATATCTATATACTTTTTTTAAAAAAAAATATTGCTACACACCGGTATTTTCAGATTTAATGCCATAAACTGTGACATATGGATGTGCTGTGCTCATTTTGCAAACTAAAGCATAAGGCATATAGGGAACGTTTGCCTAGGCAAATCTCTGTCACTGTCGCTGTTGATTTCCAGGTTATTAGACCAGTCAATATAGTGCCGCTATTTCACCATCTTTTGTTTCCAATACTCACTATAATCACTCAACACAATTGTGGAATCAAAAAAGGATTAACTCACACGAGTAGACTCCTGCTTAATGCTAGCCTTAGGAATCTATTACTATACTCTGAATTTTATAAAAAGCATATCCATCTTAGAGAGGTAACAACTATTTATTCAAGTAATTATATTCCAACAAGAAAACAGCCTCTACTACATATAGGATTAGTAGCTAAAGATATAACCAAAGTGACATACGCAACTGGGGTGGGAGAGAGGAAAGATGAAAATACATTTGATTGTACTCAAGGCTGACACCGAGTTAAAAGGAAAAAGCAGCCCTGTAGATGCATCTTTTCATAATAATTGCCAGTACTTCATATCACTCATTTCAAATCTGCTGGAGAACTCAGGCAAACAAACAAAATCCCACATATTTGCTGTTCCTAGCAGTACAGTAAACATGAAACCGAAAAACAGATACTAGGATTGAATTATTTTAAAAGAATTCTGGTTTGGATTTTTGTTTGGCACTTTTTCTATCGAGTCAATGTTTCAGTAATTATGCATTATCTACAATGCCTCTGGTGAACAACTGGATGTCATCTCATATTTGATCAGAACTGCTTAATTCAATATCTTATTTCCATAGATTAGCATTAAAGGAATATATTCCAAATATTCTTTTTGTAACTAAGTCACCTACATATTTTCTAGTGCAGTAATGTTTGTTTCACCTGTGAAGAAATACCTGAAGCAATAGCACTCCACTTCTTTATGGGCAGGTATTTTGTAAACATCATCTACCTGAGAATCTACACACACTCACCTCACTTTCAAGCTAAAGCCACTTCCCTAAACCTCCAAGAATATATAAAATAAACAAACATAAAAACCACCGAAATTATTTTTATTTCTCTGTTTTTTAAGGCTTCCAATGATGGATACCGTACCTACAGCCTCCAACACCTAAAAACCTAAAGGTCGCATTTATTTTTCCTGTTCCTTATGGACAGAGACAGTTCCCTTCCTGTGGAAGTTGATCTTGAAGTATAAATACTTACAAGTTGAGATTATTTTATGCGGAAAACTACTTATTTTGCTTTATCTGTTTGCTTTTATCTTCTATAAAAGACATTAGGATGGTTTATTTTTCCTGATCATCTTGTGTTGCACGTTCTTTTTGCTGATGGCCCTTTTGTAGCCACAAGAATGCTTGCAAATCTAAAGATTATTTTGATTAGGTATTGGCAGAGATTCATCCTTCATGTCTCTCCGATTTTCTGAGTGAAGAACGACACTTAATGTCGCATCAATTATATTAAATCAATGATGGGATGGTACCAGTGTACTGTTTCATAAAACCAGTTTATCTTCAAGAAAAAAGACAAAGCCAAAAGACCAAGGCAATCCATAACCTAAGCCACTGAAGAATAAAGGACTAAAGGTGTATTTCAGAAAAAGTAAGTTTATCAGGAGAAAAATCTTATTTACATTAATTTGTAGGTAAAAGAAGAAAAAAAAAGAAATTATTTAAGCAAATCACAAATCTGATTAACAAATGATCAGACAATACACCTCATTTTGGTTTGTGCAAGTTCTCTTAATGCATGCATAGGGCAAGTAAAATCAAAATCTCAGTTGAATAAAATGCTAGCATGTAACTTTGCATTATATACACATCTAGTTTCCAATGAAAAAAGCTATTTATTAAGAAGAAGTTTAGAATCAAGTTCTGCCTGATCTTCAGCATTAGGGACGTGCTTGGTTCCTACATCATAAGGACTCAAGCTACCCAACTGAGGATGCAAAAAGGTGTTCATTTCCCCTTAATACCATTTCCATTATGATGGAAAAAAATCTAATAGTTATATAGCATTAGAATGATTTAAATAATATTTCCTCCCCTTTGATATCTACATCTCTCTGCAATACATCTCAGCCCTTCAAGATCTGTGTTTTCACAATCTCCTGTGTCCCAGATTTCCACTACATGCAGAATTAGAAGAATATGAAAACTGAAGTTTAACGCACAGCTTACAATGAAACAGTAACTCGAGATTTAAAAGACCCTTTAAATATTTATAGAAGTTTTCCTCTTCTTTTCAAAGAGTTCTACATGAGGTATTTGCTTATATCTCCCACCCATTTGATCTTCAGTGGCAGTGATGACACAAGATTACAGCTCATGTATATTAACTTGTTTACTTAACTATCTTTTGACCAATGACCTCAAAATTATTTTGAAGAATGTCAGTGACAAGAAGCATGATATAAGCATTCCTTTAGTCAAATACTCCTTTTAACATGAGTGAAATTCAGTTAATTCATCAAATCATAAAGTTACTAACCACATGACATTAGTTATTTGGTTTTAAACTGGAAAATAAATCTATCTTACTGACTAGATAATTAGACAAGCACTCAAAGATGATTGTTCACAGAAGAAAATCTGAACAAGCAGTCTGAAAAAGACTACAGTAATCTCTGTATGTAAGACAAAAAAGGATATGTTGGCATTAATGAGTGTTGTGTTTGATGTCAGTTAGACCCGCCCACTCCCCTAGTAAGCTGACATTTCGTATTAAAAAAAAAAAAAAAGAGATAAGATCAAACCAGTGACAGAGTAGGATACAGAAACTGAGATTATGTGAATCAGAAAAATATTCTTCCCATAAGACCTCAATAGAAGAAAATTTTTCCCCCCACTATTCTCACACAGGCTCGGTCTATGAATTATCACATAATGGCATTGTACAGCACACTTCTTAAGAACAAGAATTTTTTCCAAAAGGCCTACATACAAATGAAACAGGAAGATAAGTCCATGACTTTTCAGATTTTTGGTAGGTTACTGTACACACTGAAGACTTAACTTCAGAGAAACACAAAAGTTGGCAGCAGCAGTTTTGCAATACAGTCAAGGATGGAACGCAACCGATAGTATTCTTTTTTTCCATATTTTTACTTTTCAATTCAAGACAAATCTCCCCTCTATAAGCTAGTTTTCACATGTATAACACACTGTACAAGTAGTGAGTAGGGGCAGTTTCTAATCCCTGAAATATTTATTAGACCTTGGGGAGTTAAGATCCAAAGCCTCACGCAACTTCTCTCAAGTTTCTTTCAAAACATCAATCTGAAAGGGTTGTGTGAAATAACTTCTGCTTACACACTTCATAGTGCAGATAGTTTCTTTATAAGCATTGTTTCAGAAGGGCTTGGTTGCTGTAAAAGAAGTATTCTGTTCTATTCTAAGTATTTAAAAAAGATTCCAGAAAAGAAGAAAAAAGCCCAAGAAAACACAAAAAACAGCCAACACCACCCCTAAAAAAGCTCATTCAGTCGATGACAAGTAATGATACATTATTGCTCTCAATACTTCTCCTCCCTGCATCAAAACACAGGTTTTAATTTTTAGATTTTTGTTGTTGTTAATACAGGCATTGCCTTGTGAAGAGCTCTGGGGGTGCTTCTCTAGTGTATGTTCTCTTGTATGGCTGGTTACCTCAGCTTATGCACATAAATTCTTCCTGCTCTGACCAGTGATATTCACTGGTGTTCTTTCAGGGAAAGGAAAAAAAAAATGTTTTTTTAAGGCAGTGATGCCAAACTTCCATCAATTGGATTCTGTTCCTACCAGGTGTACAACCTTCCTGCAACACACAGCCCATTCAGAGAGATTGAGGACACAGAATGAGGCTGCCAGGGTGGGGAGAACAACTTTTTTCTACGGGGAGTTACAGCTGCACTACAAGAGCGAGCCAGATGGCAGGACTGCACAGCTCTGCTCACCTCTGTATACCAAACATTACCAGCAGCCAAAGTTGAACAGTTTAACGCAACAAACGGGATTTTGAGAGTTGGATTATTAGTTTCTTTAAGCAGAAGTGGCACACAATTGACTTGACAGATAGTACTACAGAGCAACCTGAGCAAAAACTGATGTCTGAATTCCCAGCTGCTCCTGTGAGGAAATGGTTTGTACTGTTCAGGGACAAGTGAAAAAGAAAATACTCGGTACCATTATTGACCACATAAATAAAACAATTGACCATAATTTCCCTTACTTGTCACATCCAATTTAAAATTGTGTGTTTAGGCAGTGGTATTATCAGTAGAATGTAATATACTTTCCTAGAAAAAAAATCTTGTAAAACAATGTTCTTAAAATCATTTTCATTAAATATTATTGAAGTTCTGACATCATTTGGAAATAAATGTCTGAAGTTATGGTTTCTGGATTAATACGCAACACAAAACGGCCAAATGACAATGATTTCTCTTGCATCTACAAAAAGTTTCAGGATCTCATTCTCTTTCTGTTTCAGAAAACAAATCCCAAGGTGAGGGAACTACACACATTTAAGAACAAATGGAAGAAATTATCTCTACTATCAGAAACTCAGCAGTCACATCCTCAGATGCTGCTGTAGCTGAACAGAAGTTTACACAAACTAGAAACTAAATTCTCTGTCCATCTGAGAAAATTTTTTGAATTACAGTAACACTTCAGTAACTTTAGGAGCAGCTCTTACCTTCTGAATAGCCCTGGCCCATCTTGCTTTTGCAAAATTACTTCCATCAGCTTGATCTTTATTTCTCCTGGAGAATGAGGAGGGAGAGCGGAGAGAGGGGAGGAACAAAGCCAAAGATTTAGTATGAAAAAAAATAAATTCAAATAGCTCTAATAAGTCTATGACAAGCAGATCAAAGTCAGCTAGAATCATTATCCATTTCCTCTGTTTATAGTATCCTCTCTAGACAGGAAAAACATTAGTTCTGTGGAAGTTATTCTTAATATAAAGTCATGAAAACTTATTCTGAGAATTAGCGTAAAGGTAACTTTACACTTAAGAAAAGAACTGATCCAAAGTCACACACTCTCATCTTCCTACTCAATATAAATTGTTCATTAAGTACTGTTTCACTGAGTGGATTCACAAGTGGCTTTGCTTTGTCAATATTAAAACTAAACAAGCTACAGAAAGTAATGGAGGAAAATACTTCATTATGATCTACTTAACCCTCAACATGGAAGATTTAGATTACTCATATCTGATGAATGACATGACACCATGACCTAGATCAATATTTGTTGCAGAGGATGACCAGGTTAATCATCTAATGTATTTTTCCATTATATACATCTATTTTCAACTCCAGCCCACTTTTTCCAAAAGGCAAATACAAGAAACAGCCTAAGAAAACCCGATATTCTTATTTCAATAGCTTTCTTTCCTAGTATTTGAATGTTAAAATCAAATACAAAAAAATATTGTCAACTCGTTAAGTTTTGATAATTAATATTTTGTCTTCTGTTTGGGTATTTCTGTTTCTGCTTTGTTTGGGTTTTTTTGTTTGTGGTTTTTTTTTTTGTGGGTTTGGTTTTTTTTACAATTGAAGATAAAGGTAGAGAAACACATTTCTCTCCCAGCTTTTCTCCATTCGTTTCCAGCTATCCTGCCACTCTCTACTTGGGCTATTAGTTGATAAAATAAAACAGAATGTTTACAGTGAAGAGTCCCAGAAGAGGACTGTAAAGATAGAACAAAGCAAACACACAGTTGATTCAGTATACACGGAAAAAATAAGCAGAGTCTAAACAGTAACTGCAGCAAAACACATGGCAGTATCTCCACATGCTGACTTTCTCTGCTGTAACAAAATATTAAATTGTAGTTTTGAAACATTTGCCATCTATCCAGACATTCTGAAGCAATTAAGAGTTGTTTGAACAGAGTAGACTGGCTCACAGTATCCTCTTTGGATTACAGGGGGTTCCATGAATTCTAAGAGTATATCGGCTTGAAAAGACATGATCCTTGCTCCTTATATCATTAATAGCATATAAAAGAGCATTGGCAAGGGAATATATTTCCCTATTATATTGGTTCATAAGTCAAGATTACAAGGTCTTTGACATCAAATGACAGGAAGAGAGAAGAAAACAAACAACAAAAAGAATATCAAACCACCATGAGAGGAAAAAAAAAAAAAAGAAACCCTTAAATTTCCTCAGTAAGTGTACATCCTCGTGAGATGCAGGGCTAACATCATCACCAAGTCTTTGCAAACTGCGTTAAAGGAGTTACTGAAAAGACATCCTGGAACCATGCATAGCTCTCAAGGCCCTGGACAATCTATAAGGAAAGATAAAAAAAGCCCCAAACACCAAAACACAAACCCAAGACATCAACACCCACAAAGAAGCCACCACAACAAAATCTTACATTTCATCAGATAAATATTACTAACAAGCTCCTGACAAATCTTTGAAGTAAGAATCTGTTATGAAATTTGTTGCTCCTACACAAATTTTGCACAGTTAAAAATAAAATTCTATAGGTACAATGTACAGAGAACGCTAGCAGCCTGCCTACTACAAAAAAGCTGCAGCATATTTATATTACATGACAGTGATTCTATGATATCCCTAGTCTACACATTACTACTTAATTATCTTGGACTTTTTGAATAGTGTTCTTTTATTTAAGAAGAAAAACGTTCTCTGTGATATGCACATGATACAAACTAAGTATGAAGAGGCTTGTCTTCCCCTGCCCTCATCTCTGAGGCTATGTGTTTGCAGGTTCAGTCCTTACCATTTTCACATCTATTCACTTTTTTTTTTTCATTGCAAGGTAAATCAGTCAAGCAGTACTAGTAATAAGGCCACTCCATCCTGAAGTTGTTGACTAGACTGCAAATACTAGGCAATAATTAACCTTCGGAAGTATTAGGGTAATTAATCTCAAGGTCAGGTGGAGAGTTGCTTGTCAAAGTTGGCTCAGAAGGCACAGAGAACAGCAGCTTTTCTGTCTTAAATGGAAGTAGAGTATTCTTAAATTTTGAGGCATAACTTACACAGGTAGATGAGAACATACAACTGGTTTGGAATACTTTTAGGAAGTCATTTGTCTGTCATCAGACTGCTGTGGAGTGCAGAGTTCAATACGCTTCTCCTTATTAGGATACACTCCTCCTTATGACACAAAAACTCAGCCTAGACAGACACAGTAGAAGTAGTTTATTACCTGTCCACTTCCTGCTGACAGAGTGATTGGTCTGGGGTACACAACAAATGATTATTAAATTTCTACCTAGATGTATTAAAACTAATTAGTTACCTGCAAGAAAATGGTTTCTCAATACTGAATAAAGCCCCTACATGACATGCACTTTACAGGAATTCTGAGTAACAAAGACCACCATAAACTGCTAGAAATAATCTGTACTTCAATGAATCACAGAATGTTAGGGGCTGGAAGTGACCTCAAATGATCATCGAGTCCAACCCCCCTGCCAGAGCAGGAACCTAGAGTAGGTCACATAGGAATGTGTCCAGGCTGGTTTTTAATGTCTCCAGAGAAGGAGACTCCACAACCTTCCTGGACAGCCTGTTCCAGTGCTCTGTCACCCTCTGTATTTCTAACTGAACTATGCACAAGGAACATATTTTGTTCCAGGCAAATATATGGCTATAATTTTTTGAAACAAAAAACGTAAGCAAAAACAGCAGATAGAACTTCACATAAGCATTAAGTCAGAAAACAAGGATTCTGATAATAATAGCTGATAATTAGAAGAGCATTAATTCCTCATAGCAGAATAATCAAAAATCTTGGAAACAAACAAGACAAATGCCTTAAGAATTTCCAAAAAAACACCCCAACACTGATTCACTGTGCTTACAATATAATGCCCAACTGTAGCCTCTGAACCACAAAACACAAGAAAAACGAGAATGGGAAAAATAGGAAAGAAGCCTCACAACGAGAGGACCATCAATATTCAGGTATGATAAGTTGAACAAGAAGTCTAGGTCAAAGTTTTGATGCATTGCGCATTAAACTTAGCACACCTCCACATCTCCTAGCCATAAGGATCAAAATAACCAATCTTGATGCAGTCAATATACCAAGAGGAGACAGTTATGTGCAAAGGAAGGCACGAGCTAGATAAACGTGAGGGTTGTTCAGTCTGGCTTCTCAAAAGCTACAGATTTTTAATACAAAGCAAGTTACACTGACACTGTTGTTTAATAGATGTTTCCCCCTCTCAATTATATTGCCCAAATACATTAAAATTTGTCTAGTATTTCAATTATGACTTGTATTTTCATGGCACTTCTTGTAAAATGAAATCTCACTACAGACTTCATTGTAAAGCAGTTAATTATTTAGCTGTTGCAGTGTGGCCACATACAGACAAATAATAGCATCTTCTGAATGCTTATTTGTTTGCAATATGCAGTCCTGAGTATCTGCATTGATTTCTAACTATCCATCATTAAATGTCGATTTTGTCAGCTTTGAATATAACTGGAAGTAAATTATGGAAGAAAAAATTAAATAATTATGATGTATTATGACTTTTTTAATCAGCAGTTTCCAATCATCACTAGCAAGAATCATGCTGCAACTAACATCTTGTGCTTAAATCAATCTCTAAAGGACAGATCAAGCAGCATTGTACTTGGGTAGCAGATTACCACAAAACTCATTTTTTTTGTTTGGTTTGCTTCCTTTAAATATGCATTTTGAGAAGTTCTGGTAACAGCCATTCTTGTAAGAATATGGGATAAGGATGCTGATAGTAATTTCTAGTTTTAGTCTGCACTCTTTTGTAGTTCAGAAGGAGTATAAGAAAGAACAAATACAGATGAAGAACAGCTTCCGTGTTCTTTAGCATACTAAAAAGTGTACTTTCAAGTACTACACTTGTAACGCTGTAACTTCTGAAATATGCACAATACAAAGTGTGTTGGAAGTATAAGGTAAGTTCATAAGATACTTGAAACTTTTGAGGGAGGCTTTACACATCTGTTACTAACTTAGACTTCAGCAGCACAAGATCTTTGTCAGTGCCATGAAGCACTAGATGCAGAAGTTGCTAGCACAGCCTTGCACATCAGGCCAAAGTGATATTAGTAATATTACATACACCTGGGCTGCAAGAAGCCTGTCCTTGTTACAGCCCCTGCCAGGGCATTTTGTGAAGCTGACTGCACAGAGATTGTTTGCAGCTGAAAACAAGGTGCTTTGCATCACTAGCTTTCAAGTCAACCCGTGCACTTAGAAGGCAACACTGTTCTTATTGGAAATTACATTGGGGCTGTGGAACTATAAAAATGCTACTCCATTAACAATTATTTTATTATAAAGCTATAAGCAAATTTTATGTCATTTCATAGGCCTCGATTATATAGTACAGATAAAAGAATCAGTTTAACATTAAAAAGCTGTTCAATAAGTAGCAGTTCAGTAAAACACTAGGAAGAACTGTAGGCAGTACATGTCCATCTATAATCACATTAACGGGAAGAGAATAACTTGATAAAGCTGCAAAGGAGAATTAAGTAAGCTACGCTTTCCACAGGGAGACTTACTTTTCTTAGCCTCACATAGATTCATATAATTCAGTGCTACTCAACTACCTCATAAAGATATTTTTGTGTGTCTCAGTAACAGAAGGAAGACTTTGCTCCAAGATACTTTTTGTAGTATTAAATGTAAATCCCTACACAGATTCCCATACTTTTTGTAGCATTAAATGTAAATCCCTACACAGATTCCCATTTAGAAATGCTCAAGTTAGACTTAAAAATTTAGTTTCCAAAGACTAGAGCAGAGAACAAAACTTGCTTATAGGTCAGCAACCAGTTACTCATCTCTAGAGGAAAATTTTAGTTTTAACTATACATTTTTCTTTGGCATTTGCTTTCTTGTTTACAATCATAAGTTTCAGTAGCTATATTTTAATCTTCAATAATATGTTGACATCAGTTATATTACTGCTGGTTTTCATTTGAAATAGAGTTCTGAGTTCTTAGTGGGTTTTGTCTGCTTGTTTTAAAACTAAAATAGCGAAGCCTTAGTTTCTCTGGGACAAGGTACTAAATTTCATTTCATCAGCTTATGTTTTGAGAGTAACATTATCTACAGAAACTAACATTTTTTGATTCCTTTGAGATCACATTGTGTACCTGCCTAAAACACACAGTACAGCAATAACATTCAGCTTCTAACCATTCAAATTCAAATGTTTAGTAACACACAAACAGAAACTAAACTATGCTTACCTATATGCTCTAGGAATTTTTCTTCTCCTGCTCTTTTTCAGGTTACTTATCTAAAAATTAAAAACTTAGATTTTATGTTGTTACCATACCAATATCAGGCATCAATGTAAGATCTACATTTTTTTACTCACCTCTAGAGAAAATGAATGGAATTTCAAGATAGGCATTTATCCCCAAAGCAGAACTCATATTTTTTTTCCAAATTCAAGCATTTCCTCCACTTCCCCGCCTCAAAGATTTTCATAGGCATAATTTCCTGAAGGAAGGTGCTCCTCCTGCTCACTTTTAGAGATACTCTGAACCAAGGCCATTTTCTGCACAGCTGCTAAAGATAACCCATCAATTACTGCAGCCTGATCACCCCTCCTCTTCTGGGCAGAATTAACTATTTGTTGTAAGGGAAGTACTTCTCTCTCTTCAGTGTGTTTTCACCCTTTAGACAACACATTTAGGAGATGTTGTTGTCTCTTTTAAAGTTGATTCAGGAAGTCACAGTTTAAAAATTCTTATCCAGTTAAGTTATCTAAGTGTTCTGACTTAAAATATAACCCAATAAACCTTTGTTTTATCATGGATAGAGTAATAATATATTATTCTGTGCAGGTGAGCATGGGTACTGGAAAAGGGAGATAATAACTACTTAAATTTCTGTATTTGATAAACTATGAATTTAATACACAAGTTGTGCTTGCCCTGAGTTTTACTAACATAATTACCACTTAATTAATATTTTTTTTTAAATTATAATTAGCTGTACATATATTTCACTGTCTTCCTTTGAGTAAGATCCATCATAGTAGCATTCAAAGCTCTTGAACAGACTTTGAGGCATCCTGTGATGCACCTATAGACAATAAATCTGGATTTAGTCCTCTAAGCATTTCAAAGGACTGATTGATCTCTAGATGAAATACAAGTTTTGTCACTGATGTCAGAGGAGGTAAAATTCACTCTAATACAGATTTAATTAATGGAGCTGAACAAATCACATGAGCTCAAGATTAAAGATAGCTTCCATACATGAATAGGACAGCAGCCAGAATAAAGGGTCAAATTAAAATGAAATCAAACAAATTCTTATTATGACCATAACCTGAAAAATTAAACTATACTGACAGAGGAAGCAGAGAGGTAAAATCATACATTTTGTTTACAGGGAAATGGCAATTTAGAAGGATTAAATTGGCATCAGTAGAAAAATAGGGAAAAACAAATTGTGAAAAATGTTCTAGAGCCACGCGATCCTGGATTATGAAGTTCGTTTTGTCATCTTTGGATACATTTTTTTCTTTTCTAATGCAAAAATAAGAAAAGAGGTATAAAGCAAGTTGTCATTCAAGACTTAGTTTTAGATCCTCTAATTCCTGCTCCTTTTTTTTTTTACATGTAAATGTTTAGGATTCAAAAGATGTAGGTGCATTTTAGGTTCAACGATGTGGGATTTTGTTGTTATTTAATGAACTATTCTTCTCAAACATTAATGTGCACCTTGCTCAAAAGGTTTGGTTTGCAAGACTGGGTGGTATCTTGCTTTCTTTATGCTGGAGGAACTTACTCAATTGCATTAAACCTTATTCTGAGGAACTACTGCAACTGAATGCCAGGTGCTAACGTATGTGAAGAGACATACAGTAAACCATGCCTAAAATATTTAAATTCCAATTCTTATCACTCAAAGCTGAGAACTGGACTGAAAGCTGTCATTCAGATCAGTTAAAACCACAGCTTGTGATTTTGATCTTAGTATATTTAGTATTGTGCCAGTAATTAAGAGCTCTTATTTCTTCCCTTCGTTGCTACAGAACAGTAGCATTGAAGACAGATTCTATTTTTTTTGAAGTGTGCCAAGACAGTAAATCAACATCTTGGAAAGTAACCTCCAAGTTTTTCTGATGTATAGCAGGATACTACTGTCTTGCTACCTGAGAAATCCTGTCAAGATACATTTTCTCTTCAGTGCTGCAATAGCTACATTCATTGTTTCCCAAGTGCAAGATATTTATCAGAACAAAAGAACATGCAATTAGGACAGAAACTGATTGACAAGACCAAAGGCTATCACAGAAGACAGGGGACACAAGGAAACACATGTTGGTGTGAATAAGACACTAACAAGACACTGTTCTGCTGTTCAGTGAAGTGCCAGCTTCTCATCAATTTTGACTGTCAAAGTGTCATATTGGACTGTTCCCAGGAAGAAAACAATGTCTGACACGTATAGAAATTTTATTAATAACTTCAGATTTTGCCTGGGTTTGCCACTATGCAGCTATGTATTAGCCGCCTGTTTCTCACCTATTTCAACACTGTATCATTAAAAATCATTGTTTTCTTCTAGTATGTACAACTCAAAAACCAGTAATTTGGGGTTTTCTTCCAAATTATACTGGAAATACATTTTTCTTGATTCAACTGAACTCAATCTTTCTTGTACTTTATCAAGTCTCTGCATTCATAGCCAATGTCTAATCTTTCAAATTATTAAAAAAAAAATCCGTTATTATCAAAGTATTTGGTTGTATATGCATGTAATAAATGACCAAATACATGACCTTTAGAAATCAGATGGACCTATGGTGTTACAGCATACTTCCACATCTACATCTCTCCCTTCTTTTCTAAATAAATTTTAGAAAAAATATCTAACAAGCCTACTTTCATGTAAAGACTGTGAACCTCTCTATATTTGTAAGAGAAGTTTAATAGAAGCTGTACTGTGACTTTTTCCCAAACTTGGCCTCATGCATGAAACTATTCAGAGTATTATAAACCTCTCATACCTCAAATAGATCCTTATATGGATTCACCCTGTCTCTACTTTTAAACTAAGTGAAGCATGGTAATATGTAACAACTGATAATTCCATCATGTGAATAACTGAAGATTTTTGGATTACTGTTTTAGCTAATGAAAGGATATAATTAGTAGGATATTAATAATTATGTAACAGTTAAGAAAAAGAATAATAATTTTTGGAGAAAGCTCATCTTCAGAAACTCTCAAGTGGTTTAGGAACATTGTCTTCCTCCTACATCAGAATGTTTAATGCTCATCTAGTGTCTTATCATAACCCTTATCTACTGTAGCGAAAAATAGAACAGGATTTACTTTAGGGATCTAATGTTCCTATTTTCTCCTTCTATCCGGCTTGTTTTGCAACAAGGAACAGGAACAACAGAGGAAGTCCTAATGCTCTATATAGAGTTCTTTAAGCTTAAATCACAAAAAAATTTTATATGAAAGCTTGTATCTTATCTGCTCTAAATTAGATCTGCCCATATTTAAGTCATCTTTAAACAAAGTCTTGCATGGCAAAAAATTATTGGGTTTTACTCCCAACTTTATCTGTACCTGTAGTGTCTGCACCTATGTGATCAGTGTTTTCCCTGACCTTCAGCAATTGCTTTACCATGAAGCAAAAAAGCTGCCTGTCGACTCTCCACATCCTAAGCTTATATGGCTTTTATAACCTTGACTCTCTATATCCAAGTCAGAAAGGAAAGTGTTTTCAAGGGAGATGATTTTGCTGTTTGGGACTACATTTGAATCTACTGCATAGTAACTTGTAGGAATGATGAGTTCAGGAGGACAGTTAATTTGGTCATATAGCAGTGATTCTAGTCCACGGACAATATGCTAGAAAAGTCACACTGATAATCCACATCAATACTTGACATTTCATTTTAAAAAAAATCTATAAAAATAGGTAATTAATTAATGAAGTGAGAAAAAAATAGTAGTATGAATTCATAAGTAGCTTGCTGTTTTCGTTGTACATCATTTAAAACTTAAGCTATGAGTTTGTAACCAAGAATTTGCTATGCAAATGTAGTAAATTAATTCCATCAAAGTTTACTCTGCATGTGAATGTGTTGCTGTCTTTCAGGAAAGTAGCTTAAAGGTTAAATATGGCACAGTACTAGGAGCCTAATCAAACTTTTCATAAACATTTGTTCCTCTTCCCACAAGAGCTCTCTTCTCTTCTGTTGTGTAGCTCTTTCTGTAGAGTTCTTGTGCCTCCAGATGAAATAGCTGCATTTTAGTTTTTTGAGGTCAAGCCCTACAAAGGGAATTTCCCTGCAGAAGAACTGATATTTGACTGCTTTAGCTTTTCTGTAAATTAGAAGCTTTTCTAGTAATTTCAAGGGATTACTTGCACAGATATTGAATATACTTGTTTTACACACAGCTGTAAGTATTAATTAGATAACCTAGCTCACAGAAGCTGACAAGGCTACTTAAATAAATTAATACCTACGTAAGTAAAGTCTAAGCAAAATTTGTTAATCTTTATAGCATGTAAACCTTTTAGGAATGAAAGATGAAATAACTGCATAACCATAAAGTGTTAATACAGTTACATGAGAACAGAAGCACCAAAGAAGGCATAGACCTTAATTAAGACTAAAAAAAAAAAATTTCAAAAGTCTTTCCTGTTCCATTCACGACTAAAGAATTCATCATGAATAATGTTATTACACAGAATCTCTCAAGTCAGAAAGATTTGCCATTTGTTATGAAGTTTTATCACCATAGCACTACAATACAAAACCATGAATAGTAATAATGAAGTCAATTAAAACTCAGTATCAGGTCATAATAGGAAGCAAAGCAATCACCAGAACACTTTCAATAACCACAAGCAATACAGACCCTTGTAAATAGATTTAAAGAAAGTTATAACATCTGATAACTGAAGGAGTGAAACAGTATGAACTGATAAGGATAGATACTGAAGGAAAAAATACTAATCTCTGTGATGTGACAAGGATATTTGCAGTTTATTTTTTTTTAAAGTAGATTTTGAAACTAGTTTTGCTCTAATCAAGAGCAATAGTTCTAGGCCACAGAAGCTCTGATGGAAAAACACATTTGAGAAAGGCAAGAATGTGGAACTGAACTTGGAACAGGCAGCAGAGCAGGAAGGATCATCAATGAGTGTGTTAGCTTGACTGACAGATGAGAATTAAGCCTAGCGAACAATGGAATGAACTCTCAGCACTATAGTGCTATTCAAAAGGGCTTAATTTTATGTAAGACTGTAAGCAAGTATTACAACAATCTTCTCTTATTGTAATAAAATAAATAACAGCATTTATTTGCAGTCTTAAATACTGATTCGTAAAACTGAACCAAACATCACCTAAAGCAGTATGCCTTTCTGTCTTCACTGCTATCAAGCAAGTAGGAAACAGCTGCCCAAGCAGTCAAAAAGCTTAGAGGAATGCTCTTTAGTATGTGAAAATAGTTCATATTCATGGAAGTCACTTGATGGGTGTTTGATTTAAACAGCCATTTTACCTTGCCTTTGGAATACAGAAGTATTACATGAGTTAAACTGGTATCTAGAGAAAATAAACAAACAAGCTCTTTTAAAAAAGCAAATCAAAGAAGAAATAGTTGCAGCAGCTGCTTAAAGATACACATTCTCTTCTTTTGAACTACTCTGATGTTTCTCACTTTTTTCTGCTCTAAGGTACTTTCAGATAGATTGTGCTTTCAGAAAATGCACCAATAAGTGCCTAATACTACAATAGCAGCTTAGAGAAAGAATGGAAGTTTAAAGTGTGTGAGCCTTAGTTGAGATGTACAACAGCTTTTGCTAATATTAGGTCTTAATATGGCTCTTTAGTAAAAAAGTTCTGCTAATTGTCCTTATACAATTTACTATACCTGAGGGAAGATGAGGTTGCTTTACTTACTTTCCCATGGAAATAAATAAAAAATGCGTACTTAATATTTTTTATTTGCATTTAAAACAAAGACTAGAAAGAAGTAATTTGTGCTGTAGGAAATAACCACATATTGTAAAAGCTTTACTCATATTAAGCAGTACATAGGTCCTAGATAGAGATTCTGTCACACCAGATACTATAGAAATGAGAAAATGTTGGTTTCTGTCTTAAAGACATGTATATTGTGCTATTTATGCAAATGAGAAGATATGAGAAACTCATTTTCTCTACATACTGTGAAGATTCACATCTATCAGCTACAATTTTTGCTCAGACTTGGTCATTATCTTGAAAATAGATTTGATATAGCTCAATTAGCTATAATTGTTTTCTCTAGAATATTTTTCCTCATCAATAGAGGCTTAGAGAAGGAATAGCATTTAATATTTTTTTGAATCTGGTAGTTCTATCCTGAAGGAATTACCGGGAAATTTCAAACAACACTGGACACCTATGTTTAGCCAAATTGAATTCTACCTTAGTCCCTGCCTGAATAGTATTTCTTGGAGGCACACACAGACGAGATGTTCCTCACAGCTTTCCAGAAAAAATGAAGCTTCTGTCCTGGGAAGTAGTAGTTCCCTTCCTCAAAAGTGTAGAAACACATAGTATTAGTTATGAGAAACTAAAGCACAGTGATTCAACTGGAGTTCTCCAAAACAATGACACAGGGACTACAATCATGTACCATGTGGCTCAATTTTAGAGAACAGACTCAGAATAAAAGTTAAACGCAAAAAAAACCCCAAACCCACTAATAACAATGTCAGCTGCTTTTTATGTTTTAAAAGTAATATGCCAGTTCTGAAAGGGTAGGAACTGATGGACATTCATAGCCAAAAGGCTTGTGTGTGATCCACATTTTTTGTTAGCCCACCTTTTCTTTCTTTTGGATCTTATTTCTTTTTGGCAGTAAACATGAAAGGAAACAATAACACACCACAGAAGATAGTTTAGTTCAGCTATTGTGTAATATAACTTTGAGGAACAATCTGTCTTTGAATGATCACAACAGGAAACAAACATATATGGACAAACTTTATCTGCTTAAACAGCTACGGCTATTTAGTGGAAATATTTAGCTTCAGGAGTTCCTGACTCATAGCCAAGAGATGGAGGTGGAAGTTTTTATGGTTTAGAAATCATTTTATGCCTGCCTATCAAATTTTTCTGTTATCTGGGCATGAATAATTAAACAGATTACTGGACAAATGGCTGTAAAGTGATTACTTAAATGAATTTAGACCTTAGCAAATGTTTGCTTCTCTGTATTTAAAAACAGGGAAGATTAATTACATTTTTAAGAGGCCTTTTAACTCTCAGGATGTTTCGAGCATTAAGGAATTTCTAAGACTAACATATTTAAGCCTTCTTTATAGACTTCTTGAAAAAAACCATATGTTGCTGTCATACCACATTAATTTACTTTAGTTGATATCAGTTTAATGACTACTACATGAAAATCAGCATTGCTAGTGATTGCAGGTAACAAAGTCCAATTTTAGTAATATATATCCTTTTAACACTCAGCAGTTACCATCAGCCAAAATATTAGACTGGAGGAAACACTGTTAAAGCCAAGCACTTTAGAATCAAATATTCAAAACCAACTTGGTCCACAAAATCTCTATAGTTCTAGCATGGTTTTGTAGCCAGCATATTCCTCCATTTCCTGTGTGAATACAAGGAAATATAGTGACACGTACTCTTACGGACTATGTAGGTAAAAATAAAAGACTTGATTGCATTAAAAAAACCAACCTAAAAATCCTTTCTTCAGGTTTATTTCTTCTCGTCCAATGATTGATTTATAGCTCTCCAGTGAAGACATGTATTGCAGAACACATTGATATAATTTTTAAAAGAAAGATCCTTAGCTATGTCACTGTACTTCCTTAGGTTTTGGGGTTGTTTGGTTTTTTTGAAAGCGATATTTTGTTTAATTTTGATTGTTTTGGAAACACTCCTAATGAATTTCATGCCATTCAATCTAGTTCTGATGGACAGACCCTTGCATAGTGTTTTCATCGTTTAGGTGATTAACTGGACCACAGCATTACCGTTGTCAATTTATTGCCATTAATATTATCAATGTATTTGATTGCTGTTTTTAAAATACAGCAAATATTTTTAATACAAGATTTAGCAGGTAACATTTCCAAAAGCTATAAATTTCTGGCTATTCTGTGTATATAGAAACATATTATTCCCGAATGGTACCAAATACATTAATCATGAAAGCCTTAATCTTGCAAGTAGTAGCATTCAGCACTGGATACTAGTAATGCATACAGAATGAACCAATTAATTTATTATATGGTTATTACTTAAATATAAGTAACTTCTTAGATTTTTGTAACTTCTGAGATTTTTCTTATGTATTTTTATAGTACAAATGCAGTTATTTTGAATAAACAAACATCTCTGTCTTTACGTAAGCTTTAAAATGATCAGCATCTTTCTGCTAATATTCTTTGAAAATACCTATTACTAGGTGAAAAAAAGTTTCCATTTAGAAATACTATCTTGTAATTCAGTGGTCATCCTCAATTTAGTAATAGAAAAGTTCATTTAAATGTAATAAAATTATCTGGAACAAAGAGGCAAAGGAAAGAATTGCATAGGTTAATTTCTTTTGGTTTAACTTTACTTTCTCAGAGGCTCAGATCTCTGTTGAAAAAGACATGTCAGCCCAGATGATATGCTAAAGATCAGACATGTGCTTAAAAAAAATATAGCAAAATAACTCTTGCTGTTACTGACAGCTTTCCCCCTAAGGAAACACTTGTACTTCTCTGTAAACATCCCGCAAGAGCTTGCTAGTAAGTGTAAACAGGCCAAGGATCACAACAGTCAAAAATGATGCTGCAGCACATTGCACATACACAGTCTACTGGCCAACTGCATCCATGTGCTTGATGACCCTTTTGTCGAGTCATTTACTTCCTAGTAATTTTGCATTGAACTACATGCACTAGGACTCAGCTTTTTTTTTCACTCTTCATGAAAAGATCATTTAAATGCATGCACAGTAATTTGTCCCCTCAGAGAGTACAGAATGTAATATTTTTTATTTGCTACCTCAAAAAAGCAATAGCTAAATGTTTCATTGCTCCAGTGTTTTAGAAAAACAAGTAGTTCACATGGTTAGCTTCTAAATGTTGGTGGTAGCTCAGTTATTCCACTCAGATGAGAGGCAAGCACTCACAAGCACTCTTCCATCTCCTCTAAATCTACAGTTCCACACTACGAAGCTGTGGGCAACAACGCTAACCTTCTTTCCATTACCTGCCCTTGTATCTGTACCTATTCAATGGCGTACTAGAACAAGCATTTGCACTAGCCACTGCCAAATCTCTACTCAAGAGGACAATGAGCTGAGATCAGGGTCAAGAAATAGAAATTAAGCCAATTCTGCTTCTGAACACACTGCATTGTAAAATCATGACCCAAGAACATACAGAGAGAAAAAGAGTATACAGTAAAACCTGTCTCCACAGAAGCAACTATCTACTGGTATAGGATCCATTAAGAAATCCGAACCACTTGTGGAACTTGCAGCATACTGAGGAGTCATCTATTTACATACCTGAACCAGGAAGGCATTTTACTGTCTCAATGCAAACAAGGCATACAGAAAATCTTTCTGATACTTAATGAGCAATACATACTGCAAAGGTATCTAAGACTTCAGGATTTGTAAGAAGTAGCTGAAAATGAATCGATATTATCTAAACAATAATATAAATACAAGTCTGTATGAAGCAACATTTCATTTTGCAAATCCCCAAGAGCAATTGTTGTCCGAAGAAGCAGGTTAGAACAAATTTGCGTGCCTCTGCAATTTTTTGCTGCTTTTAAATCAACTAGGATCCTTAATTTCTGGAAATATGTAGCAATATAGATCAATCACTGTTCCATATGTGCTTTTCAATTTTATGCTACTCTGGGTATTATAATTTAATGTCATTAGTACTCCTAATACAAACTGCTGTCACATACAACACAGTCTTTACAGAACATATACTATGCAGTGAACATTTTCACATCTCACTGCTTCTATCAAAACTTTTCCTTTGATGGGTTGGCATATAGTTTTCAGCTTGGGACAGAGTCCTTGAATTCTTTACCTTTGTTTCGGTCGTAAAGCATTTTTTCACATTTTATATAGCACTTATTTAAATTCTGATGAACTGAGGTTTTTTGCATCCATGGCACAGAATCTAGGCAGGGAAAAAGGAGCCTTCCTGCTCCACTTTCTGAGACATGACTGAAACTTGACTATTAGGGAAAAGCAGAGCTCCAATGAGCTGCTGAGGTGACTCTTTCATGTCTCAGCTGCATAGATTTTCCAGAGATGATTGTTTAAAAAGTAAAACAATCCAGACTTGCCTCCCAGTCACAGCTGCAAATAATGAACACTGCAATTCTTTATATTGTTTATGTCAATGAAGTGTTCTCAATGTTAGCCACACAGAACTTAATACCTTTTCAGAAAGAGAGTATGACAAACCTGACAGACCACTTTATCAATTGATATTTTGCTGATGCACTGAGCACTAAGAAATGTTATTTGTTCTTCCTATTGGTCTCAGTTCTAGTTTCTCTAATGTCTTGTGGACATTAAAATTCACGTATCATGCAGGCAGTGCACAGCATCTGAACTGCAACCTGGAAAGTTAAAGATAATAGAAACAGCAGTAACATCAGGCTTCCTAATGCCTAATGCTGCAAGATAGGGTTCTGTAGTTTGGAGCTCTGTCAACAACTTTGCCATGCTTCAGTATGTGCCTCATTATTTAGACTACTGATGCTTTAATACCTTAAGCTGGAATAAGCTAGAACTGCCCCTGCTTATTTCTGCTTTTCCTTTATACTGACACAAAATACTTGAGTATCTGCTAAGTTAAATGGACCACAAATCTGAGCTAACCTGACAAAATGTTTCCATTTTGAACCCAGATCAGTTCCCAGCCTAGTTCATTGAACGGCAAGAAAAATTCTTATGACTCAAAGAGACAGACAATACAGGGAAAGCAGTGATTAGCTGTCAGTGGGAGGAGCACTGCTTCTTCTAGTGTCCTCCATTCATCCCTGAACCTATTCAAATAACTAAACATGCAGAAAACTAATCAAGCCAAAGAATGGGACTTCTTATTTCTCAGTTCAACACAGAGTTCAAGAGACCGTGCTTCAATGAAAACCAACCAATCAACACATTTGCACTTCTGAAGTCATCTGCCTATACTTAACAATCCGCTGCAAAAGATTCTAGAATGTTATTTACCTCTTTTGCATCATTAATAGAATATATTCTTGTCTTGTGGGAATTTGTCAAAGATATTTCTGATTGTCATTATTATCTACATTTTTTGTAGGCTAAAATCCTCTTTTCTGACCACCAACGATTCGTTGAGAAAGCACACATATTTGCGAACTAGTTTGGCAGGATACAGTATTCTTCGGTTTTTTTTTCTTTCAATAGAATACGAGGATTTATCCTGCTCTGTTCCATCATAATAATAGAAACATGTGACTTACCTGTTTATATGTTTATAAAACTTTCCACACATTCCTGCTTAAAGTAATTATATATATATCACAATGTCATTCAAAAAGTTTTTAAAAATAAATTGATAAATGTTATGATACATGTCAGATATGACAAATTAAAATACCTCAGTTTGCTTTCTTGTAGGCTGAGATCACTTTCCATAGATGACAGACTATCGTATGTATCTTGATGTAAACATCTTGTACCTTGGAGGGGTATCTCTCTGTGCCAGTCTCTGCAATCTAAATCATTGTGAGTGACTGCAGAGAAAGAAAAAGCTGCTAGAAATCTTTCAGTCCATTCTAAAGAAGGAACTTCTAAAAGAAGATATACACATGAAATTAATTAAATTGACTAAATTCATGGTAATAGGGAATTAATCAAGTCAATTACAAAACATTATAATTAAATCGCTTTTCCTAATAACAGTGGAAACAGTTCTAAGATCATCTTGTAATTGTTGCTTTGAAAACTTCAAGAGGCATAAGCTAGTCACTTTTTTGTTACACCAGCTTCGAAGCCCTATTGTAATGGCAGCATGGAATGCTCTTATATTTCTACCAAGTATCTAGCATTCTCAAATGGACATCTTTCAGGAAATGTGAAAAATAACTCCACTCTTCTACTTTTCCAATGTAATTTTTCGTAACAAAGAGGCTGTACTGATTCCAATAGTCAAATAGAGGTTCTCAGCTGATCACTGCCCAACTGAGAGTCATTCAGCAGAGTAAGCAACCAGAATGTAATGCCTTAGTCAAACTCCAGGTAGAGGGTAAAGATAAACACGTGGCTTTCACAGTACCCGAGATATAATGCTGTTGCAATTGTCTCTCTGCACAGAAAACTGTAGTATCAGAGTGACCTCTAGAGGATTTCCACAGTGCTCCAGGACTACAGTCCCAGCGACTGTCTTTAAAACACTCTTTCAAAGACAGATATTTGGAAACAGAATATAGACATCAACCCACAGACTGACATTCCCTTCAAGCAGCAGTCTGAAGTCAGGAACAACCTGAGTTTACAGCTTGTAAACACACAATTAGAGTTCCTGTAACAGAATTGCACCAGGTCTCTAGGTATGAAAACTATGTAAGGGCACACTTAAAACACTCTGCTGATTCAGACGTTTCAGGAAATTATGACACAGAATAAATTTATTGCACAAACTATTGTCCTTTTCTGCCATCTTTACAAACAGTTCCTTCTTTGCACTATTATCTTATCATACTTAAGAACTCAGTCCATTCAATATCTGTATACTTTCCATCATGCTTAAAGGAAATAACATTATTTCATACGTGAGCATAATCTAGAGGCACATGTCAATAGTAAGAAAAATGTCCTTCTATATGAATGTTTACTCAGACAACTGAAAATTGCTTGTAGCAATAATCAAATAGGTTACCTTTTTAAAATGTTTTATTGGTTAGGAAGTACTAAGTAAAGAGTATTTTTTGTCAGAAAAAAACAAAAGTATGTAGCCCCTCTTATTGTGACTCCTAAGAATCCACACAGTTACTCTGTGAAAAGAAATACATTCTACCACATGTAGTAACAGGAATATAGTCACGCAGACTACACCCAGAAACATCAGAAATAACTGGTGTCTTCTGATGAGCATTAGTTGTATCCCAAAGTCAGTTTCAGGCAACGCATTTCCAAAAGAACATTAAACAGCACAACAGCATATTTTTGCTATGATTTTTGTTCCTCTCTTTGAAAAGATAATGTTTCTCATTCACATTTCTTTACTTTTTTACTTGTATTCTTGTATAAATGTTAAGATTAGTCTCTTTTTTTAACCATAGTTCATTACATTGTTTAAAGAGTGAAATATTAAGCTGATTTATCTTTATGAACTTATTTGGCATATTGGACCATGTCATACAGATGGACTGATAATCTCAGTAATCAATCTCTTCATATTATTTCTGAAAATAATGTGAAGTGATTCATTATTTGCTGTCTAGTTTCCATTTCTACCTTCAAATATGCTATTTTCATACACATATGTGCTGTTTTCATCTTCATATACACTATTCTTAAAAGGTAGACAATGTCTGCTAATAAGCTACAAAATACTTACATTGTACAAACAGCTGGTCAAAGTTGATGTAACACACAGCTATAAGACACAGGCTCTAGCAGATTGAGTCTTAAGAAAGTACTTCTTTCTTTAGCTCTACAACCCACATGTGGATGACCATTAACCAGTGAAGTGGTTCATCCAACTTCTCAAGGGAAGAGGCTCTCATTCTATTACTTACCAGTGTCAATTATACAAATGCTCCAGTGATAAAAAAGCATTTAAGATTCTGTTAAAAAATTACTATCCATCTGCTGCTTTTCAGGAATTTAAAGTGGAATAGAATGGTTGCAAAGCTGGAACAATATCTCAATCCATAACTCACCAAATGGTAATGCAAAGTAGACATCCAGTAAGATCTCGTGTGAAGTTGGTGTTTTTGTGCCTTGAATCTCACTCCCGGTTTTTATTAGTTCAGAATGTAATGTCCACCAGGCACCTGGACCTTCCTAGGAAAAAAGTTCTGAAAGTTATCTGGGTAGGATTTATAGCATTATCCACTTATTCCTAGATGAGTGTTCCCTACATCAACAGGAGTTTCTTCAAGACGCCAATAGGCTTAGGATCCATTCTAGACTCTTCCAACTTTTGTTTATGTAAGTAGTAATTAAGATATCATCAAGCTTTCTCACAGGCATGGAATTTGAAAGAATTAAATATTTGCTTAACAATATAGATAAATAATCATCTGATCCGCTTAATGTATAAGATGATGCAAGAAATAAGAATGTTAAAAGTTACTCTTACTAAGATTTTCCAGTTCCCTTTTGAACTGGTGCCAAACAAGCACATTCCAGCAAAACCGAAGCAATCAATTTACACTAATAACCAAGCCAAAAAAGATCTTCTGAAGTAACACTCCCTTATAGGTTACAAAGCCCAGAGCAGAGCTGTAGGGTTAAGAAGAGCAGGATAAATAACTAGGAAAGTTCCACAGTGGCCTAATTATAAATGAAGGTTTAGAGGATCTGAAGAAATTAAGGAACAATCTCTGCTCTTGAATCTTTGTTTAAAGTTTCAATATTTGTAGTTAAGCCACACCCTCTGTGTCAGCAAGTTGTAACTCAACAACAGCTAAGACAGCAGAGCAAAATAACTTGCCTTGGGGCTCAAAATGGTGCTTGGCAGCTATGATACAGAGCAACTTCAAATTTAAGCAGGAATCACCTTCTTCCTTTGCTTACATCCTCCGAGTAGAATCATTGAAATGTCAGTTCAAGGTATATATGAATATTTATTAGTTCCTATAAAGAAATGTCTATAAAGACTGATGGGAGAAGCTGTAGGAAGAAGTTTTCTGATTCTCTCTCCTTCACTTCATCATAAATTGCCTTTTTTATTTTTTAGAAAATTTAAAGAAGATAAACAATTTTATTTCCAAAGACTAAATTAATCTTCTCTAATTCAGAGTTACTTTTTTTAAAAACAGACTCTATGGACTATGTGTAGGAAAGCATATTTATGAAAGGGAGAATTGTGGAATATTAGAGTAAGTTACCTCTTATGTTTTCAAACTTCAGACAATTTAGCAGCACTTGCAGATTGCTTTAACATTTCCACACTCCCAGAAATCTCTCTCTCTATTTTCTAGCCTACTGAGAGCAAGCACGTTCATTCTGCTGGCTAACTATGACTATGCTGGACACATGATAACTCTTGGAATTGACTCATTTTCTCCACTCGTCCTTCTCTATGCACTCATTGTACTATTAATTTTTTCTATGGCACCACAGGGCAAATTTTCCTCTTTGAGATAATGGTCAAATCCTTTGAGAGACAGAACAACAATATTTTTCCCATTTTAATAGAGATTTACCCAGGGTCACACAATGAAGAGCTAGGCCAGCACCTCAATTTGGAATTCCCTCACTCTAATCACATAAACCAGACTGTCCCTGCCTCTCTAATAATTGGTGAGTGCAGATGATCTCTAATCCACTTACTGAATTATACCTGACTCAGTATGTGAGCCATTCTCCAGGGTATATAGCTAATGCATATCAGTTGTCACTCTGAGAGCCACATGTGCATTATGCCTCAATATTATAGACTAAAACAGATGAGACAGAAATACACATCAATTATAGACGTCATTACAGTTTTTGGAGAGGCTAAGAATGAGAAATTCATTGGATTTTACTCAGTGTTTTGTATTCCCACAGAAAGTCAACTTACATCTGTTGCATGTTCCACAGTTGCAAGGGGAATCCATAAAACTCCTAAAATGCTATCCCAGAGCAAGCCTTTTTTCCACAGCTCTATAATGAAGCCCTTTCCATCAGCACAGATTTCACTAAAAACAATGAATACACAAACCATTAAACTGAAAATGCAGTCTCAACTGCCCTGTAATTTATCATAACAACTTGAGTTAGTGACTTAGATACAAAAGTGTTTGTTTTCAGTATACTTACAGAATGCAAGATAGCAGGCATAATACACAGGTAAGACTGGACAAGACATGCCTTGCTACAGGACTTGGACCTATTGGATGTAACCCAGGAACAAACAAGACCAGGAAGTGCCTTTAGTTCAACTCTAGCTTCTTCTGAGCAGCTCCTGAGTATGGAATTCCTGAGTTGTGTCTGCAGAATATTGGTCTCCTCAGGACAGTTCTGAAGAACCTGCATTTTCAGGTTTCACTGCAGCTAACTTGTGAGGTGCAGGAGTAGTATAATATAGCCAGCCTTTTGTCAGGTGAGTAATTTTAGGTAAAACTACGATCCACAAAAATGATTAGTCTTTTGAACATAAAACTTAGAGAAACATTTTCAACGAAACAGTAAGAGCTGGCAATGTCAGCTATGATGGTACACACTGTCAATCAATATGGACCATCACAAGAATGATTTATGACGGTACGGGAAAAAGTCCACCTTTTCTACAAAAATCTGGAAAAAGGAAGTGTCAGACCATTTCCTACAGGAAACTGAACTAGTTTCTTGTTTTCGTTGTAAAGGAGACCAGGTTTGAGCTTGTTCCCTTCATTAGAATAGAGAAGTTGCACTACACCATGAAAGTGTAACAGGAAAACAGCTCTCAACTGCAAGAGTTGCTGATCCAGGCTCTGTTTTAGTTCTACTTATAGGATGCATGCGTTCTATTACTAGATGGTTTTGATCAGAGAAAAAAAAAAAAAAAAATCATATCACAGCCTTATTTTGCAAGAATTTAAAATAAAATTTTACCAGGCCATATCACTCACCTATGACATTGAACTGAAATCAAGAGAGAGGTTATTTCCCCATGGAATGTCTGGCATTCTTTATATATTCCTATAAGCAGTTACAGACCAGTACTGTAAATATGACCAATATAATAATGGAAGCATTGGTATCTGCTGTGACTGATTGTATGTAATTGCTGCTTGACTGAATTAATTGTAAGTACTAAAACTGATCTGTGTGGTGTACCACAGCAAATTACTGTGTACGTAAAGTGACCAGGAAAAGGCCAAGTGAAGCCTGAGAAGGGCGAAGGATGCCACCCCTGAGACAGGTACTGATCTTGTCACATTGTAATGGAAAAGGCTTTTTTTGCAGACAGAGAGCCCTTAAGAAAATAAACTTCAGTATGACTTTACAAAGTCTATGCAAATGTATTTGTAAATGTCTGTTTATAACGTCATCTAAAAGTCTGTGGTGTTGTATAGCTGAGTAGGCAGTAGATGGAGCTACAGCAACCTCATAACATTTGCTAGAAAAGTGGTTTTGTATTCTTTGGTAAGTTTTAAATTGCAAACTAAGATAGTAATCCTAATAAATTGCTTATTCTCATTGCTATCATGGAGCTCTCATTTACATATAATATGATTCAAAGGAAAGTGTTTATACAACAGAAAAGCAAATGTAATAAATAGTATTGTAACACATTCTTCAGGAAATTTTACAGGATAAGTTACACACACTCACTTCAAAATATTTTTAACTGCCTCCTGCACTAAAGGTAAAAGATACGGAAAATGCTGAAATTTATTGATCTACTTCCTGATACAGTTTTCATCCAATTCACTCCCAATGTTTTACAGAACTACTATATCTAGAACAGTAAAGCGCAAAAGAAAAAAAAAAATCCCATTAGCACAGTAGTAGCATAGAGTACTCTACACTGAAACATGATAATCTTTTCTACAAGTCAAGGCTGCAGTGCAAGAATGGTATTTTAAGAGGTTAGCTATTGATAATTATTTTTCCTTAGCATTTTTAAAGACAGATACAGTCCTCCTGTTTGGATAATTTTGGACACGGCTCTGAACAGTCTGCTAGAGAAGCCTGATGATTAGGGAGCGAGGAAGAAATTAGTCCCAGATTAAGATTAGTTTTATATGGTCAGAAGTCATAATTTTTGACAACTTCTTTGATATGTCATTACATCAAACCATAACATTGCACATAAAGAAAGTATATATGTTGGCTTAATATAACAAGCCCTTTAGTCACTCAGAGTTTTCAGTTAAGCAAGCTAGTGTCTGCTACAGTTGCCTAAGACGTACATTTCATGACAACAAAATAATTTGAAATTCAGTTAATAACTTCAGGAAAAAATTGTGATGAAGATGAAGCCCTTAAGTGAGATTGAGAACACTGTGAAATAAAATTAATTTATGTGAAATATCTGTGAAGAAAACATAGAGCCTCTCAAAAGATATTTATAGGTTATAACCAGTAGGTATGGGAAAATAATTAAAAATAACTCATTCTTCTGACAAAATATTAGAATATTTGTATTAGAAACAAACAAACAAACAACAAAATTGTAAAAAGGACATTTTTCATTAACATAAGTAAAGTCAATTAAATGTTTAATTCCATAAAAATATTTCAACCAACTCTAGACCTCAGGAATAAAATCTATGTTTTCACAAAGAGGATGTGGTGACAGGGAAAGATTTGTGCATGTGGGACCAAAACCAGGAGAGGTTAATGTATGACCTCAGCATCTAATGAGGTTACATATTTATTGGTGTTAACTGCTTTGAAATTGACAGTTGAAAGCAGGTTTCCTCAGAATGTCAGTCAGTACGGGTGTTTAAAGATATTGAAGACAAGTATTTCCCCCTCCCTTGTTGACTGCTGGCCTTGATCTGCAACATGGATTGCCAAATTAACTTTTGTTCTGTTCTCTAGAACTGGACTGGCACCTTTTCTCTGAGCTGGATACTTTTTCCTTGCTTTTAAGGTCTGTACATAGTCTCAGATGTTTTTAACAGCTCTGAACTATCCAAATACAGCAAAGATACAACAAAAACAATTGATAAGAATTCCCTGTTACTTACAACATGAAGTCCTGTTCCCAGCAAGGTTCACTTCCCCTTCTGTCTATTGTAGTGCTTCTTAAATTTTGGACTTTTAAAACAACATAGGTTCTGAATGCATCTGAAAGAAATAACCAGAACATTAAAACCCATTTTATTTCTCCCTAGAAGCCAGAAACAGTCAACTTCATGTTAGCAGGGGTTTAACTCTTACTCCATACAAAACATTCACAGGTGTTGTTCAAATACATAGATTTGAATACGGAAATTCGTCTTCATTCTGATTGGATTATTAGAGAAGAATCTCTGCCCTTCACAGATGGGAAAGAGCATAATCCCAAATGTGAGCAGACAGTTTTTCAGATTATTTATCTCTCTGACAATCTTGCACAAAACCTGTATAAATTCCCTTTCTGCAAATTAGCATTTTCTTTGCCTTTCAATTGGCATGATAACATTTGTGACTGGCTGACAGATTTTAATGTCCAACTAAGGCAGGGACACAAACTTGTAACATGTAACCCAGTCTTGTCTTTGTGTGTGAATCTAGTTCTGTCTATAGATGCAGCAAATAAAATGAACTCAAATATTTTTGTAAATGTCTTTGTAAATGCACAGTACGAGTATTCATAAAATTGGACCCAATCATCAATAAGAATAAAATTCAAAACATGTCAAAGTGTTTGAAAATATCACTGACAGAAAAAAAGCAAAAGAACTAAAGGAAATCTCTACCCTTTAGGGTCTCACACTAGAATCTAAGGCAGCAAAGGGTGTATTGTATCATTTTGATGAATTTGGCTGTTCAGAAAAGCTTCTCAGCTTTCATGCATGTAACTCATTCTTCATTAGCCTCCAGCATCCTACATAAGGATCAACATTGACATAAGGTTAAAACCAGACTTTTTAAAAATAGAACTACTTCCAAAATTTACATATGAGATGCAGCCAAGAACAAAAGTAATTTCTGAGATATCTGTATTACCACAGGTTAATCAAACAGTCTTGGCTGGAGGGAAGCTGGCACTGTCTACAGTAGGTTATTGAATAGGTTGTCAAATTACACTGCAGTTTAAAAAAAAAGTGGGAACGAGAGATAGCTCTGAACACCTTGTATGTAGATCTTATCAATTAAGAATGATGATAATGTTTGACAAAAGGACTAAGGGGTGTTACATAATGGGTGTTACTATTTTTTTCAAAAAGCAGAATCAACAGTGATCAGTATTATCTATTTACTTTCTAAAATTCAGTGTATCAGTCTTCTCAAACATGTCTTTGTTCTAACACTGAGAAAACTTGACTAAGTCAGTCAACACAGATTTAGAAGCCTTATTTGTACGAAAAGGTGTCAACAATGTGTAGAAAGGTGTCAACAACTGTTGGTGAAATGCAAGCAAGTAGTCCCAGGCTTTAGTGTGATACATGCATCCATACCCAAGAAAAACAAATGTGAAGCAGAAATTAAAGGGGAAATCAGACTTACCAGCTGCTTTAGCCAACCTTCCTTTTTTCACTGTACATAAAAATAAAATTAAAAAAATCAGATACTACTTTAACAATTCTTGTCAATAAATTTTATAAAAAAAATTTCTAAATTATTTCTGTGGTATAAAAGCCTCAACCAAAAATGAAAATGCATTCTTAAAAACTGTAAGCACCATTATGGTAAGATAATATGATTACTTGGAATTCTTAGTGAAAGAAAACATGTAGAAAAACTTTGCAACTTACAGAAATTTAGTAAATATATGGATGCAACAGAAAGGGTAGAATGGAAACCAGGTGACAAGGAAGAGTAATATGCTATCCACCACTTCATAATTCTAGTTCAAAATTTTCCTCAATAATAGTTACCGAAGGTTCACAGACTTCATATAACCTAAAGTACCTTCTGTTATCTTACAAATATATTACACTGTATTTATTCTCCCTATTAGAGAAGACATACTACAGTAAACATCTTACCAATTGAAAAGTGAACATTTCAAATCCTGACATTGTTCAACAGCCTTAAGCTATGGTGTCACTTCTATTAATGAAAAACGCCCTGAAGCTAATAGCTCTGTGACTCAGACAGATTTTTATTATTAAGAAAAGATAACCTGGTCAACGTTTTGTATGAAGTGGCTGACTACTAAAGTTCACTGAATTTAGAATTTTAAATATAATTACTCTTTAAATTTTCCTGCCATATTAATGCATGCAAGACAGTTCAGTTCAATTCGAAACATCAATGCAGTCCTACAAAAACTAAACCTGCTCTAAGAATATACTTATGTATATCATATATTTCGCTACTATACTTAGGACCTAGTAAATGTCCAATAAAAGAAAATTTTCAGCCCACAACTTTACACCACAAAAGTTCCCAGAAGTTTACCATTGTTTTCCAATTCCCTTCCCACCGGCTTAACTTCACCTGCCTTCCTGTCCCTTATTCTTGCTTTCATCTATCCCTAAGCATCCCAAAGCATCCTATGGAATTTCATCATATTTGCAGAATGCGTATTCGACATCCTGAATAATTCCATCATGTCTCACACTGAGAAAGCTTTCACTTGCAACGCAAACAGGGAGAGATCAAACTGTCACTGAGCCACAAGCAGAGTTCTAACAATGCAGTGGTTCAACTGCACTGCAAGAGTGGACAATTTATACACTGCACTTGACTTCCCTTGAAGTACCGAAAGAAATATTCCCATCAAATTACAGGAGCAACACATATCTGCTGTTAATGAAGTTGCTTTTTATAGTCACATACTAAATATTTGTCACAATGGTGAAAAAACTTGTATGATATGAAAAACTCACCTTTTACAGAGAGAAGTTCCATTCCTGTAGAAAATAATTTTAAAGAATATAAATTGAAACTAAGCTTTTTTTTTTTTTAATCAAACAGGAAAAATTTGTTTGGCTTGAATTACTCTTTTCCTCCTGTTTTCTCACTGCAAGCGTGTTTCACTTTTCCTGCTTACTCCTCCCATGTTTCACGTGGATGAAAGTCAGCCAATTGATGGAGCAGTGAAAGACCAATGAGAAATTCTCTCTCCCTCTAATACTCATTTGGAGATGGAAGAGGAAAGGAGAAATATTACAACTGTTTCCTCACTCTCATTTCCTCAACTTTTATCTGCTGTATGCAGCTGTCTGGAGTCTAAACACATTTCTGAGTGCCATCTCTGCCAGCAATAGCAAACTCAGTGCAGTTAATTTACTAAGAACATAATTTAGGAGTTCTTAAAGTTTGATTTTAATACTTATAGAGCATGTGAAGTGGAATACAGGCTTAATTTTTTTCCTTTTCTTTTTAAAAACACAGATTCACATAGTCAAAACTTTTATGTTGCTGTATTAGCTATAACTAAGCCTAAGTAACCTGAATTTTCTAAAATAAAGTGTGAATAAATATTGCACAAAGACAAGCTGAATTTTAATATACTTCATGAATTTCTAATTCTATTGTAGCACTTCATTGGATAGTATATATTCCCATGCAATATTAAAATATTTTACAACAATATTCAAAACACTAAAATCATAAAAACTGTTGTGCTTATGACTACTTATACAGATTAGTATTGGGGCTTATTTCTTTGGTTCTTAATTGTGGTTAATACTATATCTATTTCCACAGACGTGTAATATTTTACTTTTTTTAATTTTCAGTTTCAATCATATTATAATTGTAGTCCTAGGTCTTAAATTCAAGTAGGGGAGTGTTCTTGGAGAAGAGGGGAGGGCATATGTCTTCTGAGTTCAGGATTGGCTATCTGCATTTCCAAGAAACTGTCTCAATGATGGCCACACCTCAAAAGAGAGTTGAGATCTGAAGCTGTTTAACTTGCTTAAGAAAGATTTTGGGGAGGTGGGGTGGGTTTATCAAAATTTAGAAATACCTGATGGGAGGGTGTAAGCAAATCTGACTCTTCTCATTGTTGCCTAATAACAGGTGAAGAGGCAACAGGCACAAACTGAAACTCAAAATTTCTCTTAAATATAAGAAATCTTGTTTTTACTGTGAGGGTAGTTTATCACTGAAATAGGTTGTCCAGAGAGGATGTGAGGTCTTTGTCCTTGAGATACTCAAAACCTGACTGGTTACAATCCTTGACAATGTGCTCTTGCTGAGCTTGAGCAGGGGCGTTGGACTAGATGGTCTTGAGCGGTTCCTTCCTTGTGATTCTGTGACAGCCCACAAAGTCAAAAATCTGTTAAATGTGACACTGCAGAAAATTCAGTGCAGGATTTCATGAAAGACTACAGTCATTCTACGTAATATGTGTAGTCTTGATTTTCCTCCCCATCCCTGGAAGTGTCTAATACTTATTTTGTTTTAGGATCTTGCTATTATGTCATTAAGTGAAGTTAACATTGCCTTCAGGTCTTCTGTTTCAGAATAATGTATCTGTATATCTCTCTTCTGAATTCTATTTATTCTGAACAATTCTCCCACAGCAATCTGATAGTTTGAGCCAGGTTTCCACTTTATGCAAGCAATGGAGTTCTACTTAAGTTAACAGAGCAAGTCTAGTACATACTGACTGACAATATGATCCCAAGCGTGCATTTGGGTCAAATGAAAAAAAATATTTACTTGGAACAAAAATCTAATCACTGATGACTGTAAGTTCAGTAGAGTCCGCAGCAAGCCTTAGCACGCATCGAAGTTACTCAGCTGCATCTCTGTATACTTCTAAATTTGTGCAAACTTGCCTCTTCTTCCTTTCTTCCACTCAGATATTGGGGCCCTTCATGTGGCATATTGATTTTCTCCCTGGTTCCAGCAGCAACAGTAGTTATTGTGGTTCATTTACTTTGATGTCATGACTATTTCTTACATATAAAACTGGGAAAGATGTTACAACTTCATGGTAGGAAATATGCAGAGAATAGTTGAACATAAGCAGAAGGTCACTGTGGACTGAGAATAGAGCACATGCAAACGCTCTTCCATTTGAAAAAAGCGTTTACTATATTTAACAAATGAATAACGAAAAGCACTGAGCTGAAACAAGCTGTCAAAATGGCATTTGGCTGAAGGGCATAAGAGTAAAAGCTTCAGTAAAACATGTACATTTCACAAGCTCACAGTTTCAGTACCTCAAGTAATTACCGTATTGCATAGACATGCCTTCCCCAGTGCTTTCCTTTCCACATATTATCATTTCTTATTTAATGCCTGATATTACATTTCAGTCCTATAAATTGACTTCAATTAAAAGGTCCCAACGTTGCAGATCTACATGCAGAATCAATGTAGAAAGACATTGAAAAAAGAGAAACAAAAGGAATTGTTTACATTGCATTTTTTACCCAAACTATATCAAAACTATCTGCACTTTCAGTCCACTCTATTCAAGACAAGAGAGTAATCAGGGACAATTTTATTAGAAGGATGTGTCACCTGATGCTGTTGAGTGATCTGCTTCTAAAAAAAACGAATACAATTATTTTTCAATCCAAATTCTCAGCTGATATAAGGAAGATATGATTCTTTTCGTGAACTTATATATTTATTTTTTTATTAGTGAAAATCTGCTTTTTGTTTCTACTTCTCTCTCTTTATATGACTTTATATAGCACATATCAGCAAATTTAAGCCTGCTAGCATCTTTCAGTTAATTCATCAGAAGCAAGGAGATTTCAGTTTCATGATTTACCTTCTTGGCATTAAAACTACATATTGTTCTTCTCAGGAAGCTCCTCCTCTGCAGGGTTCTTGTAAGGCAACAACTATGGTCACGAACTCAGATTTTAATATAATATGTTGCATAAGGAAAACAGCAGGGAACATTTGAATACTGATTGCAAAAACATGTGAAAGATGACCTCTCAACTTCCACATGAAAAATGAAAACACAGACTATTGCTGTTTTAAGACATCTTTAGTTATAGAAGACAATATTAAAAAACAAACTTAGTGGAAAAAATTAGTCACTTTTCAATTTGAATTACAAATATGGAGTGTAGGAGCAGTTTCCTTTTACTCCCTCTGTTTCTATCAGTGAACATTATGAAGCCATCTTTTCTTGGCTACTTCTACGTGCATTTTTAAAGAGCTTTTGACCTTAGAACACCAACATTTTAACTATCTTCCTTCTCAAATTCACCTCTTGAGAAGAAAGGGAATTTGCTCCTTTGCAAGTTAATATGAGTGAAATTTTCAACTGATCAATATTCAACAGTATCTCCTTATACTAGCAAATGAAGAAATATGCCAGTCACTTCAGAAAACTATGTTTTCTTCCTTCCCTTCAAAGTCAACCATTAGCTTAAAATGAGTTTTTTGTCTATTGTGGGAAAGAAATTATGTACTCGTCAGATCAAATTCAAAGATGAACAGCTATATTATCATAATTGTGATCATAACAACAGAGAAAGCTGAAACAATTGAGAAGGAATTCAATCAGGAAAGCAAGGAAAATAATAATAAAAAAAATTCACTTTTTCCACCTAGCTCATTTTTGCCTTTCAGACATATAGATTCTGCACCCCCAGGTGTACACTATAATTTTCAGTAGACTCCATAAGTGATAAAAGACAGAAATAATGAACTCTGTAACAAAATATGCTATCAAGAGATACATCATCAAAGCAACATGATAAGCAGCAAATCAATCAGCTGATTTCTGACCCTGAGAAACTATGAGCAATATTAAAGATAGGAACTACAAATTAGATCAGTTTTGTCCTTGCCTCCAAAAGACAGGCAGAACTGTAGCCAGAGATAATAGGTGATGTGTTGGGGGCTTCACAAGAATCACCTTGATAAATGGGTTCGAGGCACTCCATTTACCTTTTTCCAAAAGGAAACAAAGGAAGGGCTCTCCTTCAAACTGTAATCTGTTATTAATCACCGAGTACATAGACATAAATTTTACTGAAACACCTATTTGTTATTAATCTCCAAAACTGTAGTGAAAAGTCAAGCTACAGCAATAAAAAAACCTCCTGAAGTTTTAATATAAAAACATACAATAACTTGTCATAGATTGCTATTTCACCTGTCAGACTTGTGATAGTCACAGGAGCTATTAGGTTACTAGACTAAAAATAGACTTCTTTCACAGGGTTTTTTTCTTATTCTATTACTGAAAAGTGGTATTTCAACTAAGTGCCACAAATTTCTAAGTTTGAATAACTGAATACCTGGAATTAATGAGAAGACTGTATAATTTGTAATTTGGTCTTAAATTTAAAAAAAAAAAAAAAAAAGATTATTCAGTCCAGATTAACCTTACTGGTTTTGTGTAGAAATTTTGCCTGTCACTTTACATCTCTCCTTCTTCAACTACAATTTCATAAAGACTGAAAAAACTATCACTTATCTGTCTTACCAAATAATGTTGGAATTAACATTGGTACAGTGTTTTGGAAACTTCTCATTAAGAGTGCTAGGAAAAGAGAAATATTTTTACTACTTTACATAAATAGAAACTGAACATATACAAACCAGTTGTTGCACCACGTATGTACATCTACACTAACTGGGAAGAGGATTACATACTTCTGATTATGGTCCTTAAATCTGGGTACTGTTCTGTCCTCACTGTGATCTCTATCTCTTCAATGGAGTCATTTCTGTCACAGAAGCCACATCACCTGGAAAGTATATTCCCTTCACATAGCAACACAAATCAGAGAAAGCTACCTTAAACAATGAAAAAAAACACAAATCTTGTAAAGGAAAATGTAATTTTTTTTAGAATCTGTATTAATTTAACTAAAATCTTCTAGAGTTGTTATTTTGTTGTCAGTAACTGCTCACTGCAAAATTGCTTGCTGCCACACAAAAATTAAACTATGCTCATTATAATTAAGGAAAAATGTTTCAGAAGAAACTTAGCTCATTCGAGGCCCAGTCAAACATTTGTATTCAGTAAATGATAATTAAAAGCACGGGTTTGTTCCCTATGAAAGAAAATGTTTTCCAGTCTCCAGCATCTCTGTTCCACGTATTCTTGTGTAATCTTAGCTGCTTTCTTGACTACTTTTATTTTACATTTAGAGACACCTAGTGGCTCGAGTCTGATTTGCTCTGGAAAACAGTAATGATTTCTCATCGCTGAATGGACTTTGGAGGTTTTCAGATCTTACTTATCTCTTAAAACACAGCACAGTAAACATCTGACTTTAACAAAAAAAACCCAACTAAAACACAGAACTGTATTTCATAGTACACATGAACGGTTTCAAATAACAAAAAGTATTTCATCCTCTTTTTTTTTCTTCATTTAAACACAAACTTTAAGAGTAAATGTATCTAGTACTTTTTTTTACTTACCATAGAAAAATGTACCTTGATTTTTCTCTTCAGAGTATTCAGTTTTATTCATCTTATACACCAGATTTGTTACTTTGGCTTCTGTATCTCTTCCTAAAAATTTTTTTCATTGTTTCATGTATGTGTGTACATACACGTTGTGATTTAGCGGAGTGCTTGGGCCTAGCTGGCTTTCTTGGTGGCAGTGGAATAAGTCCATGCACAATAAAGGCCCTACCAAGAAATTAGATAAGGCTCAGTAGTTTGTTCATCTCCACTCTGAAATGAAAAAAAAATGTTTGTCAGTAAGCAGACTGAAAGTCTTTCTTTGACTACTCTTTGATGGAGCAGAATGTTTTCTAACCCAGTCAGTCCTGGTAATCTTATGAGCATACAATTAGTTACATAAGCTGCATATTTAATGCATCTTTTTTAATGCTTTCAAAATTTCTCCACTCCTGGGACACTAAATGATTGCATCTAATTTTTATGAGCTTTTCATCCATATTTTTAAAATTGTAATCCTCTCTTCAACTCACTTTAAAATATTTGTATTCAGGAAAAGCAACGACGAAAATAAGAAAAAAAGTTTCCACAAGCTTAAAATGTAGTTAAATTGCAATGTAACTACAACACATCACACTTTCTCATTCTGAGCCAAATTAAGCAGTTCGTAGAATCGAATTTCCCTCCCCGTTTTCACTTTGCCCCCTCTAGCGTCTCAAAGGCTATATTACATTCCTTTATCATTACAATAAATAAGCAAAAAAGGAATTAATACTCATGGTTTAAAATTATTAATATTGTGAAACTACACATGTGTTGGGCCTGAAAGCTACAACACTATTATTTTCTGAAAAAAAACTCCAACAATAATGTATAGTTTGTAAATCTAGTAAAAAAGACATTAAGAGATTGAATTTTGTATTAACTAATAGTGCCTTGCTTTAATTCCAGAATGTAACAAGGACAGACTTATCCCACCCTTTTATCCCATGGCAATTTGTGAAATTGCATTTCTTCTCATAAAAGCCCTGATTTAAGAGCATTCTTAAGTCTCCAGAAGTATATCCAACAGAGAACATACCCATAGCTTATCTTTGTAAAACAATAGCACCACTGACAAGAAATGTGACATTTTTCATCAATATTTCATCACATTATACATAAGATAATACAATAAATTCTCAGCACTTGACAACTGTCCCCTAATGTAATCTAAGCCAATGCTGTTTCGTATTTCAGTGACATGTCAACAATGTTGTTAACCACTAATTGCTCTTACTCATCTAAAAAACATGTCTTGATTGCTAATTGAGGCCAGATAACTATTTTAGCTTATTGAAGTAACTTTATTGGCCATTCAGATAAAGAAGAAAATTCTTAAAAGGAGCTGAAGGGAAAAAAAGATGGAGACAATAATCATGACAGAGACTGAAACTATTATATGATCTGAACAGTTAATAAATTTGTGAGCCGACATTGTTTTTAGTGGGAAATAGGAATGTACAGATACCTATACAACACCAGGTCCTAAGAAACAGGCCTAATTTTTTACGTTTGTAAAAGTTTTTCCTAAGGTGTTTTTTTTTAAGTGCTTTTCAATAATAGATTTCAAGGCTTTTCATAAGTAAAGCTCATTTTTATTAAATTACAGGTGGTGAAAATAAAACATTGACGGGAAATTAGCTGCACAATGTCTCCAAGTAGGCCAGCTCCTAAGTCCACAATGCAACATGACATTTCTGAATCTAGTACTAGCCCACCACGCGAAAATAAATCCTCTAACAAAAGAATCTGGAAAATACTTTACAAAACTTCATTTTAGCACATCTTTTACAAAGAACTGTTTGGGTAAAATCTTATCAGACCAAAAATTAGGAAAAGAACTAGAACACAAGTCTTCTGTAACAGCATGTGAAAGCAATGCCCAAAGAATACAACTAGCAACTGATGACTGTAGCTTTGATGCAGAAAGTTCACTTTTGACAAGAAATCTTATTTCCTTCAGAAGAGATTCTTCCCGTGCCTACGTCATTCACTGCCTACACCCTTTTCCGTTCTGTGTGTAGTCACCTATGAACCACTTTAGCCTCCCTTGTGGATATCCAACAGCCCAAGACAGACCTGCTTTTTCTCCCACAGAAAGAAGGTATCTCTCTTGAGCTCAAGAGTGCGACTAGTTTTAATTATTTTCTGGAGTATTCTGCCTTTCCTTACCATTTATTTAGGCATGGTATTTCAACTTGGGATACATTTAACCTGGACTATGGTTCACTATGGATTTCAATTTAAGAATATTCTGTAAACATCACAAGTTCTCTTATATATAGCAGTAAATCCATTTGGTTATAACAGTTCATTTCTATACATGGGCGTTTTATACTGGCATGTGTCTGTTTTCCAGCAGTTTAGTACAAGTTAAATTATTTTTAAGCAAAGTTAAATACTATACACATAACTTACCTGTAAGTTTGGGAAATCTGTTTAGCATCATCCCTATTAACCTAGAGCAGAAAATCATACTTTGTGTTAGGCTATTACTAAAAAAAACGCTGTTTTAATGATTTACCTTTTCTCTACCAGCAATTCAATATCTCTTTCCAAAATGAATTATTAAAATTAAGACTCTACATAAATATTGTACAAGGTATGGTAGTCTTACTTATAGATAAGATCAGTGATAAAAAAAAAAAAAGTATGATTTGAGATGCAGTTATATTAAAACTTCTCTCATTTACATCAGATGAAAAGATGTGTATTTTTAAACACAGTGCTTCATATCATAGAGACTGGGAATGAAACCAAACCATGTGTTTTTTGGAAATAGTTCTTGATATCTGGAAGAAAAAGTAGCAGTATGATGCATACAGCTTTCATAACCAATATTTTTAATGTGCATCTGTAAATATATTTAAATGGTATTAATAAGTGTACTACTTTTAAAGGAATGATTTATTTTACTAAGGTAACACAAAAGGTGTTGAAAAAACAAAACAGAAATCACACAGTTCCATGACCCTCTCTCTGTATAAGATGAAATTAAGATTTTTGGAGTGACCTTCCCTTTGGATCAAATTGTGCTAAAATGTATGTGACAGTTTTTCTTGTGGAAACCTCCACATATTGATGATAAAGGAGAGGCTGCCACAATCATTTATTTAGGTTCACAGGTAGAATTCAAAATTCACACAGAGTGTCAAGCAGTATCTAGTTTATCCATGATGTTATGTGGTCTCATACAATTATTTCACTTTATCGATAAGCATCTTTTGACTACAAAAACTTTAGCTGAGGTTCCAGTTATCGCGACTGACATTAGAGGGACAGTGTTTATCTTTTCTGAGAAAAATGATACTATATTTTATAAATTAAATTGACTAGTATCATCTCATTTTGCTTTCAATGTGATTAGTACTAAAATCCCAAGAAGTAAGCCCAGAAAAGAGGTATCTTTGTAAGTTTGCACCTAATATACCGTATTTTGGTGTTCTTCAGTTGACTTGATACAATTTAATGAAACATCACCCTTCCCATTAAATTCCTATTTTAATGTTTTATAACTTGACTATACAAATTCATTTATAGAGTGAAATAGTTTAAGAAGTCTCATCTTTAAAGGTTTGTTTTTGTTTTTTGTTGCATTGAAGTCTTCTGAAGTATGAACTACAGAGCTGCTAAAACAAATAAAGACAAAAGTTTGGGAGAAATGTGCTTTAAAAGATTACAAGTGTAAATGTGTACTCGACAGCACGAAAATAAAAGCACCTCATAGTTTAGCTACCATACTTCCTAAAATAGGAGAACCATAGGTACTAAACCCCACACTTTTATCACCCTTTCAACTTTCTGAGCATTCCAGTAGTACTTCAAAAAAAAATAATCTAATTTATGAACTCACAATTTTAGATAAAAGTACCTTTTAATAAGTGAGTCTCATAACTTTGCAATCTTACATGCAGCTCTGGCTATGTATTTCAGCAATAAGGATAAACTCACACGTGTACATGCTTAGCTCCTCACAAGCAACTTTTGCAGGTCGTAGCTTCTCTGTAGCCGACTTTTGGACAAACAAGCTATTGAATAAACAGACCTGACGTTTCTTTCCCTCACCCTACACATTCACTATAGCTTATTTCGTGTTTTCAAACAGAAACACTTGAAGTAAGAAACTCACATCTTCAAGAGAATCTATCCCTCACAGCACGAAGTGCCCCTCTCAGGGGTTTGCTGCCCTCGGACGCTGGCGCCCACGGCTGCCGCTGATGGTCGCACCCGCGGAGAGCCGAGCTCCATCACAGCTGGGGCTGCGCGCCGACCTGCACCGGGTCCGCTTCTCGTCCGGAGAACCAGCACCACCTGCAGCGGCACCTCCCGCTGGCGGAAATACTCTTTTCATCGCACATAAAGCCGGGCGGGGAGGTGAAAACTTTTCCGTACCTCATCACTGAGCAGAGGGAGGTCTCTGAGGGGTAGGCTGGGCCCTGCGCCAGATGGGGCGCGGCTTGAACCCGCCTGGGTCTGCCGAGGGGCAGGGGATCGGTAGGGTGGCCGCTGCCCGTGTTTAACAACACACGCTTTTACCCTGGCCTGTGCTTCTTTTCCCTAGTTCGCTGTGAGGGCAGAGCGGTACCGAGGGCAGAGCGGTACCGCCTCCACCGCTGCTCTCGGCGGGCGCCCACAGGGTTGCGGGCGGCTCTGGGGAGCGCGAGCTGTCGCCGGCCAGCGCCGCCCTCGCTCCG
>VWZK01014049.1:0-35027 GCA_013396935.1 Baryphthengus martii | reverse complement strand
GGGGCCTTTGTGGCAAGTCCGGGTTGACTTTATTTCCCAGGTGGATGCACTGACAGGAATATTTCCACATTGGACCCCACCATCTCTCACCTCAAGTGAGATGGCAGACTGAAGGCCGTCCTTGGGCTCATCTGTAGTGAGCCTGGTTTGATCTCCTTCCCTCTGTGAGCCTAGGTTAAAGCCCTTTCAACAAGCCCTACCAACTCATATGCAAGGATCCTTTTCCCCCTTTGAGACAGATGTACTCTATCTGTCGCCATCAGGCCCGGTGCTGTATAAATTTCCCCATGATCCAAGAACCCTGTGAGCTGCGCATTAATCAGGTGTATTTTCCTCCCTCTTTTAGTATTTTTCCTTACCACTTGAGGGATTGATGAAAACACTAACTGAGCACCCGAGTCTTCAACCAGTCGCCCCAGTGCCTTGAAGTCTTTTATAATTGCCTTTGGGCTTCTCTCTGCAACCTCGTCGTTGCCAACCTGTATAACCAACAAAGGGTAATAATCAGAGGGCTGCACCAGAGCAGAGAGCTTCCTTTTAACATCTCTAACCCGAGCCCCAGGGAGGCAACAGACTTCCCTGTGGGTCTGGTTGACAGATGGGGTCCTCTGCTTCCCTCGGAAGGGAGTCACCTACTACAATTACCCTCCTTTTTTTCTTAGTTGAGGAAGTCCTAAGGCAGGGGAGTGAGTGACTAGCCCTGGGTGATTCGCTGGATGGATTATCATTTCCATCCTTGTTTGCTTGGCCCTCGAGTTCCAAAGCCCCATACCTATTGTGCAAGGGCAACTGGGATCATGAGGGGCGCCGGATGCTTCTGTGGTGCCTCTTCAGTCCTTTATGGCCTGTTGGAATTGTTATTAAAGCAGACCTGGTGCTGGTGGTTGTGCTCTCTCCTATCTGAAAGACTTGTACAGTGACAATGAAGGCTGAATTGGCTTTTTTTTTTTTGTCTTTGTGTATTCAGCTTTATGACAACTACTTAAGGGGTGAACATGACCGTCTACTCAGCCTGTGGCGTCAGGTAGTAAACTTCCGCCGTCATTTTCTGGAGATGAAGACTGCCACTGATCGGTGAGTAGAAGTTAAGCCTAGATTTCTTGCAAAAAAAAAGTGTAGCTACCATTCACAGCTGCTTTTTGAGCTTTGGTGTCACTTTAGTTGCAGTTAAAAAGATACTCCTCCTTTGACAGTCCAAAGCAATGCCATTAAGCATGCTTCAGGCTATTTTCAGAATTGTTTTGTTTGATACTAGTTTTCAAATAAAACTGTGGGGCTTGGGCTATAAGCAGCGCAGAGGCCCTGAACAGATGAGCTTAACTATGGTGATGTTTGGGCGTATTAACACAGACATAGGCACATGTGGACATGTTGGGAGAGACTCACCAAAGCTATGCATACAGCATGTAGAGTGGGCCCTCTTATAGAGTGATTAAAATCTGCCTTAAATCTCACTGAGTTTCTTTTTCAGGATTTTTTTTTTTTTTTCTTCTCATTTCCGGTGTACGTTTATTCTGGTCAGTTTGCATCCATTTATTCCTGTAGCAACATTACTGAGAGAGAGAATAGCTTCTCTACCCTGTTACTGCATTTATCCAATTTATTTTGCGTAGTTCGATACCTTCTTTTTATAATTGTTTTCTTGTTCATGGGCTCTCTGAAGTTCCTTTCTCACAGCTGTCTTGTACACAAATGAAAATAGCATAGCCATAATAGTACATTCTTGTGGTACTAGCATGAACTTTCAAACTCTGGGTTAGTCAGCTGTTTATCTTATTTGATTACAAGTCTTCCTTAATGTGTAGAGTATGCCTGACCTACTATTTCATTCTTATGTTGTTTGTGGGTTTTTGTTTCACATGCTAGGCTTATTCTTACAGACTTTTCTGAAATGTTTATTATGTAGATACTGCCATGAACCTCCTAGCAGTCCAGGTATTGATAATAACAGGTTGCTTAAGGTTGAACTCCTAGGTATAAAAGCTGGGAACCTTGGTAAAATTCCTTACATCTATTAATGGTGATTAGATTATGTTAATGTAAAGCAGGAGTAACGATTAATAAGATTAATTAGAAGTCCTTGACACCTTCTGGCTGTGCCATACATTTCTTCTTATCTCTGTGGAGAAACCAGATTAATTCCTCAGCCATCCAGTAGACTCATTGCTCAACTGTCAAGATGTGTCCTGATCCCAAAGTGTCACATGAATGATTGGTCCCTGGCGAAGATATTGTCTTTCTTGACAGCTTTTACTATTGCACAATTACATGCTTCAGAAGTGAGTCAGCTGATAAAGATGGTGGTGTGAACATGAGCTCTTCCTTTATTCTTCTTCAGAGATTTGTCAGAGCTCAAGGCAGAGCAAGTGAGGATTTCTGGATCTATACTTTTAAACTGCTCCCACCTGAACTCTGGTGTACAGCTCTGGGAGTCAGTCAGTCTGGGTAGACATGTCCTCAAGAATCATGCACAGCAACAAGCGGGACAGAAAGTAAACCAGAAGACACAGGAAGTGATGTGCTTACAAGTCCAGGAGGACCTGGAGAAGAAGGAGCTTCAAGACAGGTAAATGTGTTTTAAACTTTACTGTGCACACCATTATTTTTTGTGGCTGCTTCTTGGATTCGCAGAGGAACTGTGCTCATGTTTAAAACGTGCCAGTTCTGCACAGCCTTGTTTCTGTCTCTAGTCAAACTATTACCTTCAAAAGAAAGGATAGAAAAAAACATCTGACATGAGAGAAGCTCTTCTGAGTAAGACAAGACTGGAAAAGAGATTGCATATTACGATGTTTTTGCTGTTAACTGATTCTTGGTGAGAAATTGAGACCAATAAAAAGCAAGCTCTTTCTCTTGTACAGTTCTTTTGCTACCCAGGGCTGTGCTGAAGTAGTTGGGAGGAATTTTCCCAGGGGCATCATAAGTGCTGTAGCACCTCTGTACTGCTAATTCCTTGCAAGACAATGCAGAAGGCCTTTGGAGCAAGAAATGCCATTTTGCAACATCAAACATAGGCACCTGTAGAAATGAATGCTGCCTTTGCTGTATTTTGTAGGTTGAACTTTATCTGCTATTCTCTGGGAGCTGTCTAGCTCTTCAGCGGGTGGTGGTGTGCCATACTTTTGGAATGGCATGTGGGCCTTCTCTTTTCAGGGTAATGGAGCTCTCAGCCTTGCTTGTACAATCTCAGAAGCAGAACGAGGAGAAGGAGAAGACCATGAAAACACTTAATGACACTGTGGAGATTCTAGTATGTTTTACATTTATCTGGGAGATTGCCCAGTGTTTGCTCTCCAGCCTTAGCACAAAGAAGTGTGATTTCATCAAGAGAAAGAGTGATAAAGATGCTAACTGTATGGTAACATCAGGCACAATGCCAGAATATTCCTTGTGTGTTTGGCACATGTGGAGTCAGTCCAGATGCAGGTAGTGAGAGGGGAACTGCAGACAGTTCAGGTGTCTTCCTCAGGGGGTTTGCACCAATGCTGTTCTACCTGTGACTTGAAGTCTCTAGGAATCAATCAGTGTTCCTTGGAATTGACAGCTTCATAGCAGTTTATAAAAACTAGGTATTGATCTTTTCTTAGTTTTAGCAAAGAAGAAATTGGGTAGATGTGGGAAGGAACATATTGGAATCACTAGGGCTGAGGTTTAATGGCATGAGAATACTACTGAGGATGGGGAATGCTACAGAGGGAAACAGCTTTTCCCTGCCCACCTTTTCCTTGTTTTTCCTTGTTTTGTTCTCAGGAAGCAAGTCAGTTAGAGAAAGAATATGAAGCTTCCTTGATCAAAAGTGTCAAAGAAGAGAATCTTTCCCTTCAAAAGCTGATAAAAGATATAACTGAGGTGAGTACAGAATTGGGACCACTTGTCTGTAAATTTGATTTTAAAGAACTTGAGGAAGGCAACAGACTAGCCCATGAAACAGATACATATGTTGTATGTTGTCTATACTAGCTGCTATAGGCTGTTTCATTTTTATACCACTTTTCCGACATAAACCCCTTTATAACCTCCAGGTTGGCTGTCCTGTGACAGTTCAGCTGAGTCACTAGAAGTTTCAGTACCTTTGCCTTCAGCATCTCACTAAGGTCTCTCTTGGACTGTGCTTTCTGGGTTGGCTACTTGACATTTGTATTTCAATGTTGCTTGGAGGTTTCCCCACCCTCTTTGAGCAATAACTCTGTTATTCTTTAGATTTTTAAAAAAGGTTACTGACTCAGTCAGTGCATTTGCCAACTCTGCTCCGTCACTCTACATTCACTGACCATTATCTCCGCAGAATCGCAACTGATCTTACTGTTTAGGGGTTAACTTTTACTTAAACTTTACTCTGGGGGGGGTTAATTATCAGGTCTTTCACACAGCCTCTCACAAAGTCAGTTCTTTCTGCTTTTGTAGTCATTTTTATCCTCTTAGGCTACTGCTCAGAGTAATTATAAACATGAGGTTTTTCATTACTGTTTTCCAGTATTCATCAGATTGCTTCTTCCCTGGGCAGTGTCAATGTTTTCTTTCATTGCTATTTTCAGTGTTGATCTGGTGCTCATATGGCTTTAAGAAGCTGAAGGAGACCAAAGTAATTCCTGAGGGCTTCCAAGAAACAGTGTTGAGGCGGCCTCCAGTCACTTCACATTTGTTCCTTCTTATTTGTAGTAGCTGTATTCAGAACTTCCTAGAGTACTTGTGGCCATAGGGACAAAACTTCTTTATTGCCTGAAGAAATAAGAAATTTGAATTTTTTAATGACTCTAGGGTGAAGTGAGAGAAAAAGGAGAAATAGATAAGAAAACCAAGTAGAATGAGCAAAGAGTAACAGTTTGATGTGGGCTTTCAGGTCGTGTTAAATGACAGTGACAGCACGGTCAACATTACCTGCACTGACAGTTCTCAGGATGCAGAACCTAGCAACATCCTCTCTTGTCTGAGCTCGGTTGATACAAAGCACACCTTTGTATTGGTTCAGGAAGCACTGGCAAGGAGGCAAGGAGCAACACAGGTGAGAATTTCTGCATCTTCACCACTGGCCATAGGCTCAGCTGCTGCTGCCTCGCTTAGCTTCCAACCTTTCCATTCACTTAGCCGGTTTAGCCAGTTTCTTTCTAGCTCTCCCACTCTTGGTGTACCATATTGCCTTCCCTGTCTCACCAGCTCTGTCTTCTACTGCATTTCTCTACTTGATCTTCACCCTCTCATGACAGCTTTTGCCTTCAGGTGAGCTGTCTCTCTTTGCTTCTTCTCCCAGCTATCTGGAGCCATCTTTCTTGCTTTCCTTGTTACTTGTTTGTGCTCTTTCCCTGTCTGTTCCTTGCAGGCCCTAAAAGAAGAGCTTTCTGCCAGGCAGGACTCTATCAATACCCTACTGCACCAGCACAGGCAGCAGGAGGAGAAGTGCAGAAAGCTGCAGCAAAGGCTTGAAGAACTGGAGGAGGAATGCAAGATGTCCAGCAGCCATCAGCAGCACCTCCAGTCTTTGGTAGAAGCACTCAGAAGGTGAGTGTTTTCGCCCTTCTCCTGCATTGTAGAGACTGTCTGCTTCCAGTTTTGGGAGTTCAGAGGTGTTATGGGCAAAGAATGTATATCTCTCTGTTTGTCACCTGAGCCTCCTTCTGCCACTCTTTTTCATGTTCTACTCTGAATTCTATGCTGTCTTGGAGAATTAGAGCAATGTTGGAATACAAGACATCTCCCTCAGCTTGCTGCTTCTGTTCTTTAGGTGCCCTTTCCTAGTCACTGCTTCTCTCTAAATGAAGACAAAGCTGCCTTTCTTTCTCTTACCCTCTTCAGTTACCTTGTGAGGGGATGAGTGAGTTCTTCCTTAATGTGCTCCCTTCATCTCCATCCTGGAATGATGAAATGGGATCTGTGATTCTTCAGGCCTCTTCGTTCTTCTAACTGAGTATTGTCTCTGCAGTGACTGTGCAAATCTCGAGAAAACCAGGGAAGAACTACAGCAACAGCTTGAAGTAACAGAGCAAGAATCCTCATGTCTGCATAAAAGTAACACTGAACTGCAGCTGAAGGAAGAATCCACCCAGGGGGGAAAGGTGGAGCAGCAACAGACAATGGAGAGAGCACGTCATGACCCGGAGCTCCTGTGAGCATTAAAGCTTTCTGTGGGCAGGGGTGGGCGTTTCTGGACTTCAGGAGGCCCACCATAAAAGAATGAATTTTGCATGCTCATCATTTGTAGCATAGAAGGATGAAGGGAGCACGTGGGCAGGTCTGGCTACCTGCTGATGTGCAGTGTAGCTGCGTCCTTGTACTTTCTTTGTGACGCTTTAGGAAATCATTCCAAACCTGATCAGAGTAGCTGATGACAGGCATAACATGAAACAAGAGAGGTTCAGGCTGGATTTAAGGAGAAGAAAAAATTGAACAATGAAGGCAATCGTGCAGCAGGACAAGTTGCTCAGAAAGGCTGTGCAGATTCCATCTTTGGAAATCTGGAAGACCTAACTGGATAGAGCCCTGAGGAGCCTGAACTGATTCCATAGCTGTCCCCAGCTGCTTTGAGCTGATGATTGGGCTAGAGGCCTCCTGGGGTCCCTGTTAGCCCAAATCATCCTGTGACCCTATAATTATTGGATCAGAAATTCATGCACATCTCCTCCCCAAATGTATACACGCCGTTCATCATTTCACTGCTGAAGGCAAGAGTATTTGTGGGAATATTAGTGTGGACTTAAAAAGTCTGCCTTGCCCAAAGAAGAATTTTGGAAAGTCTGGTATTCAGACTGGTTATCAGAAAGGCAAAAGAGAACTAAGAAGCAGGAAGCTGTTGGCAGCACCTGAACTTTTTGGAAATGTTCTGTGATTTCTTGAAGCTTGTTCACTTTCTCAGTGATGAATGTTTGGCAGTGACAAAGAGTGATGCAGCTCTAGTCAGGACATTCCAGCATTCTTTAGGTGTAAAGTATAAAGCTGTTGAAAATCATTCAAACTACCATATCTGGTCCATGGTATGTACTCCTGGTTTTGGAAATGAGAATATTTTTGCATTAAAAACTTCTTTGCCTTTCCTGTCTTCATAGACTGAAGGACTTAGCTGCGCTTGAAGGAAGACATTCATTATTACAGAGTGAGTTGGTAGTTGCAAGAGAGGCACTGGAAGAATTACACCTTCAGAGGGATGTGCTAAAGCAAGAGAAGCATCAGCTTAAAATTGCACTGGAGAAGGTAAGGTCACGTTATTCCTAGGTAACGCTCGTGGGAGAGGTAGCTGTGATAGCAAGACCACCACAGATGCTATTTCTAGTAGTAGAAGACAGGGAAAAGCTTCTTGGAAAATGGTGATCAGACAACACAGGCGTTCTGGGGCAGCTAGTCCCCACGTGCTTGTTGGGAACACTGAACTGGGAGTATGTCAGAGATTTAAAAGGAATCTGGAACTGTTGCTGGAAGTCAGGGGTTTTCCTGTTTTTGTTAATCACGTTCTTTTGTCTCTTCAGGCAGAGCAGTCTGTGGCAGAGTTGACAGGAGCTCAGAATAAGCTGAGTGCTGAAACAGCTGAGCTCCGTGCTGCAGTAGTGAAGATGGGCAATATCAATGAAGTTCTTGCATTGGATAAAGTGCAACTAAACAAACTTGTGTTGCAGGTGAGCAGAGTTGAAAAGATCTTGCCAAAAGTTTGTCTTCAGTTGCTGCTGCTTCTCAGACTTCTTGCCTTCAGATGGTATGACTGTCTTTTTCTGTCCAAGCCAAGTCTCCTACCAAATAAATCTTACAGTATTTTATTTCCTTTGTGCTTCTGTGATTGTAGCTGGAGCAAGAAAATGACATTTTGTCGGGTAAAGTGGATGAGATGAGGAGAGCAAGGATCTGTGACCAGGAGATGCTGAACTTGTGTGAAAGAACAAATGAAGAGCTCAGCTCAGAGAAAGTCCACCTGGAGCAACTGCTGAAGAAAGCAGAGGAGCAGAAGTTGGGGCTGCAAGCAGAGCTGACAATAATGGCAGAGGAGAAGGCAGAAACCCAAGAGAAACTCGATCAGGTGAGACCACAGACCTGGTGTTTTCTGGGTGAGCTTTTGTCTGCTTGGCTGAGTGAAACTGTGTCTGTTGGATTCTATGGTGTTTTCATCAAGGAGACACTTGGTAGTGCTGGATTTCAGAAAATTTAGTTTACTCCTTTTTGGAAACATGTTGATAGCGTGCAGAGCTGTTCTGCAATTCTGAGTTGGCTTCTGCTTCTACAGATTTTTTTCATCCCCCTGTCTGTGCTGGCCTCTTTTGTGGGTTTTGGTAAGTTGCAAAGAGATGATTCTGTTGTCCATGAATCTGAGTGGGGCCTACTACTCTCTCATATGGCAAAAGAAACAAACTGTTTAAAACTGAATCCTTTTTCTGAAGCAAAAAAACAAGAGTGCATGTTTCTATTTATGCTTTTTGTAGGGAAGTCAGCAACTTTCAAACTCCATTTGTTTGAACCTAGAGAGTGGGACAAAGCTGCAAGTCGCTATCAGCTGTCTTGTATTGCTAAGTGTGGGAATGACATCTTGAAATCATTGAAATTGTATTTTAAGACATAAACTGTCTGGTCCGAGGCAACCCAGGAGGGCCTTATACATCACTTTCGAGTTAACACTGCCAGTGCCTTTAGGCAGCCCATGGTATTAGTGTGGTACACAGCAGATGCTCTTAAACTTTCAGCCTAAAGTAAAGGAGCACTGTCTCCCCTGACTGATTCAGAAGCAGCACCAACTGGCTCTGTGCAGAACTCCAGAGAAAGGTCTTCAGCTGTGTTTTGTCCTGCTTTCAGGTTTTCCACCAGCAAGAATCAGCTAGCAGTGGTCTGGAGCAGTTGCGTGAGGAGTCCTCTCGTCAAGGGTATGCACTGGCCAAGGTGTCCAAAGAGAAGGAATTCCTGGTGCATGAGAAGGCTTCCCTAGAAGTGCGACTGGCAGCCATGGAGCGGGATAGACAAAGCATTTTAGAGGAGCTTGCAGAGGCCAGGTAAAGGCAGGGAGAAGACCCTAGGCAGGGCATTGTGTAATGTCTGTAATTGTGAAGGTGGTAATCATTACATGAGGATTAATTGGTATCCTGTGTGATTTTTGGCTGTTTCCACCTTCCATGGACAGAAAATGGAAGAATCCTGAGGAAAAATAAACAAACAAACAAAACAATAGAGCATGATTTGAATGTTATTTTTCTGACAGCTAAAGCTAACAAAGCTCTTCTGAGCCTTCGACTTAGGTTTATGCCTGTGTGAAGTCGAAAGCAAGCCAACTCGGCTCTGTGTTAATAGTTACACCATGCAGACATTTACTGAAAGTGGAAATTTCTCTGGTTTTGGTTTCTTGTTCTGTGTATTTGAACACAGATCTTTCCTTATCAAGTAGTTTGACGTGGAATCTTCAGAATTCAAGGCTATTCTGTAAGGATGTTGTCAATAAGACACTGCCGTTTAGGGTAAGGCTAGAGGCTCATGCTGAAAATCCTGAGGGCCTTCTGTTTCTAAGATAACTCATGTTACCTGTGGCTTAGGACCTAGAATTGGTTACACCAGCAGCAAGGAAACCTCTTTTGAATTCTCCACAGTCTTTGAGGATTCTTGCCCATCTTTAATGTCTGAGATCTATACTCCTTAGCACATGCTGTTTTAGACGCAGATGTCGTGGACAAGTTATACAGGGATGGAACAAGATTCTATGCTTCTGCTCTGTAGGGTTTCTAAGATTGTGTGACAAGTTCTGTATTTTTTAAAAAGAAAGTATCAAGATGTTTGTCCTTCTCTTAGGTTTTTTTTTAGAAGATTCCTGAACTTGCAGAGCTGTACAAATGATATTTGAGAGATTGTTTGGCATGCTTCTTGGCTTTTACACTTTACCACTCCAGAGTGTGTTGTTAGCAAGGCTGATCAACACCATTTTGACTCAGTTTGTTTCTTCTGCTGCTTCTGAGTTCCAGCTTCTCTTCTTTGATTCAGCTGAATTATATTTGGTCAATTATTGGGCTGTTACTAAATTATCAAATATTTGTCTCCTTTTATTTTTTTTTAAGGGACAAATAATATTTTTAAATAAGGGATAAGTTAATTATAAAGAACTTTTGGTAACATATAACGAAGAATCAGAAACTATTCTTGACAGATGTTGTTCTCAATAGCCTTATCACAATTTTGGACTCTTACCTTTTCTGTTTTAGAAACTGACTTCTATTTATCCTTAAAATGGAGCATATTTACTTTGAACTGCCAGAGATTGGCATCTGTCTGCCAAAGTAGCAAAATCCTACTGTTGTGGTTTTTATTGTAGTGCCACTCAGGTTCCCCTTTATTCTGAAGGATGTTATCCTCCCTTATGAGGAGAGGCTGAGGGAGCTGGGTCTCTTTAGCTTGGAGAAGAGGAGACTGAGGGGTGGCCTCATTAATATTTATAAATACGTAAAGGGCAAGTGTTGGGAGGACGGAGCCAGGCTCTTCTCGGTGATGCCCAATGACAGGACAAGGGGCAATGGGTGCAAGCTGGAGCATACGAGGTTCTGTTTAAATGCAAGGAAACACTTTTTCACAGTGAGGGTGACAGAGCCTGCAACAGGCTGCCCAGGGAGGTTGTGGAGTCTCCTTCTCTGGAAACATTCAAAACCCGCCTGGACGCGTTCCTGCGTGATCTGCCCTAGGGTCCTGCTCTGGCTGGGGGGTTGAACTCGATGATCTTCCGAGGTCCCTTCCAGCCCCTAACATTGTGTGATTCTGTGACTGCATCCCAGTACTAGCGAGGCAGTGCTATTGTGGGAAACTGGCACACAGGACGCTGTGTTAGATCAGTGAGGTAACTTCCACTCCTGGTGCCAGAATTCTGTGTGTCATACACAACAGTTGCTTGAAGTCTATGGATATAACAGTTTCCATCTACAGTACTACACCTTCCCTTCTAAAGAGTGACAAGTCATTCAGGCTCCTGCCTACTTAGTTGGCAATATTTAAATAAAAGTATCAAGTTTTTTCTTTTGAACTTAAAACAATTTAAACTGAAGGCTGCTTGCCTTTCCTTTCAGATAGTTCTTGTTCAGATAAAATCTAGTTCAGATGTGTTTATTTAGTTCTTTTAAACTATAAGGAGTCTGGAAGATGACCTGTCCTTACCTATTGGATGAACAGCATTAAAAATTCATGAGTCACCTGGGGAAATACTCTTGTTCTGTTCCTGTGCAGAGTGGCTTGAAAGTACTCATGACCTGAGAGCAGTGAGCAGAGGCTGGACTTTTGCTTGCTGGCACAGACCATCTGGGCACAGATGTTTAAGATGTGACTCTTGAGATCAAATTCAGCTGGGCTTTCTGTGTTATGCTAGGCCATGAGTAAAGCTTGGACATCCCCTTGCGGGGACCTGCCTTGCTGTTTTAAATGACAGGAATATGCTTTCTATGTGCAAGTTGCGATGAAACCCATTTTCTGTACTTAGCGGTAGGGGTCTTGAACCACTTCTTGCTGGAATAACTCTCTGTGGATGTCAGAAGCAAGAAACTAATTTCTCACTGTATCTGCAACTTTTTAGGTCTGTGAAGGAGACCCTGGAAACCAGCCTGTTTGAGGCTCAGCAGCACGTATCTCAGCTAAAGATTGCCAGGAATCAGCTTGAAATCCAAATTCACGCAGTCACGCAGGCCAAGGAGGTGATACAAGGTGAGAGCCTCACGTGCTTTGTTTCTGGTGATCCACCTACCTTGGCAAAGTGGTATAAAAATAGCTCTATGTCCACAGTGCTTCTGAGGAGTGAAGGAGATGGAGGCAAATCCCTCCATACCCTGAAATTCAAATGGCTTTAAGGTCAATAAAGTCAGGACTGCTGTTTGTGTAGACTTTGAATCTTGCCATTTGTCATGTTTTCAGGAGAAGTGAAGTGCCTTCAAAGTGAGCTGGAATCAGAGAGATCTCTCATGAAGCAGGAACAGGAAAACATGGCACAACAGCTCTTGCAGACAGAACAACAGTATAACAATACCCTCAGACTTTGGCAGACTGAGCATGAAACGGAAAAAAACAAGCTCCTGCAAGACCTGGTAGGAAGCATTGTGCTTCTGAATTCTTCAAGCATGTTGTGTGGGCTGACTTTGGAAGAATAATAGCCTGAGCGTGTGAAATGGCAACAGTCACCTGTCATAGGCCACACACACGTTGCTAGGCCAGGCAGCAGAGCCGGTGGCTTGTACTTGGAGGCATGTGAAAACCTGAAGGGCTATGCTGGGACAGTAAAGGCAGCCACAGGTTCAGTGTGGGCATAAGACAAGTTCAACAGCAGGTTGGATGGCCCCAGCCAAAGCACGACAGTAGAAGTATAGGATCTTACCAGACTCCTGTCTACCATGAAGTAGACTCCTGACATTCCTGCCAGCTGCAGTCATGGGAACTTTATTCCTTTCCTTCTGTCCTTCAGCAGTTGACAGAGGTATTATCTTTGGGCTTAAAGCATATGGAACAGACTCCTTGTTCATCTTACTTCAGTTCATGGCCTGTCTTGTAGCTAGGGCATCAGGGCACTGGCCTTGCAGTCCATCTGCATCTTTTCATTGATGGAAAGGTAGGTGAGCTTTGAAAATAGAGATGTTAAGAGTAGAGAGAAATCCTGAGGAGAGTGGTGCTAGGAAACAGGCAGCCATCAGAGTGGGGAAGGTAACATCTCCTTTTCTTCTACCTGCTGACTTTCCTTTTAAGCTCATTGATGGGACATGATTTATGGAGGGCACAAAGGCACTGTTGTGCACTGTTCAGGTCAGGATTTGTGGAAGGGTTGAAGCTTCACTTTGTTTTGTATTGAGAAGCTTGGCTAGGACTTCATCCTGAAGTCTTTTCCTCCCCTTATCAGGAAAATGAGCGGGAAGGGCACCGTTCAGAGCTGCAGAAGATGCTGGAGCAATGGGAAAAAGAGAAGGCAGAGACAGAAGGGGAGCTTGAGAAGAAGCTGTTTGATATGAAGCAGAAAGTTGCTGCCATGCAAACTCAACAAGAAGAGGAACAAACTAGAATGGAAAATGCTAGGAAAGAGGTAAAGACTGAAAGGAGAATTTGTGTGGCTTTTTGCAAGGCTGGAGCTGCGGGTGATGACTGGATATTGGGCTGTGTAGAGTCCTGCATGTTTTCTACATTGAATTTGGTGAGGTGAAAGATGAGCAGGGTTATCTTTGAGACTAGGAACGAGACCTTTCGTTGGAAGCCAGACAGAAACATTGCCTTTCATTTTAGATTTTTGTGCTACTATTGTATTCTGGTTTTTTTAAGACTTACCTCAGAGCATCTTCACAGTTCTCTTAGCAGTCCTCTTTTGATGTTTACTGATACACATTTATAGCCTTAACTCCCTTGAAGACCAAACTGAGTTTGTAGGACTGAATCCACACGAGGACGGGTTTTTTGTTTGGGAGGACAGCGAGGAGCACAGCAGGATTTCTGACAAAAGAAATATTTTTTTGAAGACTACTCTGAAATATTTCTGAGCTGTAAAACAGAGGTGTCTTCTGAGCTGTGTTTCAAGTCACATCCTGGTAAACTATATTGTGCACAGATCTCCTGTGCCAAAGCGACCGTGTCATACACTGAAAGTCCTCCTTGTGTCCTACCCGAAGTCCTCTTCAGGCAGACAGCCTAGGGGCAGCAATACTCCCAGCTATGTCTATGGGTATTGAAATGACAGAACAGCGCTCAGATGTGACGGTGTGTCCATGTGATGTCAGTACTTTGCCAGAGTCTACTGAATACCTTAAAACTGAAGTAATTTCCAGAAAACCCACTTAGAATACATGAGTTTTCTGAAGGAGCTCCTAACTTCAGCCCTCTGGCAGCAGCCTTGGATTTTCTCTACTGCTAACTAGGTGCAAAAGTCACTATTGAAAAACAGACTGAACACAGCAGAAGACCTGAAGAAACCCTGACTGGCAAGATGAGACAGTTGAGAAATGCCACACATTTTCCTGTCCAATGACTGAGTTTGTTGAAGATTCAATCATTGCGAATGCACCATGGATGACCTATGTTTCAGCTGCCAGTCTCACTTAGGAAGCTGTGTCTCCAGATGGGCAGATAATGACCTAGGAGGCCAGGTGCCTATGCTTTGAGAACGCGTGAGCCCATCAGTCTGAGTCTTGCCATGCAAATTTTGTATGGGAAGTTTAAACCCATCTTCTGTTTATTTCTGTGCAGTTCCTGCTAGAAAAGGAGAGTGAGAAGAATGTGTTATTAGAGACACTACTCCAGACTCAGGGAGAGCTAAGAGAAGCCTGCCAGCATCTAGAGCAGCTCAGGCAGGAAGTAGAAGAGCAGCGAGAGAATGGGCAGGTAAGTCTTATTAGTAGGGTGGAATAGGCAGTTGGCAATTGGATGTAAGCTGAGAGAGCCAGGTAACAGAGTGAAGGGCAGTAACAGGGAAGTAAAACGTAAGTCCTGGGCTTGAGAAGGTGAGCACTGCTATAGACACTGAAAGCACAGAGCCTGATAAGCTCCAGAGATCAGCAACAGGAAGGAGGAGTTACAATGGAAGCAGAGCTGGGTGGAAAAGCAGAAAGGAGTGGCTGAATGAATGTGATTTTGAGACAGAAAGGGAAAAAAGCTGAACTTGATGGCAGGTCCCAGTAGCTTGCTCTCCGTTTGTATTTACAGAACATCACAGAAAAGCTGCAAGCAGAGCTGCAGGAAACTAAGATTGAGATCAAGACAGTGGAGAATAGGCACAAGGAAGAAATCAAAACTGTCAAAGAGGAAATGAATGTGCTTCTTCAGCAGAGGGATGCTCTGCAAAAACAGGTGAGTGAAATAGCAACAACTCCTCCAGTCATCAAACAGGTGGTCTCTCCATTTAGAATCATAGAATGCCCCTGGAAGGGACCTCCAAAAGTCATCTAGTCCAACCCCTCTGCAGTAAGCAGGGACATCTTCAACTAGAGCAGGTTGCTCAGAGCCTCATCAAGCCTGACCTTGAATGTCCCCAGGGATGGGGCTTCCACCACCTCCATGGGCAACCTGTTCCAGTGTCTACCAGCCTTAAAGAACTTCCTCCAAATGTCCAATCTAAATCTACCCTTCTCTAGTTTAAAACCATTGCCTCTCATCCTGTTGCTACTCCTTGCCTTTCTGTTGCATGGAAGCAGGGTAATCCCTTCCATCATACTGTAACCTTCATCTCAGCTTCTCTGAGGAAGATTTACCAACCAGCTGAATTTCAGCTGCTTCCCTGCTCAAATGGGCTAGTCATTTTGCCTGTTTGCCAGTAATCATCAGAATGGATTTCTGCTGGCCTTGTGTTTTAAGGTGATTTTTCAGATAAACGTGATGACCCACTTAGATTTTTAAACCAGTTGGTGGTATCCATTGTGAATCTGGTACTCTTACGATAGGGTAGAATTCAAAGTTGTTCTTTCCCTTTCCTCACAGTATATGACATGGCTGACAGTGCCAAGCTGTAGTCTTTGACTGCTTTGTTATGTTTTACTCGAGGTGGAAGAGTTGTCCTCTCGGCTAGCAGCTTCTGAAGAGTCCCAGCAAGTGATTAGCTGCAAAGCTCAGCAAGATGTGAGTGAGGCGCAGGAGCTGTTAAGGCAGAAAGTGCTGGAGGTTGTGCACCTCCAGACTATCTTGGAGGAGAAAAGGAGTCAATGGGAGGAGGTAGAACATCAGAACAAGGAGCTGCAAGGGTGTCTGCAGTTCTTGGAGAGTGAAAGGAGTCGGTGGGAAGAAGTGGAGCGTCACAATACAGAATTTCAGGCTCTGTTGAAGGTCCTAGAGAGTGAAAAATCCAGGTAAATGAAAGCCTGTTTAATGGATTCTCTCTTTCAGATCTTTGCAGATAGAAGTGGCTCTGACAGCTTTTTCTAAAAAAGAGTTCTGAACTATCCATACAGATAGGTTTCATTCTCCTGCTGTCGTGTTTCGTTTTATGTTGGTTTAGTTACAGTTTTTCTGAAGACAATGGCTTTTGGAGTAGTCCTTTTCTTAAAAGGAGGTCTTCTTTTGAAGGTTGTCATGTTAATACTGTTAAATGAAACTTTCAGGGATTTCAAACCTGAAACTCACCAAATGCTAGATAGATCCATCAGCTCTGCCTTCGATCCAGTAAACTTTAAACATTTGGAATCTTTATTAGTCATCTGTCCTGATATCTTTGGTTGTCAGAAGCTCTCTTAAAACCATGATTTTGAACAAAATCAGATTCCCCTCTAAGTCACCCAAGAAAGCTGTGCCATCTGTTTCCTCATTCCTCAAAATATTCAAACACATTTCTGGAGGGGCTCGAGCAGGGTCCCTGCCAGCTTCAGCAGTTACGGATGTTACTGACTGTCCAAGGAACGCAAGAAAGAAGAGAAGAGGTAGGTAGGCTACTTCACATGGTAGTCCTGCCAGTCTTCAACACGTATCTTCGCTGAAGAAGAGAAATAAAAGACATATATAAATACTAGCTAGCGGAGGGAAATGTCTCTTCATTATTGATTAAACCTCACCCTTAGAGTCTCATTAGTCAAATAAAAAATTTTCCTCTTCCCTAATGTCTTCATTCCAGGACTTTGTTATGTTTATATTCACATTTCCGTCTCAAAAAGATTGGGTATTTAGCCCATAATTCACCTTTCTTCTGTGGAAAAAAAGCATAGTGGGCTCATGTTTATGACTGCCAGCCTGGCTTAGGACTGTTGTTTAGACAAACCTCAGCAGACAAAGCTGTTTTGCCCTTGGTAATGGAAGTCCTAAGGGTTAATTAAGTGTTGTACCATGTAGTAGTGAGTTGCATCGTGTCTCTTTCAGGCTGACTCGGTCTCTGGAAGAGAAAGAACTAAGCCTCAGAACTCTGGAAGAAAACAACCTTGCCCAGCACAAGGAGCTGTTTCAATGTCTTTCTGATATTCACCAAGCCAAGAAGCTCCATTCAGACCACAGAAGAGAAATACAAGAGCTCAACAACCAGGTGACCTATGTACTAGCATCCTCTTCTCAAGGGACATCAATTACCACCTTCGTCTTGTAGGCCCCAACTTGCTTTCCCTCCCAACAACATACACTCTGCCCTGAGACTTTGCACACTGAGGTCAAGGTTTGATCTGCTACGATCTGCCTATGTTTTCCCCTATTCTCATTTGGTTCATGGTGTTAAAGCTCTGAGGAGAATCAGAAGACTGCATTGGAGCTTCTCAGTCTCTCTGTTAGAAGTGTCCCCAGATGGTTTTTCTACCTTTGTTGGGCAGTGATCAATCTAATGAAACAGAAGTCATTAACTGCAGTCTGTGGAAGGCATTTCCATCTCGGCCAATCCATCTGGCAGTTTGGAGATGCACCATAAAGGATGCTGATTATCTCCCTTTACTTCTACTCCCAAGCATCCCTGGCAACCTCACTCTCCTTGCATACATGCTTGATCTGTCATCTCACCCTGCCAACAACCCACTCTCACCCTCACACACACATAGAGCTTCATTTTTGAGACTGAAAAGCATGAAAGCCTGACAGTTTGACCATTCATTTAGGGGTGACAAAACTTCCTCTTTGGCCCCTTTAGCCTCCAGATACTCGTTTCTAGCTTATTTTGCTCAGTTTGAATCCTTGGCTTTGTCGCCCTCTGTTTCCAGTGTGGTTTTTGATTGAATTTCTCCTTCATTCTTCTACTTCTCTGGTCTGCTGCCTCAGTAGCAGCAGTCCTGAGGCTCTGTGCATCTGTTTTACAGATCGAGTCACTGCAGGAAGTAGTGCTGGAAAAGGAGGCTGCCCTGGCAACTCGAGAAAAGCAACTGCTACAGGATCTGGAGGAGTCCCAAGCAGGCGAGCGGTGTCTGAGGGACTCTTTGCGTGTACTGGAGACTGAGATGTCTGAACTGCGTTTGAGGCTTTGTAACACCGAGAGCAGAGCAAAGGCATTGGCCACAGAGTGTCAACAGGCAAACAGTGCCCACTCTGAAGCCCAATCCCAGTTGGACAAACTGCACTTGGTTCTCCACCGCATAATCTGTGACAGTGGAGACTTAGGCACTTGGAGTTCAGGCAAGTGTGGGAGGCTGGATTAACAAGTCTTTAGAGCACACATGGGAGAACATATGAAGGGAGGGGTGGTTCTTCGTAATCTCAATATGGTAGATTCATCCTTTCAGTTTAAGCTGACTCAAGCCTTAGGAAGTTTTGAAAGCCTGGCATCCCTTCACAGAGACTATGTTTGTGTGTGGAGAAATGACCAGCATCAAAATGAAATAGGGCCCAAGTCATGTCAAAGCATAGGGCACGTGCATTCTTCCTTGGCGGCAGCACTGACATTTATGGTCATCCAAACAACGTTAGCCTGTGACACACATCCTGCTGGAACACGAGCTCTAGGACAGTGTCTAAGGCACTGCCACCTTCTCCTGTGTACGAACGGGCTTTGTTTCTTGGAGACCCTTCAGTTAAAGATTGAAACAGAGTGGCTTCTCTCTTCAGAACAGGATCCTGTCTGGGGCGTCACTGTTTCTCAGGCCAGGGACCTCCCTGCAGAGCTCACAGTGGACAGAGTGGCAGCAGCCCTGCAAGACCTGCGTCAGCAGCTGAAGCAGACTCAGCAAGATCTGGTAACGTCTCTCTAGTGCACCCAGAAATCCTGTCCCTCTGCTGGTCTGAACTAAAAAGCAGAGTGCCGAAGTCAGAATGAGTGTAAATTCTTGTAGGCCAGGTTCGCTTGCTGCCCTGGGGAGAAAGGAGAATCATCATGATCACATCTACCAGTACTGTCCAGCTGCCCCCTCTCACCTTGGCTGTTTCTGCTTCAGAATTCATACCTGTTTTTCTCCTGCCAGCAGTGGCTCTGTGAGATGATAATTTTGTTCTTACCTCTTCCAGAATGATGCAAGGAGGAAGATACAGGACTTGGAGCTGGAGCTGAGCAAGAGGCAAACCGAGAGGGACTATTTCAGTGCCCACTATCAAGAGCTGCAGAAACAGTTGGCTCAAAGCCAAGAAGGTACAGCTTCTCCTTTCCAACCCACTGACTGCATCCTGTCTCATCCGTGGGGATCTCTGGCACCACACAGAGGAAAAGTGCAGTGCCTGGAGATGAGGAGAAAAACAAGCATGAGACTTATCTACAGAACTGTCAGTGAGATTTTTTTATAAAGCAAATGCCAGTGTCTGGCAGTGCATCCCGCTGTGCTCCCAGTGATAATGTACAGAGGTGGTGCCTTTTGGGTCACATGTTGCTGCTAAGTAGATGTAGCTTGATGCCTCACGGCATCCTGATCCATATGCTCTTTAAAAGCACCAATCTGCAAAAAGCCTTGTCTTATTCAAGCTGAAGGGAGACCTTATCACTCTCTACAACTACCTGAAAGGAGGTTGGAGCGAGGAGGGGGACAGCCTCTTTTCCCTGGTGGTGTGTGACAGGACCAGAGGTAATGGATGCAAGCTGCTCCAGGGCAGGTTTAGGCTGGACATTAGGAGACATTTCGTCACTGAAAGGGTTATCAAACATTGGAATAGTCTGCCCAGGGCAGTGGTGGAGTCACCACCCCTGGAGGTATTTAAAGAGCGTGTGGACCTGGTCCTTAGGGACATGGTTTAGTGGTGAGCTTGCAGTGTTGGGTCGAGGGTTGGACTGAATGATCTTGAAGGTCTCTTCCAGCCAAAGATATTCTGTGATTCTGTGACTTCCTTTTCTTCTTACATAGCAGATTCACAGAATACTAGTTCAGTGTTAAAGCTGCTGTGTTACTGCCTTGCCTCTTCTGCTTCTTTTCCTAGCTCTCTGTTACCTGGTACTTCTTCATCCTTCTTACCTGTTTTCTTGCTGATACTGATCTGATGTCTGAGCTCACAGCCATAGCAAACACAATTTTTTACTTCCCTTGCTGCTTCTTATTTACACCTTTTGGTAACATCTTCATGATTTTTCACAGGTAACTAGTCACCTCTTCCTCTTCTCCAGGCCATCCCAGAGCCTCCAGGGCTATTTGCCTCTCTGTATCATAGCTGCACAGGCATCCTTGTTCCTTTCTCTGTCATTGTTTTTGCACTTTCCACACCAGAACTGCTTTTTCATCTCATTGTCTTGTTTTCCTTGTCTTAGACTTCAAGAATGAGGAAGTGTGGGCGTTGCTCATTGCCTCCCCCACAGGCTGTTCAGTATTTCTTCATGTTCCTTTTTTGAGATGGAACTGCTGATCATTTTTCAGACTCTTTACATGAGAGTTTTCCAGGCCTTAACATTATCACTGGCTCTGGAATATCTGTAGTTTTTACTAAATATGTTACATATAATAACAGCTTATATACTTGAAATTCTGCCATTTAATGGATCCTGCATATCCCACTAGTCAATTCTTTTCCTTTTTCGTTTCTGTCAGTTAGTTTAGCCTGTTAGTCTAGTTTTAGTTTCTGTTACCCTTCTTGCTTCAATCTTGGTACTAGTGTGATGCTCAATTGTTCTTGCCTTGCTGTTGTCTTGACATCACCAAATATTTCCTTTCTTCTTTTTTTCTGCCAATGCACAACATATTCCTCTAGCATTCTTTTGGAAAAATAGCCAAGTGCATCTTCAAGCACAACACTGACCAGTGTCATTTTCTCTAGTGTCTCTTAAGTCTTCCTGGTCAATTAACTGTGTCACAGTCAGTCTTCACTTTTGCTTCTTCATCTTCCTTTAAGACATTAGATCCAACTCTCACTATCTCTGTCCTTGTTTCATCAATGTCAGTTCTAACACTGTGGGTGATGTGCTGCCATGCCATTAGCTCTGACATTTCATCAAGCAGAAGAGCAAACACATTTTCATATTTGTCTGAACTTCAACACTTTCATTCTTTTTATCTCTGCCTGAAGTTTCCTTTATTTATGTCTGCTTTGAAAGTCCTTGTGGGCTTAGGGCCCGGAAAACATAAGTAGATAAGAAAATGTTTTCTCTGTAGAATGCAAAGCAGTTTTGTTTTCCTTTGCTTTTGATCTTCTCCTTCACCTTTACTGCTGCAGAGGTGCAGATGGTAGAAGACAAGAAGAACTCTCTACAAGCTGCCTTTCAGGAAGAGGTTGCTGCTCTAAAGGAGGAGGCTATGACTCTACATCAGGAAGTGTCATCTTTGGAAAGGAAACTTGAAAGCACTGAGAATCAAAGAAAGGATGACCTGGTGAGGCTGGCAGATGCCGTAAAGGGCAACTTCTCACATACTTTTAGCCTTCTGTTAATAATTGTAAGGAATGACTTTTCTCAGTGTAGGTCTGATTTTGAGTGGTCTTGTATGGGTTCAGTCCAAATGTAGGATGATAGAGAATGCTCAAATGCTGACCAAGCTTCCCTCATTTTCCCCTTTCTTCCATACACCATTGTTTCCACACACCTTGTTTCCCAGACTTCGGCTTTCTTGCCAGGCCATGTAGCTGAATTGGCAGAGTCATCACCTTGGGTGCGAAAAGATAGTCGAGAAAGGAAAGATTGTTAAGATGAATCATTAAGATGACCGATATCACAAACAATGTGGAGAGACCACTACAGTAGCAGAAAACTATTATTTGTGCCAGTGGTTGATTTTTGGTTTAACTTTTCCAATTGCTTTCTTCTGAATAAGCAGAAAAAGATGTTGTAGTCAGATAAAACTCAGTTGTGATTCAGGGTGTTAATTTTCCCCAATTCTGAAGATTTCCACCATTGAAGCTTATGTCAAAGTCGTTTTCAAACTTATGTTTATTCACATTGCATGGTTTGGGCAATTATTTGTGCCCAAATCCGTATTTAGATTTGTAAATATCTGAATCTGGAAAAAGGGGTGAGAAGACAAATTTGCTAATAATGGAAAGCTGTTGAACATTGCCCATCTAAGAGCAGACAGAGGGGAAAAATAGAGAAATCTGAGGGAAAAAGAAAGTGCTGAGCCTGATAAATATGTGTGCTTGCAAGGGGAAAACTAATCCTGATTTGAAACACAGAATGACAGGCTGTGATCTGACCATTCAAGAGGGAGTGGAGTTCTAGGGGATGGTACCATGAAAGATCTACATAATAGATGTCCCGGAAAAAAAGGTAAATGAGGTGTTCTCACTTCCAATCCTAATAGAGAGAACGTCGTCATGTCACTGCCTAAATCATGCTTAGCTTGGACTTTAAATCCTGGCTGCAGTTCTGGCAGCAGCTCCATAAAAGAGCACCCTAGAGCAAGAAGAGGTTCAGAGAAAGGCAAAAAGAAAGATGAGACTGGTTAAGTAAGTTGGGAAAGACAAAGGTCTCGAAGTGGAACACGAAAGGTCTATAACACTCTGAGAGGCAGGGAGGAGAGGGAGCAGCAGCTGATCACTTTTTTTCCAAGAGATAACCAGAGCCATCTGACAAAGTGAGAGCCATGCTGTAAGCAAATGGTAGGAGGTTATATACTTAAAGCAGAGCAGACCTGTTGAACTCCTTCATGAAGAGCGTTTTAGATCCAGCAGGTCTATGTGGGATCAGGAGGAGACTGTGAAAGTTCTCTCAAGCTGGAACAGTGTATCGTGTAAGTCTGCCCTACTCATGCTTTCTTCTCTGCTATGCACTTCTAGGCACCATTACATGCAGGATACTAGCCTAGACATTTGAGTCGGTGCAGCTGTTCTTACATGATCAATATTTTCCCACTTCTTCATTTGCAGTGACTCCAAAAAAGAGTTATGGATAGAGTTTGATAAATACAGTATAGTTCTCAAAAATTTTTCTGATTGACAGGAAAAAATTTACATTGAAAGAGAAACCAAATTACTAGCTCCAGTTTTCTACTAAAAGCTCAAATATCAGCCCTTGACTGCCACTGGAGCAGGAGTTGAAATCTATTATGAAAACCAAACATATATAGATGGAATTATCAAATCTTTCCCTCCCTCTTTTGCAGCATGAACAGGACAGACTGAAAGCACTTAAAGAAAAACTGGTACGGGAGATAAAACTTCTTCAGGAATCAATCATAGTCTCTGAAACGCGAGCAAATACAGCAACAGATATGAATCACTCCCTTGAGCAAGAACTCCAGTCTACGCTTTCAATCTTAAAAATTAAAAATGAGGAAGTGGCAACACTGTGGGAGAAAATCCAGATGCTCCAGAAAGAGGCAGCAGAGGGAAAAGCTTTGCAGGAGAATCTCACTCGTGTAACTGCCATCCTGTCAGAGAGGGAGGGAGGAACTAAGTTATACCAGGAACAGATGAGAATGCTGGAAAAGCAGAAAGAAATACATAAAACTCCTCTGTATCAGGTTACTAAGGCCATAACAGAGGAAAAGCAGAAGACAGAATCTCAGCAAGAACACATACAGGATCTGGAGAAGCAGCAAGAAAAACAAAGGATTGCTATAAGCAAAATGAGCAAAGACCTGGAAGAGAGAGACCGGGAGATTAGATCCCAGCAAGAACAGATACGGGAGCTGGAGAAGCAGCGAGAAATACAGCAGATTGTTGTCAGCAAGATGAGCAAAGAGCTGGAGGAGAGACACCAGCAGATCAAATTCCAGGAGGGGAAAATAATAATTCTAGAAAAACAGGGTGCATCACAAGTGAGAAATATGCAGCTGCATCTTGATCAGATGAAAAGAAACTTGAAGGAGAAAAACACAGAGCTTATGTCTCTGTCTCAGGAGATCCAAGAACAGAAGAAGGAGAGAGAAGAGGTGAAATCTCTGCACTCAAGCCTTGAACACCTGAGGGCAGCTCTTAAGAACAGAGAGACCGAGTGTGATTCTCAAAGGGATCAATTAAGACTCTTCCAGCAGTACAAGGAAGAGCAAGAGAGGCATCTGCAAGAGCTTCATGGTAAAGTAGAAGAGATGACACTTTCTTTATCTAAAAAAAATGAAGAACTTGAATCACAACAAAAGCAAATTCAGGAAGCTGAAAAAGTCATGGAAGTGCAGTTAAGGACTGTCCGTGACCAACTGGAGCAGACGTTAGAAACCTTAAAAGAAAAGGGCAGACGCATAGACATACAAAAGCAACAGACACGGAACTATGAGGGAAAACCAGAAGAATGGGTACACGTCTTACATAAAGGCTTCAGATGCACTAAGGCTATAGTGAAAGAGAAGGATTTTGTGATTAAGTCTCAGAATGAAGTGATTGAGACCTTCCAAAAACAAGAACAAGACTCTGAAGAGCAGAAGGAAATTCTGCAGCATCTTCAAGTGGCACTAACGGAACAAGAGCAAGAAATTTTATCCCTTAGAAAGCAATGTGAGGCACGCAAGGAAAACAAGGGAAAGCACAAAGGTGAGCAAACAAATCTTCAAGCAACAAAACAAACTCTGAAGGAAAGAGAAAAAAAGATAGAGGTTCTGGAGGAAGTTACCTCTGAGCTTCAACAGCAAAAGGAAGAGACAGTGATGCAAACTAAAGCCCTATTGCAAAAACCAGAATCTTCTGTAGAAGCTAGAGATCAAGAGATAGTGTCTTTGCAAGAGCATGTCCAGGACCTTCAAGAGCAGGAGTTAGAAGGAAAGCAGGCCAAGAGTCTGCACCAGGATCAGGACAAAAGAGGCCAAATAGTGAAGAAGAATCACTTGGAGTTCCTCAGACAGATGGAGGAAATGAACGTATTCCAGCTTTGTGAAGAAAACATGAAAGGAGCACTAACAACATGCCAGAAGCAAGTGAATCTGCTTGAGGAAGTGGTGAGGAAGAGAGACGAAGACAATGAAACTGTTGTGCAAAAACTCCAGTGCAGAGGAGAACTGAAGACCTTACAGAATCTCCAGGTTTGGTTGACCAAAAAGAATGAAGAGGTTAGACACCACAGAGAGCAAGAGAAGCTCCTGGGAAAAGCCTTGCCTGAGAGGCAACGAGAGACCAAGGCTCAAAGTGAGCAAGAAGAGTTAGAAGAGGAAATAGGAGCTCTTCGGGAAGATCTCCAGCATGTTGAGCAGACTCTGACAAAGAAGGATGAAGAGATCAAGTGCCAGAGAGACAGAGTCAGGTATTTAGAAGAGACTCTGACAGGGAGAGAACAACAACTTAAGAGGCAGAGTGAACTACTGAAACACTTAACATCAGCTTTGTGGTGGAAAGATGGAGGTGACACCCTACAGAAACAAATCCAGAAACTCCAAACACGGGAGGAAGAGGAAGCAGAGAAGAGGAAGGTTCTCCAGGAGAGAGACTCTGTCTTGCAAAGGCAGAAGGAGCTAACTCAACAACTGGAAGATGAGCGGAAAGCAAAGAGGGAAGAACTGGAGCATGTGATTGCTATTTTGAAGCAGACTGAAAGTGAAGAAATTGAATGGAAAGAGAAGGCACAAGCACTGACTGTTGCCCTTACTAAGAGTGAAATGGCCAATGGGACTCTGAGAGAAGAAATAGCCGTCCTGCAGAGTATGGTTTTAGAGAGGGACAAGGACCGGTTTCGTCTTCAGGTAGGCACTGTCATTGATCATCTGTCAACTGAAGTGTCTGTAAAGGATTCTGAAGATGTTTCCCATAAAGGTACAGGAGTGTATGTTCCTATATCTATGTCTGTATCTGTGACCTGCTTGGCCAAAGAAACCATGATTGCAGCCAGCAGGCTCGCCTGTCTCTGTAGCATCGGGCAGACACCATTCGCGCCCTAGAATGTTTTCTGTCAATCTTAGAACTGTGGAAAGAACTACAGAGCTTGCTGTTAAAATTAAATCAAGTCCCAAAGTTAGAGGTGGCTAATTGGTTCTTTCTTATCTAGGCAAGCTTAGCCAATGTGGCTTGGTTAGGATTTGGCATGGAAAGGAAAGGTCACAGTTGACCAGACTAATGTACTAAACTAAGGGTGAATTTTACTACAATGGTTTAACAGCAGCTACACTGATGGTGCTCAGAGCATGCTTTCAGGGGTGCAGATGTCTGAGGTGCAGCTTTTCCAGTGTCTTAAAAATAATGGAATTTATACTTTTGCCTGATCAGGTTAAAGGGTCCATTGCACATTCAGAATGTACTTGTGCCACAATCCAAAAAGCATGAAGACAAATTTGTGTGGATTTCTCCAAGGTGATCTAATTCAAGTACTGCTAGTGGAATGGCTGCAACAGCCTGTGATGCAAACTTATCTGAGACTCCGCCAATAAATTTAACATTAGGACAGTATACAGGCATGTAAAAAATGCTATAGTTATGTATTATACATTTATACATTACTTAAGAAATATTACTACCAGCCTGATCAAGATAATAGCAAGTATTGTGATCTGCTGATGGGAAGCAGAAAGGTGACAAGGACAGGAAACATGAAAACAACGAAGGATTTTGGCTGTGTTTGTATAGGTCAGGTATGCAACAGCATTTGATCAGGTAATGCTGTTGCATCCATATAGGTCAGTACAGTGCTGACATCAAAACTACATTTGTAGATGCTGTCGGAGATTGCTTTAAGGAGCAGTTTTAGCAAGAAACCCATGAGAAGAGAGGTGGCTCTTGACTAGGTTTAGAGCAACGCACAGGGCTTGGTTGATAATGGATTTTTTTTCAAAGAGTAGTTCTATAACGATGGTGCAACAGGTAAAGGGAACAGAGAACAAAATAGTATTTTATCTCTGCAGAAATACGTGCTTCACCCACATCTTGCATACTACCTGGTTGTCCAAGGACAGAGAATAGAACTATAGATAGGGAGCATACTGCAAAGGTCAAAGAGGATGACCAAAAAGATTAAGTATCTTCCCTAAGAGGAACATGTAAATGTGAAGGTTTTCATGATGGACAAGAAATGGCTGAGAGAGCAGGAGCTGGAAATACTCTAGACTTTTATAAAACCATTAGGTGGCCAAATAGGAAATTACTGTTTCCAGTCTCTCTGAAAACCAGACTAGGGGACACCAAACAAAACTAGCAGGAAGTATGTCCAGAACAAACAACTCCCGTTTGTCCAAAGTGTGTTATTTTGGCCTGTGGACCAGGAGGAGAAGAGACTTAGCACTGTCCATTCCTGAGTCCAGTCACTCTCCCCAGTGTGTTGATTCTGGTTCTTCAAACCTTTATGTGGCACCATCTCACATAATCTCTCTCACATAATCTCCCATCAGGCTACTGCAGAAGAGAAGAAACTTCCGTCACCGCGGCTGGAATGTCTGCAGCGAGCAGTTGCAAGGCTGGAACTTGAGAAGGCAGAGCTGAAGCAACTCAATGCTGAGCTCAGGAGAACTCTTGAGCAGGTATGACAGGCATTCACTGCCTCTACAAAGCCTCACGGTGCTCTGGAACACGACACGTTTCCACAGACTGCACTTTGGAGTCCTCTGCTAGTTTTCTTCCTTCTCCCACTTTTCCCTGTGGACATACTCTTTCATATTTTCTCTCTCTTCATTGCCTTCACAAATGCTTATTCACTCTGGTACCACCCTTCTTGCCCCAGTGTCCCCATACACACACATTTGACACTCTTGTGTCAGGACCTGTTTCCTCTTGTTCTTTCTCTTCCACAGTGTACTTTGAGTGATTTTTGCCCCCAGCATTCTCTGGTGCAATTAATGGTCTCTGAGCAGACATCGTCTTTCCGTGATGTCCAGAGGTTTTTTTGGTGCTCGTTTGGTGGCAGGTTTCTGTGACCCTTTCTCCTATGCAACATGCAGGTGGAATGCGAACGGAGGAGGCTGAAGAGATACTGTAGTGGTCAGTCGCTGCCAGATGCATTGTCTGTCTCTCAGTCTGACTCACACAAGATGCCTGCTTCTAGACAGGTGAGAACAGAATCTTACGTGGTGGGAGGAGGCTCTGGCCATATAGAGGAATGATAGAAAATCCCCGTGGCAGCAGCCCCTCACTGTAGACTTAATAGAATTTGAATATTGACTGTGGCCCTGGCCAAACTGGAGACTGAAAAGAAATCCTTGCTTTTTCTTCACAGGAGGAGTCTCACGTGCACTGCAGTCATCGATTAGCTGAGTTGCAGAACCAGGTGAGCAGTAGGAAAGTTCTTGTCAAAAGCTGCCGTGGCTCTTCTGATGGGCACAACTGTGCACAATGCTACCGCCTAAGTTTTGTTTGGCTCTCAGGGAGGAAGTACACCAGGCAGCGTCAGTCAAACACACCTGTTGGCCGTGGCCAAACAACATCACTCACCTGGGCCTAGTCTCTGACTTGTCTAAAGGTCAGGCATGGTGAGTGAGGGATTGGAAGAAATTCAGAAAACTGGAACTCACTGGAAAATACAGAATATTCTAAGGATGTTCCTCTTGAGTCTTCCTCATCTTGTTGACTGTTTCCATTTTTCCCTCGGTTCAATTAACAGCGGAGTTTGCATCTTATCAGACCTCCAGGGATCTGAGGCAGTGCCAGAGCTTATAGCCTTCAGGCAATTGTTACTCTTATGTTATGTGGTGCTAATCGTGATCCCAGTATCCAACCAAATCAGAGACCTACGCACTGTATGGACATTTGTTTTATCAGTGCAAGAATGTACATTTCAGCTACTGAACCCCAGTGCATCCTTTGACAGTGGTAACGGCAGTGACAGCAGTCACCAGACTTCTCTCCCATGTGCTTTTATGGGCCTTGTACAGCTTGGTCTCCCTGAGGAGGTGAATCTTCTTCAGAGATGTTCAGGGCAAAAATGCATAGAATATTTATGTCAGTAAAGTACTTGATGCTTAGCTCTGACAAGTGAGCTGGGAATACTGCTGACGCCATCAAACCAGCTCTTACGGATGTTTTCCCCAGGAAGTCTCAGGGTCTGAAGGTCTATTGCTGCAGATAATTAACAGCCCCTTTCCCCTTGTGTTAGCCTGCACTGTGAACCTACTTCAGCAGTCTGGCAGGAGAAACTACTCAAGGAATAGTCATCAGCTGGCTGCTTGGGGCATTCCTCTGAGTCTGGGAAACAGTAGAACTGGAACTTGATCTCCCACTTCCCAGGAGATGCTCTTAGCAGCAGATGGCCACTTCTCCCACTTATACCTCTGGGTTACCAACCAGAGCATGGCAGGGTTTTTCAGGCTTGGAAAGCCGAGTTCCACGAAGATGCCCATATTATTTCAGAGAGAAAATCAGATCTGTCTCTCTTTTCAGTGGTGGTGTTCCCTAGCCTATGTATGTTGTTAGTTGTGAAGTTCCTTTGATGTCCTACTTTCTGCGTGCATCTCCTCCACTCCAGAGCCCGCAGAGGGCAACATGCCAAAGCTGCTGTGGCTGCACTGCACTGCAAACCTAACAGGAGGTGAGAACAGCTGGGTCTCTGCCACCAAAAATGACAGCAAGCCCAACCCTGGAAATAACAGTTTAATAACTAACTATATATGTATATAAATGTGTAACTATTTATATATATATAAAAATAATAGAGTTGCTCACCAAGCCACTCCTCATTATATATCAGCAGTCCTGGCTAACGGGGGAGGTTCCAATGGACTGGAGATTAGAAAATGTGATGCCCATCTACAGGAAGGGCCAGAAGGAGGATCTGCGGAACTACAGACCTATCAGTCTGACCTCGGTGCCAGGGAAGGTCATGGAATAAATTATCTTGAGTGCCATAACATGCCATTTACATGAAAATCAGGCGATCAGGCCCTGTCAGCACAGATTCATGAAGGGGAGGTCCTGCTTAATGAACCTCGTCTCCTTCTATGACAATGTGGCCCGCTTGACGGATGAGGGAAAGGCTGTGGATGTTGTTTCCTTGGACTTCAGCAAACCTTTGATACTGTTCCCCACAGCGTCCTCATAAAAAAAGTCGCTGCACTAGGCCTGGATGGGCTCACACTTTGTTGGATCAAATATTGACTGGATGGCCAGGCGCAGAGAGTGATGGTGAATGGAGTTAAATCCAGTTGGTGACCCATCACAAGTGGTGTTCCCGAGGGCTCAGTGCTGGGGCCACTCCTGCTTAATATCTTTATCAATGATCTTGATGAGGAGATTAAGAGCATCCTCAGTAAGTTTGCAGACACCACCAGGTTAGGTGGGAGTGTTGATCCGCTTGAAGGTAGGAAGGCTCTTCAGAGGGCCCTGGATAGGCTGGTTTTATGGGCTGAGGCCAATCCTATGGGCCAAGTGCTGAGTCTTGCACTTGGGCCACAACAACCCCATGCAACACTACAGATTTGGGGAAGAGTGGCTGGAAAGCTGCTTCACAGAAAGAGACCTGGGNCTGGAAAGCTGCTTCACAGAAAGAGACCTGGGGGTGTTGATCGACAGCTGGATGAATATGAGCCAGCAGTGTGCCCAGGTGGCCAAGAAGGCCAACAGCATCCTGGCCTGCATCAGGAATAGTGTAGCCAGCAGGACTAGAGAAGGGATTGTCCCACTGTACTCGGCACTGGTGAGGCTGGAGCTTGAGTACTGTGTTCGGTTTTAGATGCCACAGTGTAAGAAAGACATCAAGGTGCCGGAGCGTGTTCAGAGAAGGGCAATGAAGCTGATGAAGCATTTTGAAAATAAGTCCTATGGGGAGGGGCTGAGGGAGCTGGTCTTGTTTAGTCTGAAGGAGGCTGAGGGGAGACCTTATTGCTCTCTACAGCTGCCTGAAATGAGATTGTGGAGAGGTAGGTGTTGGTCTCTCCTCACAAGTCACAACTGACAGGACAACAAGAAATGGCATCAAGTTGCACCAGGGAGGTTTAGGTTGGACATTAGGAAAAACTTCTATACTGAAAGGGTTATGAAAGCCTGGAACAGGCTGCCCAGGGAGGTGGTTGAATCACCATCCCTGGATGTATTTAAAAGCCATCTAGATCTGGTGCTCAAGGATATGGTGTCGTAGTGGCCCTGGTAGAGTTAAATATTGGTTGGCCTTGATGATCTTAAAGGTCTTTTCCAACCATAGCAATTCTGTGATTCTGTTTGAGGGTTTTCAAGGCCTCAGCAGTCCTTTGAGGCTTATTTCCCTCCTTTGCCTTGTTCATCAAATTACACTGTGTTCATTTGTAACATGCTCTAAAGTTATTAAAAAAGCGAGTGTGCTCCCTTTTTGTGTGCTGGCTGTCAAGGTTTTAAACTAGATCATAACAGAATGGTTCTTCAGTACCTTGTGTAACCAGTAGCCCTCCTGCTGAGGAAAAGGCCTGTGGAACTAAGATGTCAGGAGCCCAGATCTCTCTTTTGGAAAAAAAGAGTTGGGTTACTAAATCCCGTAGGAACCTCTGTCTTCAATATACAGGTATTGTCTCGGTGTTGTATATATGAATGATGTGCCGGAAAGAAACTCAGAATTGTTAATAATCAGAGCTCAATTCAGAGTGACTGTAGGAACCTGTTGCTTCCCCTTCCAGAAGGACAAAGTATTTATCAGGGCTGGAGTTAGAGGGTGCTTCTTCCCTGACACCTGGAACTGTGGAGCTATGGATGATCTTAACAGCATGGGCTTGTCTGAGCTTAGCCTTTTGCCTCTTGCAGGTATTCCTTCTGCAGATGCAGCTGGCACAAGAACGAAAACACAAGCAGGACTATATTGAGTCCTGTGCAAAGACCAGCCAGGAGCTGTCAGACCTTCACCAAGAGCTGTCTTACTCCTTAGCAGCTGTCATCAGGGACCCCAAAGCTGCTGTTCTGGAGGCAGAGACCCGGAAGCTGGATTGGTCTCTGAACCTTAACTTGGCACTAGTATCTCTGGACCGTCAGTCTCCTGAAAGACAGCCGTTGCATTCAGCAGACAGATCCACCAGAAGTGATGGCCTGAGGTAACAGAACCAGTGTACAGCAAAAAGCCTCAGTAGGAGCCAAATCTGGGACCTGCTGTAGCAGGTGAACTATGACAGGGGACTTGGTTCAGCGCATCAGTTCCGAGGTAAGATAAAAGTTCAGAGCACAATGTTGACTGCAGGTTCCCCAACAGAAGCAGAAAAAAAAAAGAAAAAATGAAGAGATCATGAGGAAAGGTTCTTCTGAGGCAGAAAACAGTCTCAGCTTCATACATAAAAAAAACGAACCAGGCTCTGAGCTGTCTTATTTGCCTCAGAGGTCAGGGAAAACTCCTTGGTTGATGATTGGTGCCATGAAAACATTGCCCAGGAAAAGGTGGGAGGAAAAATAAGTGAGGGTAGGGGGAGGGAGAGGATCAAATATTATGAGTAACTATGAAAACAAGTGGGAACAAAAGGAAGAAAATCATTATGCCACTGCTTAGGTCAAGCTTAGCCTGGATCTTAATCCTGCGTGCAGTCTTGTACCTCCAGACAGAGCTGAACTAAAAGAGATTCAGAGAAATTCAGGAAGGAAGCTCAGAGGTTGAATGGCTTTCACAAAGGATCCCTTGAGTAAGCTGAGATTCCACAAGTGTGGAAAAGACACAGCCTGTAGGCTGGCACAGGAAAGGTCTATGACATCCTGAGGCAGGGAGAGAGCAGGCACCGACCGTTGCACATGGAGAAACAGATTACTACCCATTAATAATTTTTCAGGTAGACAGTGACAAAGCTAAATCAAGACCAAGGGCAACGAAGAGAGACTTCAGGGCCTTGGAACTTTATCTCTGGTTAAGAGATCAGAAGCACAAGTAGTCTTCTCTATCCCACCAATTGCAGGGTTTGATGAGGTTTTAGGCAGAAATAGGCAGCTGATCAATTCCTGGCTTTGAGGCTGGTGTTACCATCAGGACTTTGGGTTCTTTGACCATGGGTTAGTTTACAAGACATGAGGCCTGCTGGCAACAGATGAGGTAAACTTGTCTCAAAGAGGGAAAAGGATCCTAGGAGAAGAATTAGCAGGGCTCACTGAAAAAGCTTTAAATTAAATTTGAAGGGGAATGGGGATGAAACCAGGCTAGCTAGAGAGGAGCCTGGGTGTGTCATGTCGGTGCTCATGGGTAATGGTAAGGTCTCAGTGGATACGGGGAATGGTAATCCATGCAGCAGCAGAGACACAGGGCTTATTTATAGGTTAATAAGCATGGAAGCGACTGAGAATGGTCAGGAATTAGGGTTTCTCCCCCCAGAAAGGAGGCGGGATCATTAGCTCAGCTGAAGTGTATCTGCACCAATGCGTGCAGCACGGGCAACAAAGAGGAGGAGCTGGAGGCCGTTGTGCAGCAAGGGAACTATGATACAGCTGCCAGCATGGAAATGTGGTGGGATGACTGGCATGACTGGAGTGCTGTAATCCATGCTTACTGTCCTGATTTAGACTAGGATAGGGTTAATTTTCACCAGAAGATGGGGCAGGGAGGGGTGAGTGTGTGTGTCCCAATCAGGACAGACAACTGAACCAGGCAATGTGTTACTCGGTACCATACTGACATCATACCCACTGTGTAAGGGTCGGGGACAGGCTGGGCAAAGGGCGGGAACTGTGCTGGGCACCTGGGTAAGTGTGGTGACATTTCTTGTTTTGTAGGTTTGTTAGATCGCTGTTCTTGCGTGTATTGTTTCGTTACTGCCATTGTGGCTGTTTCATTGCTGTCATTCTGGCTGTTGGTTGTTACCTCTCGTTGCATTGCTGTATTAAAACTGTCTCAACCCATGGGGTTTTTGCACTTTTCTGCTGCTTCTCCTTCCGATTTGGGGGTGGTATGGAGGGATGGTGAGTGAGTGGCCACATGGGCTCAGCTCTAAACCACAACAGCTACCAACATTTCAGAAGAGATAGGCAAGGAAGAAGAGGCAGTGGGGTGCCCCTCTATATTAGGGAGAGTAATGAATGCCTACAACTTAAAGATGTGATAGTAGATGTGAGTTCTTACGGGTAAGAATGAGCGGAAAGGCCAGCAAGGCTGGTATCATGGTGGGAGTCTGTTATAGACCACCCAACCAGGATGAAGAGACGGATGAAATACTCTGTAAGCAGTTGGGAGAGGTTTCACAGTCAGTGCCCCTTGTTCTCATGGGAGACTTCAACTTCCCAGATGTTTGCTGGAATGAAAGGAGAATTTATTGGAAGAGGGCTCGGGCTGCTCATGAGGACTACAAAGATGGAGTGAAACTTTGCAGGGAGGAAATTAGAAGGACCAAAGCCCAACTAGAACTCAACCTGGCTATTGCTGTTAAAAACAAAAAATGTTTCTGTGAATACATTAACGACAAAAGGAAGACCAGAGAAAATCTTCATCCTTTACTGGATGTGGAGGGAAACATAGTGACCAAGGATGAGGAAAAGGCTGAGATACTTAATGCCTTCTATGCCTCAGTCTCTAGTAGTAGGACCAGTTGTTCTCTGGGTATCCAGCTGCTTGAGCTGGAAGACAGGAGCCAGGATGACATTCTTACAAACAAAGATGAAATGGTCAGTGACCTGCTTCGTTACTTAGACATACACAAGTCTATGGGGGCAGATGAGTTATACCAAAGAGTACTGAAGGAGTTAGCGCACGTGCTCATCAAGACACTTTCCATCATTTATCATCAGTCCTGGCTTATGGGGAAGGTCGCAGTGGACTGGAGGTTAGCAAATGTGACACCCGTCTAAAAGAAGGGCCGAAAGGAGGATCTGAGTAACTACAGGCCTGTCAGTGTGACATTGGTGCCAGGGAAGGCTATGGAGCAGATCATTGTGAGAGCCATTATACACCATATACAGAACAACCAGGTGATCAGGCCCAGTCAGCCCATGAAAGGCAGGTCCTTCTATGACAAGATGACCCATTTAGTGAATGAGGGAAAGGCTGTGGATGTTGTCTACCTGGACTGTAGTAAAGCCTTTGACACTGTTTCCCGCAGTACCTTCATGAAAAAAAAACTGTCTACTTGGTTGGATGAGTGTAGTTCTGCTGGACAAAACACTGCCTGGAAGGCTGGGCCCAAAGAGTCATGGTGAATGGGGTAAAATCCATCTGGCGGCCAGTCACAAGTGGTGTTCCCCAGGGCTCAGTACTGGGGCCTTTTCTCTTTCGTGTCTTTATCAATGATCTGGGTGAGGGGATTGAGGTCAACCTCAGTAAGTTTACAGACAGTCAGTTGGTGTATGGTACTTAAGGACATGGTTTAGTAGTGGACATGTGTAGAGTAGGGTTAATGGTTGGACTTGATAATCTTGAAGATGTTTTGCAACCTAGATGATTCTATGATATTATGAAAAGTACTAGGAGCCTTTGTTCCTCATTTTTTAATGTGATGCTATTCCCAGAAAGTAGAAAGCTTATCTTGTTTGAGCTTTAAACTGAAAAATTTGGAGGGGAGAGGGCTGTCCAAAATGGAAATACTCCTGTCAGTGCATCCACCTGGGAAATAGAGTCAACCCGGACTTGCCACAAAGGCCCC
>VWZK01014048.1:794-107184 GCA_013396935.1 Baryphthengus martii | reverse complement strand
GCACTTGGGCCACAACAACCCCAAGCAACACTAGAGGCCTGGGGAGGAGTGGCTGGAAAGCTGCTCAGCAGAAAGGGACCTGGGGGTGTTGATCAACAGCTGGCTGAACATGAGCCAGCAGTGTGCTCAGGTGGCCAACAATGCCAATGGCATCCTGGCCTGAACCAGGAAAATAGTGTGGCCATCAGGACTAGAGAAGGGATTGTCCCACTGTATCCGGCACTGATGAGGCTGCAGCTAGAGTACTGTGTTCAGTTTTGGGTGCTGCAGAATAAGAAAGACATTGAGGTGCTTGAGCCGGGCCAGAGAAGGACACTGATGTTGGTGAAGGGTCTTGAGAATGAGTCTTATGAGGAGCAACTGAGGGAGCTGGAGATGTTTAGTCTGAAGAAAAGGAAGGTGAGGGGAGACCTTATTGCTCTCTACAGCTACCTTAAAGGAGGTTGTGGAGAGGTGAGTGTTGGTCTCTTCTCACAAGTCACAACTGAGAGGACAAGAGGAAATGGCATCAAGTTGTGCCAGGGGAAGTTTAGGTTACACATATGGAAAAACTTCTATACCGAAAGGATTATCAAAGACTGGAACAGGCTGCCCAGGGAAGTGGTTGAATCACCATCCCTGGATATATTTAAAGCCGTCTAGATGTGGTACTCAAGTGTATGGTGTAGTAGTGGCACTGGTAGATTATGCTTGGACCTGATGATCTTAAAGGTCTTTTCCAACCATAGCGATTCTATTTGTGATAATATATATAATAACTATATATGATTATAATTAAGAAACTATGATTATAGACAAAACTAGGATAGAAATTGCTAAGACTGGGAGAGGAAATAACAAAACAAAAAAAAAGTCTCAATTTATCATGACAACCGACATGACTCCATATATATGTGACTTTTCTGAGAAGACTAGGAAGTATCCAGGACAACTGGGAATATCTATTATGTTTGAAGATGCTGATATAACAGCTATTTTAGAAGCTTGGTGAAATATTTTAAAAATGGGACATTGCTAGTTTTGAAGTTCATAAAGATGGTAGAGCAGGTAATTCTTTGGAAGTGAAGTTAGATGCTAAATTTTTGTAAAGCCGTTGTATCAGCCAGTCAGAGTAGCTGTGAGATACAGAGATCAAAAAGTCTGTGAGGGAAGAACTACCATGGCAGTGGGAACCTACATGAGATACGTGGGGAATGATAGCAGAACATAATTTTTAGACTCAATTAATAACTATCTGAAGCAACTACTCTGCTGCATGTGAAGGGAGAAAACTCTTCATACAGCCCCATGTAAGGCACAGAATTTACTTCAAATTATAAACTGCCAGAGCTTTATGTTTCAGTAGGGCTAATATTCTGTACTTGGAGGCAGCATCATGCAGTGGTCGTGTTTCCATGGAAAAAACCCACACAAACCAACAACAAAAAAAATCACCGATCTAGTGTTTAGCTTTTAAACACAAATGAGAAAGCTCATTAAAAGATCATTTTCAGAGACTGGTGCTATGTCTATGTATGGGACCAAGAAATATCATGAAATGTAAACTATGAAGCTTTTCACTGCTTTGTATTATCATACTGTTTAGGAGACTTGTGACAAGGGTGCCTTTTAGCAGGCATTATATTGAAATACATGGCAAAAAGACAGTCTCCATTCATCCTAAAATGTTGATGGTTCAAGAGGAGAGTACTAGGGAAGGAAGGATATTCTTAAGGAACTTTTTGTTTTGTTTTTTTTTAATGAAATGGAAACATAGATGTCTTGGTAAAACTGGAGCTTGTATAGGGTTCAGTTACGATAGAATCTATCTATCATAGGAAGTAAGTCCTTTAAAAATTTCAGAGTTGCTAGCCATGGTAACACTTTTCTCCTTTGCTTTGTGAAGCATGAGTTCCAGAAAACTTTGTATACTGTGTATATATTGTGAATTGTACCTATATGAGAAAGGTCATGTTCTGAAGTAGTTGTGCTACAGTTGCTGTCTCATGATATAGATTATAATGCTCTATTTGGCACAAAACAAACCTGATAAATTGTCTCTTTCAAAGAAAGGACAAAAGACTTGAGGAAAAGGAACCCATTTAATGAGAGACTGACTCATTTTGTATATGTTAGTTCTTCCTATGATGTAGCTATTCTGATCAGGCTCTGTCCATTCATGATCCCGTACAGCCACCGTTTTGCTAAATAACCTAGATGTGTAGTTCTGAGCTACAAGCTGTTATTTTCATTATAGCTGTTTTGAATTTTTCCATCTAAATAATTTGTCAAATGTAATATATTTTGTATGGTTAAGTACCTTATTTTCAAAGTATTTCTATGTGCCTCTTATTGCAGACCTGAACAGGTTATTCATACGTCTGTTGGAATGGATGTTGCTGTGCAGGTGACGTACCCTCCTGTTTTCTTCTGTAAGTCCCCCCTCACAAATCCCCCAGTGCAGTGGCACACCCCACTATGCTGCCAGGAGCTTGGGTGAGGAAGGGTTGTGATACTTCCAGGCATCATCTGAACTTTTGCTGAGGATGGAGGCTTGGCGATCTGAAGCTAGTCGGACACACACTATGCTTTCACCTGAAATGACTTGTGTTTGGTTTTTAGATTTGATTTTGTATGTGTACATTTCCTAGAGGTCAACTTTCCTCTGAAAAAAAAAATGCTTCTAAAATGCAATTCAGGAGTTTAATATGGAAGAAAGGCCAAGAAGTTTGGGACTGTGCTGAGGCAAAGTAACTCAGAGAAATAGGCTGAAAAAGAATTAAAGAAAATGTCAAGTAAGATGTCCTAACAATGAGGTTTGTTAGTCTCTCTAGGAATGACGGGAGCTGTGTGTTAAATCCTTTAGGCTAGAAATCAGGAAGGCATTGGGTCAGTGCTGTTTTCCTTTCTTTCAGTATCATCTGATGCCATTTGCTGAAGTTAATTCAGTATGTCAAGAAAAAACTCCAGTTTTCTCTTCATACCAAGGAGTTCTTTAGTGGCTGAACTTGTGCAGCTCCAGCTGCAAATAACAGGAAATAATGCTACCCTGTCCGTGTGGAGTGGTATCTGTGTTCTGTCTCTGGTCATTGTTTTAAAGTATAATATAACCTTCTCGTGTGGAGGAACAGAAGTCCCTATAGGCAGTAAAACAGCAAATTAAAACAAGATTACACATAGGCAGTTTAGCGTTGAAGATGATAAAAATTATTATAGATTCTACAACAGTTAGCAGACGTACAAGATGAAAACCAGTATTTTTGACATTGCCAGCATGCCTGGTTGTAGCACAGCTGTATTAGTAGATACATATTCCACAGAACTTTGAACATCAGTGTTTGCCACGTTGGCCATGCCTTAAGTTTCGTGGTCATTTGGGGAACCAGCTTGAGGATCTTGAAGGTGTGCAGCGAAAGGCCGGAGCAAAACTGCAAGAAGTATGGCCAGTAAAAATTTTTTTTCATTATTTTTCCCCTCTTCAGAGGAAATTATGGAAATCATGGAAATTCTTTGCTTGGAAACCAAAGAGCAACATTATCTACGGTGGGTTTTTTTGTTGCTATGGGTTTTTTTTGCCTTAAAACGTTAATCTCCTTTGCCTTAAACTCTTAATTGCTGTCACCTGGAAAGTGAATTTTGTACTAAACACATGAAGAACATGACATAAGGATTTTAGTAAATCCAGTAAGGAAGTTGTCATGGCTTCATCTACAGTTCATTTGTCAGGATTTATATATGGAATGACCACAACAGAACAGTCTTCCATTGAGGTCTACTGGGTAATAACAGGTAATTTCTGCTTGCCCACCAGTTAAGAGATTATTGCAAAAGAAGTAAAGGAGTTACATGTTTGGAATGAGGTAGTTTCCTGGTCTTTTTGCTTAGAGGATGTTTAGGTAGGTGAAGGGAGAACATCATACAATGGGCAAATATGAACAGCATTTGATAGTTGGCGTGGGCATGGAGTAAAGGTGTGTTGATATGACTCCCTTTAAAGTCAGTGAAAACAAGCTGATTTACATCTATGGAGAAGTTTAATCCAAAGTGTGTATCCAAATTTTATGTGGGGTTTTTGTTAGATGGAGGAAAGGAATCCTGAAGACCACTCCAAATGTTTCAGTATTGCTTTTCTATTTCTGCATGCTTTACAATAAGATGTAACTGGGATTATGCCTTTAAGCTATACTACACCCTTGTGTATGATGCATCCTGACTCCCCAGAGATTGAAAGAAATGCTACAAATTCTGTTCCAAAGTACCAAACAGGGGCTTACAAATCAATAACAATTAAGCTTTCACCCCTCAACAAAGTAATTAACATCTTGTGACAGAAGAGCTTTAGCAGCTGAGGAATTGCCCAGCTGTGATTTTCCTGAACATGATGAAGTAGGTGATTAATACCTGTTGTATGTAAAGGAATGACTCTTAAACAGTAAATGCTACCAAACTTCTGAAAAAAATCTCTTAATAAAAGTGACACCCCTATATGATGCAGTGATTTGGACTGTTTCTCAAGGCATGCTTTTGTGTAAGGGAAAAATAGCAGCTGGAATTAAAAAACAATGATTTTTAATATATATCTCACTGGGTAAAACCTGATGCTACTAAGAGAGTATATCTGGATTGTAACTGTACCTCTTCATTCACTGAAAGACATTTTAAGATAAGGAGAATTTTTCATTTCTTTGCTTTAGGTATCACACTGGATGCTACATGGAGCTCCTGAGTTTTCACTGTATCCCTTTTTCTCACCACCAAGTGAGGAAGAATGCCAAGGTTGGAAAACTGGTGACTGTACTTGGGTAGTCTGATTACCTTTGCATTGTCAGTGAAGGAAGCTTGCTGCCCTTTTGGGCTTCAAAGTAGTGATTCTGAGGATTTAAAGAAAGTTCTGAATAGAAAGAAGCCTAGAGCCAACCTACAGCAATCTTTCTAGAAACTTAGGTAGGCTCTGAATAACATCCCTCAGAGCTCCAGTTTGGATCCTGATGACTTAGTCATACTTTCTAAATAAGCATACCTTATTTTATAAAGGTTTCAACAAGTACAAATAAGAAAATACTTTGATCTGAAATTTGAATTATCCTAACTGGTACTTCTGCCAAATCCCACCCTAATGCAAAGACACTGGTGGAAGAGGAGAGATATTCACACTAGGGATGGAAGAAGCTGTATGTATTGTCAAGTACCTGTGCCTTGAGTAAGCTGTCTCTGATGACCTTACCATACCCTGTCAATGCAGTTTACGTTACTCCAGCAAAAGAAGCTATGGATGGCCTGAACTCCCTGGTATTTTCTCTTTCCTTTATCTGACAAATACCATTCTAGTGGCATCTTGCTTGGGTGCGCTTCTCAGTAAGCTAAGCTTGGAAACCTTTTATATAGGGAGAAGGTTCTATATAATGAAAGAACGATTCCTATGTTTGTCCTGGCCATGATTCAGAACATTGCTTGAATTACTCCTTGTTCTTTCTGTTTTTCTCAGTATCTGGGAAGTATTACATCAGTCATATCACTGTGTATAGCACTACCACCGCTGAGAACCAGAATCTGAAATGTCCATATGTCATCTAGCTAAAATTACAGTCTATGTTTATTAGCTTGCCAGAATTTATGCCCTATGTTCTGCAAAATGCTTTGTGTATGCCAGTACTGTTCTTTTGTGTACTAATATTTTAAAATGCTGCACTCCTTGGAAAGGCCTGAGTGCTCATTAGCAAAATGAAGTGTGAAGGAGATGAGATTAACTAAGCAGACGCTGTCTGAACTGGGAAATAGAGTCACTGCATGCTCAGATGTAGACATTTGGCCCCCGGCAAGTAAGCTTATGCAAAGCACAGATGCAGAAGGAAGCAGTAATCCTGCAACAAGCCCTGCATTTATTCCTGTGATACGAAGAAGCAAGGAAGTATAGCTTTGTATATATGAAAAGTGTGTAAGTCTCTCCAAGGAATCCTTTGTATGTTTGTAGGCAGAGAAATGAGGCTGTTGTATTTCTGAAAAAGAGCAACAGTTGGGGGATTCTGATCTTTAACCAGGTTCTCCATAAGCCTGCAGCCTTTCACAAATGTTCATCAGGGGTCCTTGTCCTCTGGTGATTCTTCCATAACTTATGATACTGAACAGTTTAAAAGCACACGCTTAAGCATCTCAGGTCACTGGGACAAGCAAGCCTTGTGTTTGTTACCCATGGTGGGAATGTTCCACCCCATGGGGGTGGAAAGGGAAAAGAACTATGGTGACTGAGAATAAGCTATTGAATTTTAATTCAGGTTTCATATAGTTAGTGGTTTGGGTGTCTTTGGTCTTTGCCTGACAGAACTAACATTTAAATGTTTATATTTTCCAAAATAGATGCTGGTTTCTGTCAGTGCATGTTTCAGAAGATGCTGTATTCCCATTCAAGGCTGTATCTTGATTACTTCACCACAGTCTAATGCTCGACTTCTTTGAACAGATACAGGGCAGTATTTTCATCATGAAGAGCTCAAATATATGCTTATGAATGCATGCTTTTTTGTCCTCATTGCACTGGTTCCATATGTGTTTGGCAGTTGAATGCTTGCATCATCTTATCCAGCCAGGTACTTTGGTTTGAATTTGCTAAGCCATAACTAAGAGCTCATTGCCATGAATCAGGCTTTCTCAGTTGAGACTGACAGCAGGGACCATAGATTGCAATGCATGCCTTCATTTCCTCATTTTAGCCAGATTGTATTAGCAAAAAATGGAATGTTTGCCAACGAAAAGATGGAAATAATGATGTCAGACATGTTTAATGGATGCATTACTACTTTATTTACAGTATAGGAGTTCAGAAAAATTATTGATCGACAGCAGAATCTAACCATATCTTGACATAATGGAGAAAAAAAACCTAACAGCAATGTTAAAACAGTGGAACTACAATAAAGTGTGCAAGCAGAAAAGCCACAGGCCTGTCTGTAACAATAGTGACTAGTACTGAGATGTTGCATATGGCAGAAAACAGTACTTACAGCTAGGAAATACCATATTTAATCTTATTTAATTAGATGACCATTCAAGTAAGGCATAGCAAAAAGGACCGTGCATTCTCTGAGATAACTCCTTCCCAGCTGATTATTTCAGTTTTACTCTGAACTTCAGAAACTGAAAAGGATCCTACAGTTTAGTACTATCAAAGATTAAATATTAACAGAACAAACTGAGGCTGTAGTCACAATGTGAAAACCCTTCCTATAATGAGGGACACTCAGCAGAATTGCTGATCTCATTTGTATTAATGTAGGGAAGAAGATTTTAGTACTTTTTCTTTGTGATTTGATTTTTTAGAGTGTATTCACTTACATAATGTCATGAAGACTTTCTTGTATAAACTGTACTTTTTATATATACAGTAAAACTTACAGAACAGGAGCCTGGGCTCAATTTGCCTACCTCCTTGCACTACTGGCTCAACAGGCCTTTGGGTCTTTCTTGCAGGCATGCTCTTTTGTTTTTTTCATACATAAGTATGCTTAACCCACCCTTCTGAAGTCCCCAAGTTGAAAGTTTGGCTACTAAGTAGTTTTAATTTACTTGTTGATACTGTATTTTCCCTAGGGCTTGATTTATCTGTGCAGGTGGTTTGTTGACTTTTCTCCCATAGATGCAGTGAATAGATTGTTGCCTTGCAGCAACCCTTTGTGTATTTAAGAACCTTTTAGCAGTGGCCTTATGGTTTATAAGCAGCCTTTCAGTCTTTCCTTTCCTATTTCATAGCTAATTTTTGTGGTCCTCTGGCCTTCTACTTTTTCCATAACCTTTCTAAAGTGTCAGTGTGATGAGTATTTCTTTCGTGGCCTTGCTTCTGCTGAGACTAAGGAGCACACTACATATTCAGGTACTCTCTTTATATGTCCTGCTGTAGTGTTTGCCTATTTTGTTTTGTTTTGTTTTTCATTTCCTTTATTCTGCCTTATTTAGAGCTAGTTTGGAGTTACCTTATGTTACCGATAATGATTTTCTGTGGAATTGTGCAGAATTTCAGAAGAGTATGTTTTATCCTACTATCCAGACTGTCAGCAATGACACTGGATAGTGCTGGAGTAGAACTCTTTCGAGGACTCTTTTTTACCAAGTCTATCAGTTTGGGTGAAAAAATGACACTGAAGAACTTTGAGCAGTTGTGAACATTTCAGGGCTGCCTAAACATTGGTCTTAGGCTTGCAAGCTTTTCTGTATTTTGACTCTTTGCACCTTTGAAAAACACCTTTTTAGATGTCTATTCACATTGTTTTGCTTAAATTTACTTTGAGAGGTGATGTGAAGACATTCCTGAAAGTGGAATTTACTTTCACAAATCATTTGTGTGTCTTGTCAGGTTTTATAAAGGTAGATTTATCATTAATGCCGGTGCTGATCCAATATGCAATCTCTCAAAACAGCAAAGAGGAATGTTAGGTGCAAACTTAGTAAATAAGCTTTGTTGAAGTTTACGCCTTATTGTAATTAATGGACCCGGCCATCAGTCTGCTTAATTCTTCTCTGAAGAACTTGCTTGCAAATAACCGAGTGTAAGAATTAGTCATTATGTGTCAGCAAGTGCTCTTTCTCGTGCCTGGCTTGAGTTTATAAGGCAGTGTACAGAAACGTAGTAATTAATTTCAAAGTCAGATGACAAAGAGTTAAAAGTCCCTTCAGGGAGAGCAGACCTCGGAGCAAGCTGGGTTCAGAATATAGTCAGAGTTTTTGAATCATCTCTCAGTTTGAAAAATGTTCTTTAAACCTAAAAAATTACTGGGCACTTCTAAGCCTAATATCTCAATTTATACAAAGAAAATGAGTAACTGGAGGCGAAATGTTTTACTTGGAAAGTGCATTTTTTTCAAGTGTGCTAAGATACTATTCACAATTCCATTTATAAAGCAGAAAATCAGAAATCATTATGCAAAGATGTGTCCTAGCTTGGAAGAAATGGAGAGATGAAATACTGTGCCTTTCTACGTGATAGTATTCTGCTTCAGAAATGCTATATAGACACCTGGTGTTTTAAGCACATGAACCTCTTACAGGAAATTGCAGCCCTGTTCTGATTTGGAGAATTCAGTACTGCTACCTGAGGCACATGAGTGTTACCTTGGCTGGGGATGATACTATTCATTTGTTTCTCTGGAGCTCTGGGATGTCTGCAGTTTTCTCCCTGTCACTCAGATACTCCACACTGATGAGAACTGCAAATAACAAAAGGAATGTTTTATGGAAAATACATATTTTTCACTGAACTGAAAAAACTTCAAAATTTATTTTTCTGTAATTGTGTAATACTGAAGTGATCTTCTATTCTGTGATATGCTGAAGGTTTTTTTTTGAGTATGTATATACATATTTTATAAGTTTGTTTAGGAAAGCAGAACATTAACACAAAAAGCAGCGTTAAAATGAACTGCTATTACATAGTTCTTCCAGAATTATCTGTGAGTCTAAAAGAGTCTTTTACTAAAATACAAAGAAAAGGACTTTTGACTGTGAATTTAGTCTTGATATGCTGGGAGAGACAGGAGAAATCAGTCCATTTAATGGGCTACCTAATTTCACAAATCACCTTTCATATTAATCAGTAGCTAGAAATGAAGGAACATTAATTACATGGAACTAAAAACCATGGATATTTTCAAAGTAAAGGAGTTGCTATGGAATGTTAAGTCTTGGTCTTTTTCTTACCAGTAGCCCTAGAAATGCTGAATGTTGTTCATAAAACAATTTAATAATTCATCCTCATGTAAGTTCTCCAAACACTAGGGAGAAATGTAATCGGTTTTCATAAAACAAAATAATGGCATTCACAGCATATAGTCCAAATTGGTCAGGAAAGCTTCTCTTGTTGGTTTTCTTTTCATGTGCACCAGTGTTAAGGAGGAAAGCCTTAAAATGCTTTTCATGCTCTGGCAGAAATAGGCGTTTTCAGCTTTTTCCCCTTAACGTCAAGTTTTCTGGATATTAAAAACCGGGAAAGTTTTTGAATGCACATTTTTGTTAAAAATGCCTCTCTTCAACCATGGTAAAAAAATGCAGTGACATTTTACAGTTATCCATGATTTTGTGATAATAAATAAGTACCTACTTGGAAAGAAAAAAAAATTTAAAAGGTTTTGAAATGTTGAACTAATAGTCTAAAATTCACTGCTATTGCGATTGTAGATGAAAGGGAAGGAAGTTTTATGCATTTGATAAGGTTTCTGAAAGAGAGCAAGAGTCTGAGTGTAGTTCCTGTCTCCATAATCTCCTTAAAGGGCTTAATTTAAGAGCCTGGCAGAAAATCACAGAATGTTAGGGGCTGGAAGGGACCTTGAAAGATCATCTAGTCCAACCCCCCTGCCAGAGCAGGATCACCTAGATTAGGTCACACAGGAATGCATCCAGGTGGGTTTTGAATGTCTCCAGAGAAGGAGACATTTGAGGAGAATAATTTGGAAGTGTAGGAATAAGGAATAATAGAGGAAAGCCCCTCAAAAATCTCCACGGGAGACCATACCATTCCTCTGTGTAAAACAAGGCAGACTCAGCCGATAGTTCCCTCGCCAATGTGACCAAATCTAAATAAATACCATCTAATGTATAGTCAAAGAAAATATCATATCAGAGAGGACCTCACCAGCACAACAAGTCCCTGCCAGAGCCCCCGACCTTTCCAGGATACATAGAAGTGAATGCAGATTCTCCTGGTTCCCGATAAACTTCTGGGGTTTGAGGTCTATTTCCACAACCTACTACAAAATGAAAGGTCCAGGTTCCGCCCCCCTCCCCACCTTGTAATAACACAGAGGTAGTTCTCGAGTACCAGTCATTCAGGCTTTACTACTTCCATCAAATCTGTGTTTCTTTTTACCTGGAACGTACTATTTAGCTCCCCACGTCTGTGTTGCCTAATTGTGGTTATTTTCAGATCTAACAAAGTGATAACGAGCACAAGGCTTTAAAGCCTGACATTTAAAGATTTGTGGAAAAGCTGCACATTTTCTGATCATTACCAAAGCTGGGCTTGACCTGTTCAGTAACCTTGCAGGAACTTGGGAGTTTTCACATACACTGAACATACTTCATGCTAACTGTGTAAGGTGGGTATCCGCATTTGCACCTAAGGAGCCACAACACTCAGACTACTGAAGGATATGTTCTAACCTCTTCCAACACCCTCACTCTCCTTAAGTAAAGCATATGCTTAATTTTAATCAGGGAGGTGTGCAGTTCCTTTGTTGCTTTTAGTTGGGAGGGACAGATTTTAAAGCATACTTAGATATTAAACATGCACCAGTTCATTCTATTATAAAATACCATCTCAAGAGGTGCTGGTCTCTGTTGCTAGGCACCAAAGATCTGTTTAGAAAACTCCAAACCTTGCCTTGCTGAATCAGACCTGTAGCCCTTGTTTGCAGCCTATGGATAAAGATTATGCATCCTCTTTTCATGATGCTTCAGCTTTGGAAAGAAGGACGAATGCTGTAGTTAAATGGACAAAGTAGAATTCCTCTTATTTCATGCTGTGCTATAGTAAGGCAACCTTATTTGGTTGTATTGCAATTGTTGGCCCTCGTGTGCTAATAATCATCACCTGCAGTAAAGCTCCTAGCTTTTCTGCTCTGTTAGTGATTTTCTGAGGTCTCAAACAATATGCAGTGTTTTCAGGCTGCAGAAACATCTTTCTGTAGAACAAAGAGAAGAAAAGGGCAAAGGAAATTTATTTTTAAAGGTGCCATTCTGCATTAATTAGGCAAGCATTTATGCACCTGCCTAAGGAAAACAGTCAATAAAAAAAATTTAGCAAAGACAGACTGAAGGTAGCTTTCTGGGCCTTGGAATCAAGATTGCTACTGCTGTAAGGAAAGAGGTCACAACAACTTTCTCTTGGACAATTTTAGATACATTTAGAAACCAGTGATGTTTCTTTTTCCCATTACTCCTACTGTTGAAAATCTTCCTGGGTTTAATGGTTAGAGATTTCCTTATAGTTTCTGTCCTCACCATCCTCTTTGTTCAGAATCACTGTTCTTACTGAAAAATGGGCTGCTGTTTCTTTAGTTTGGGGAGAGATGTTTAATCTTGACTCAGTCTTCTTTGGACAAAAGCACTTTTCCTCTTTTTTTTTCATGCTTTCTACAGCTGTATATAGTTTTACTAATTTTTCAATATCTATTCAAGGTCTAGCGTGTCTGGAGTCTTGGTAATATTCAGATAAGCCCCACACTTTGTTTATCAGTCCCTTTTCCTCTTTTTGTAGGCTCACTACTTACTTTTAATATGCTTGAATCTGCTCAAGTTTGTACCTTATTCCTACAGATTTTCTGCCTTGCATGAGAGGCATTTTAACAGAGATGAACTCTTTAACATTTCAATCCTTGTGCTTGTCAATCCAGATGACTTTACTGGTCTGTTTTGTTCATTTCTCAAAATGAACAAAGTTGAAATTCTTTACTGCTTTTTTTCTTAATTTTCTATCAAATTTAAACTAAATCAGCTAGGTACCTAACTGTATGTCTTTATAAAATACTGCATTTTCTTCTATAAATCAAAGCTATATATAACCTTAAATATGAAAGGGGGGATGGTAGACCCCACAGAGGCTAGTTAGGCTCCATTTAGCTTAAAATGGCACTCATTTTAGCCTAAAAACCTTAATTTTCCTAAGTTATACTCATTTGAGATTTTTACAGGGAGATTCCAAAGCACCTTGGGATGGACATTGAATTGCTCTGAATTGCCTCCAGGAGAGGCTTATTTTTGTGGTCTTTATGAGTACTTTCTAGGACTTAGGGAGACTAGCTAAGTAGCAGAATATGTAACTTTGTACTGTATGATTTATGTTGTTAGACAGCTGTCAAAGTAGTGGAAAGTGCAATCCTGAGGGCTCCATAAAACGCAGAAAAAGAGTGAAGGCTTGGGGTGAAGTCTGTGTGTAGCAGAGCTAGGCTTCCTCTGTGGCTGGCAAAGCATTTCTTCAAGTACTTCCACCTGGAGTTTGGTTGGGAAAGAAAGTTCTGAATGGAGGGAGCAGTAGAGTCTCACTATTTCTTGCCTTTTTTTTTTTTTTTTCCCTCCATCACATTTCTTCCAAAATGAAATTTTCATCATGTGCATTGGTATACATGGGAATGCACTGTCAAACAGGAAGACTCCCACGGAAGTCCTTCCATCCATCTTTGCTCATGTGCTTTGGTTCTTGATTGTGACCATGATTGTCCCTAGGTTTTGCTTGCTCTTATCTTGCTTGTTTTCTCCACTTATTATTAGAACTAGGAATAATTGCACCTCATTGGGAACTAAATAGCCTAAAATCAGGATGTAAAAATACCTGATATAATGAAACCCAAAATTTAATTTCTAGTTAACTTTAGAAAGAAGACCATGCTTTAGTGGAGGTTTAGTTCAGCAGATTCCCTGTGCATGTCTCTTGGCTGGCCAGGGTTTGCCACTAGCCTTGTGCTTCCTTTGAGCATTAATAAGATCTTGTATCAGCAGGTGGGATGTGGCAAGTAAGATTCTCATTTGGTTTTTATTTTTTAGCATGCAACTACTGAGCCCTGAAATTAAATGAAATTAATGAAATGAAAGGACCTGTACTGAGAGCATCAGCTGTCAACATGTGATTTTGTTTGGTTTTGTAATGTAGTAATGTGTTGTCTTGATATTTTGGTAGAACTTAGCAGGATTTTTGTGTGCTGATGTGTGGAATTGCTAAGATAAATTCTCATTTGTGAAAAATAAATGTGAACGTAAGTATTCTAAAGGTCAGAGGTCAGAAAGGACCTCTGGAGGTTATCTGCTCCAAAGTACCCTGCCCAAGCAGGGTCACCTCCTGGCCAGTTGCCCTGGACTGTGTCCAGTTAGCTTTTGAATATTTCCAAGACTGGAGACAACACAACCTTTCTGTGGCAACATGTGACAGTTCTCAGTCACCTTCACAGTGAAAAGCTGTGTTCACATGGAACCTTATGAATGAATGAGAATCTGAGCAATGTATTGATGAATTAGAAGGTATGAGTAATTCATTCCACATAAAACCAACACTGAATTCTCTCCTCAGAAGATTATTTCTAATGAAAAATGAGTGAATAAACAAACACATTATATGTTAGTGATTATAAAAGTTTGTCCTACAGTTTTCTGGGTATTGTTCTTATGTGATGGTGATTATTACCATTTTTGCACACTGCAAGAGTTCAATGGGGAGATGAGGCTAGAGGTTCATGTTCTACTCGTTGTTTGATTGACCATACATTTAAATGTTCAGAAAAAAATAAATCTTTAAATGTGCATGACTTCTGGGTCTTGCTAAAAGATATGGGAGAGATTTGTAGTCCAGTTCATAGGCTGACATTTTTGCCTTTCAGGATTTGAGCTCCTAGACATAAAGTGTGTTTTGTGTCCAGCACTCTTGTGAAGGCAGTAACCTGCTGAGGAAGCTCCCTGAAGTTGGAATCAAGTAAAACAAGATGCTGGCTTCAGAGAGAATCTTAGCAGACCCTTTCTCTGGTGCAACAACCAGGAAGGGTTGAAGTTGGCCTCTTGATCAGCTGCTCTTACAGGCACGTTCACTTCTTGTTATACGAAAGTCAGTTTTATGTGCTTAGCCAAAAAATTAGTGAGTGACATAGAGAAAATAAAAGAGTAAGGATAAAAATAGCACCTATTGCAAAACCGAAGCATAGATATGAGTGCAACAAAGGAGACCTGAGGCCTGTGTTGTTGGCTGTGACAATGGCTGTCATCAGATACATCAAGTGTAGGTGTCTGTCCTTTTGCAAGAGACAGCTATGGAATAACCTACTCTCACATACATCTCCTTGTATTCACTTGTGACTTAAGCCTTCAAGCAAGAACTTTAATAACTTTACCACACCCATTCAGAGTTAGTTATTTGGTATCTTTCTCCTCAAACACAAGTACTAATGTGTGAACTTGTAGTGACACATATCCCCAGTGGGAAATCTTTCATTGCCTCATCAAGGAGGGAGCAGTCACCTCTGCCATCTGCCTTGCCAGGGTTTAATTCCATACCCCCACTCTAGACTTGGCTAGATGCACTGGTTGGCACTGATGTGCTGTGATGCTTAGAAAGCCAATGGGGAGACACAGAAAGCTTTAAAGAGGCAATTTACCCTGTGGCAAGGCTTCCAGAGGTAGCTGGTTCCATCCCACATGGTGAATGACTTCCTTTTAGTGTAATGGGATAGGATTTGCTGGGAAACTTGATTCTTAGATGCATCTTGACTGATAATTGCATCGTTTTGCTGAGGCCTGAGTAAACCCCCATATAAGAAATTTCTTGTATATGTGCACATTACAAGTGTAAATGACATGATATACAATCATTCTTTTCCTGTAGTCCTTTTCTCTGGATATGGTTTAATGGAAGCATTGCTGACTTGGGAACCAAAAGCCCCAGGATAGATATGGTCATGCTTCTGCCATTGCCTAGTGCTTTTAACTTCAGCAAAACACTTCTCCCCGCTATTACCCAGATCTGTTTGGCTGGTCAGCCTGCTGGAATAGGGCTGCTCTCTCACTTATGTGAATAACTTTCAGAGACTTATCTCCATTATGTTGTTTTGTTTTTTGTCTACACATTTTCTTTTTTTCTAGACTTCATTTTTCAACCTTCTCAACTTGCAGATCTCTGGAAATTTTCCAGTGCAGGTGTGGACCCCTGTTGAGTAAATTTCAGCCTTCTGATAATGGACTTTCTTTTCTTCATTATCTCTGCTGCCATAATTAAGTAATTTTGCATGGTAGAAATGAAAAACACCTAAATGTTTGCATAGTTCCCAGCACTAGTAATGCTGGGTTTACGTGCAGTGCTGAGAACTGTCTTAGGAGTGTGTGCTGCCCTTTATAACAGAAAACATGTATTGCGTTTCCAGTGACAACAAGACAGTCCTGTTTCAAAATGGAAAAATGCTTTCTCAGAGAGGTTATTGGGAACTGATGAACAGGATTTTGGTTTTATGTTTTTTCCTCCTGTAACTCAAGGGCTGCTGCAGGAAAAGCATGCCAACAGGTGTAAAACATTTTGCAACACTTCTGATCCTTTCCACAAATTTTTGCTAGTGATGTTGACAGAGCAGAGAATAGGTAGGCAGTTCATTTGCAGCTTGTCTGATTGCTGCTACTTACTTCCACATCCAAGTGTGTTTAGTCTGGGGAAAGTGCCCCTTGCTGCAGTGGCCATCCCAGCTGGGTACAACCTGGAGAAAATATTGCAATGCCTTGAACTTCTCCACACGTTATGCCTGATTCAGCCCTTTAAGTGCTCCTTTAAGCCTCTGTCAGCCTGAGATGATTAGAGGATCAACAAGACATTTTCAAGGCAGAAGTCTACTGCTGTTGCCTGGCCCTAGGAAAGAGGTGATGTATTTAGTTTCACCAGCTTTCCACAAAAAGTGTTCTACAGTTTCTGTGAAGATTGATCTGTTTTGTCGGGCAACTCAAGTTTATTATAGGATAGTAGAGGATATGTTTATTAGGCTGTGTCATTTTTTATATAAATCCGTATATTGTGAGGACTCTCCTGGGTGAAGTGGCATTGTTTTCAGGAACTGAGGCAAACCTTTTTATTCTATGCCTTTTATTTTTCTTTTCCTTGATTGACAGCAATTCCAGCTTTGACACAGTTATGTTTCCTGAGCATAACCCCTGTCATTGGCAAGTTATAAGCTGCATAGTGCAGAAACACTTCTTTTGCTCCTGGGCCTACTTTTACTTTTAGACTCAGCTCTTCAAGGTTTGAACAGTTTGTAATTACATGCTTATTAGTTCTGAGAATCAAAGTCTTTCTTGCTGAGAAATATGTCCACTGGGAAAGCTTCCTTTTAGGAGACATTTTCTTTAGGAAAAAAATCAAAAGGGAAGAATGTGGTTTGGGTTATTTTGGAGTGTTTTTCTGGGCCTGTGCTATCATGGTGCTGTTGAGCTGCAGTCCTTAAATCATAGAATGCCCTGGGTTGGAAGGGACCTCCAAAGGTCATCTAGTCTCCTGCAGTAAGAAGAGACATCCTCGAATAGATCTGCTTGTGAAAGCTCCTGTTGCTTCCTAAATCCTGGCTTATGGGTTGACTGAAGTTCTCAGTGCTTCCTATAGTGGCACACTGCCTGTGGTGCTCCCAAAAATCCTGCAGAACAGATAATAGCTCTAATAGTGCCTTGCATAGCAAAGTCAGTATCACAGAAGTGCCATATCAAGGTTAAATGAAGAAGCTTAAAGTTGCACTGCTTAGGTTTCAAGTGCTTAACTCAAAAGTGTGTTTGTGTGTTTGTTTATTATGATTATTTGTAGCACTGTAAAATACTGAAATTCCACAGTGCAGTGTCGCACAGACATCATGTGCTGGATGAAGAGCAATCACCTTTGACTGTCACAGCTGAGGAAAGGGGAGACTCTGGAAAAGCAGATCCCATTCCTGCTTCAGAAGATGTATGTTGGGATCCTCATAGCCAGTTTTCCCCCAGCCATTCTTTCAAAACAGCGCTTTTTTTTTTTTTTTTTCATAGCAATCTTCCTTCTCCGCCTCTTGATTTCTCCTCATTTCTCTGTGCTTATGCAGTTCACCCAGTTTTCTGCTTTTTGGAGTGTTCTCTTTACGGCTGATTGCACCACTTTTCCTAGGTTTTCTCACCTAGCATTAGTCTTTGCAAAATCTCATCTCTTCCTCTCTTCAGGTGTTTAGTCTCAGTCTCTTGCTATAGCCAGCCCTGGTTTCAGCTTTGCTTTCAGACAGCCTCCTTCTCATGAATTAATTCTGCTATCATTTCCGCTGTTTCACAAGATGCTGCTGTACAGTTACTGATTTGGAAATAGGCTTAAGTTGCACCAGAGGAAGTTTAGATTGGATATAAAATCTATTTCCAGTTTTTAGAAACAGTGGAAAACTTTTTTCTTCTGAGGCCCCACTCCCCGAAAAAAACAAACCAAAAAAGCCCCAAACAGCCTAATGTAGGCATCTAGCAAAGACAGTTGCTGGCTAAACACTCAATTTGGCAAAGCTGTTAAGTAGTTCAAAACAAGGTCTCATAATGAGACATATCAGACAAATTTAAATGTTGGTGTTGCTGCCAGTTCTATCTATATTATCCAGTGTTCTTTACATGCTGCTCTGACCTTGCTCCTTTCTTAATGAATTCAGATTTTTCCCTTTCCTACTGGTAGGGTCTTTGATAACAGTGTCAAAGAGTGAAAGGCACTCTGAAAATTATGCAGTTTGCCCCTGACATACATCCTTTCCAAAACACAAATGTCATAGCTAAATCATAATGTAAACAGAACCAGTTGGTACCATACTGTTTTGCTCTTGTTTAGATGTGATAAACATATGGAAATCATTATATCACCAGAAATGGTTGCCAAAATGTGTGGATAAAAGCCTCACTCTCATTTCACAAACAGAACAAATGCTTTCCCACGTCTTCACAGGTCGCTACTTAGTGCTAGGTGTGGAGCAAAGCTCCAAAGTTTCCAAAGCCAGTTGCTCAACTGTGACTCAAGTGCCCCATTAATATTTTAATACTGTTTTATCATTTCATGCTCTTTCAAAAGGGATTGTATTTGTATGGATAAGAAGAGTATCTTGAATTATATTCTGAAGATATTTTTCATATTCTTAAAGAGGGTTTGGGGATTTTTTTTCTTCTCCCTGCTTGTGTTGGAAGAAGATGTGACATGCTCACGTTAGGTAGAGAAAGCAATTGACTGTGAGTGGTTCAGAAGATCTGATTTCTTTTTCCGCTTGCAAACTGTTTATCTTTTCTTATATTTCTTTTTTCCCTCACTGGTTAAATGGATTGGACAGCACTTTGTTAACTGCTTTAAGAATTGCTAACAAGAGGCAAAGAGCGCGTTTGCTGCGTCTTCCTCTGAAGCATCTTGCCCTGGTATTTATCAGGTAGAAGTAGGTCTGATTTAGTGCAGGGATCTGTTTATACCTTGAATAATAGGTTTGTATTGGGCATATGCCCTTCATTGTTGAAATTCATATTTAGAGATTACTTCAACACTTCCAGATCAAGATAAAGAGTGTTCCTGAGCGTATATTGTCAGCTTGGGTTATTCAACAGTCACTTAATCAGATAACGCAGATCTAAATCCAGGGACTGAGATAGGAAGCATGTGCAGTAAATGCTCCCTTTTCAATTTATCTAATCTCTTCTACAAAGCACTAGTGCTGTTGCTCTGAGAGTGGGTATATTTGGCAGGCTTTTCTGCTGAGTCTTTGTTGCATGATGTGTGTTTACTGGCACAGTAAGCAGCAGTACCATCCTTCTGATAATAGTGCACAGCACTGTGTCTCAGAGATCATGGTGTATCTTTGCATCCCACCTTTTTGGTGACCATTCTCATGGGAAACTGCTATGGCAGAGATACAATGTACTGTTTTTGGGAGATGTTTGCCATCACAAACTCAAGTGGAGCTTTAGAGCAGCTGATTCCTCAGTCAGAACAGAAGGGTATGTGGCACCCTGATACAGGCTTAAATGAACTGCTCAGGGGACTAGCACTGACAAGCCTTTGGCTTTGTGGCCCAGGGCAAGAAAGGTTGGGAGCCTCTAGCTCACCAGTCCAGCTGATGTGATGTAGCAGAGAGGAGCATGTAGAGGGAGGCTGTGGTTGTGAGATGTCTGTTACGGGCTCAGAGACTGCTTAAGAGTAGCAATATTCACAGGGAAAGGAGCCTGTCATTTAGTACAGTGAAGACCAAGGGTGAAGAATTTGGATCTGAGCTGTTGAAGGTGGGGAGAAAATCAATGTTTTTATGATGTTTTAGCTATCCTTTTGCATTTGACAGTCCAAAGCATCGACTGAGTTTTTCCAGTGCCAGTAGAAAAGCCTGGCCTTTGTGTCTGCTCTAACTTCCGACTGGATTGGAACAAATGGACTTTGTAGTCTCAAGATGTTCTTTAATTTGAGATACATACAGCTCCATGCAGAGCCTATATACAGCCTGTGCTCTTCTTTCTAGGAATTAGGTTTTTAAGGTGCCGCACTTCCTCTGCCTCTCATGTCCAACCCTGTTTTTTTGAGATATATTTCATAATGTGAGTATTCTTATCAACAGAGGGGAGCCAGATGCTTGAAGAGGCTGTAGGAGTGGGGAGGACTAAACAGAAACAGCTGCACTTGCAGTTATCTACTGGGATCAGAACTTTGGGGATAAGTACGTTTCCCAAAGGAGGCTGAAATAATACCACTTTCCAAAGGCAGGTGGTTTACTCACTTCCCCAGTTACTTTGGCTCAGATTCCCAAAATGTGCAAAGCAATGTATTTGATGAGTGTTTGGGGTGGGGGCTTTTTGGTTTTGTGTTTTTTTTTTTCAAAGGACACGTCTCACAGGGTCTGCCATCAACCAAAGGGGTTGCTCAGTGTGACTGCATCGCTACTAGTGCTCTTGATTCCTGGTCTCGTGCAAGCAATAAATACACAGGAGTAATCCCTATGGGTAGGGAGAGGTGTGCTTTGGGGAGTCGAGACCTAAAGTTTAGCTGGGTTGGGGCTTTTACACTATGCATGACACTCCGTCTGTCAGTCTGTCACAAGCTTTTCTCTGTCTAGCCATTCTTCCTCGAGCAGCATAGGCAGGTTATGAGGCAACGAACACTGCTGGCTAAAAACTGTATTAGGCCACAGCATATTAGATGATAGTGTGAATTTGAACAACAAATCCAACCCCATCACAGAAAGGGAACCCTTTTGAGCAGCTACCAGGCTTTCTTATTGTGTGGTATACATTTATAATTCCAGTAGTAAAAAGACTTCTGTTGAAGTGCAGTGAAAATTTTGTATTTTGTTCTGTTTGGGTTCTGGTGGTTATATTGTTTCTTGAAATCAAAGTATATACTCTATGAATGAGCTGGATTTAGAAAGGTAGTTATTGCCTTCAGCAAGCTTGTAAGAACCTCTGAGCAATATAGTGACAAGCTGTGGCAGCTGGAAAGTCCCCAGCCATGAATCTCTGAAAGTTTGCTCTGCACTGCAGGCAGCATCCATTTCTGAAATTTGGACTAGAAGAACAGGGTGAAATACCTGGAAGAAGGGTATCTCAGGGCATTCATCAGCAAGCTTCTTAATTTTTTCCTTTCATGTCACTCTGGGATATGTCTTTGCCAGTAACCAGATTAACTTAAAAAAAAAAAAATAAAAAAGAGAGAGAGAGAAGAAAGTACATCTCCCATCCCTAGACTGCAGGAAACTTTTGGCAGGCAGAAAGTGTAACATCAAATGCCTGAAGTGAAAACAGATTTTGGTGATGGGAACAGCATGTCCTCCGGTGTGAGAGTAATTGAAAGTGGCTGCATGTGGCATGCACTGAGATCTCTCACAGTTCTTCCCTTTGCAACCTTTAGCTTGCAAGCTCCTTGTCACTGGAGTGGTCTATATTCATGTGAATAATCCTTTTGTTGCAGCAGGGTTTATCCTGCCAGCAGTAGGGAATGCCTACCTGGATCAGGCCTTTCAGTTGTGCTTTCTCTGAGCTTGATCCAGGATTGCATGTAGCTCAGCAGTGCAGTGTGTTAAACTCCACCCTCACCCTCGCCACCCCAGAGTGCCGTGTCAGGGCCCTTGCAGGATAGCACAGCTCTGCTGCCCTTGCTGCATGGAGGAGGAGATATAATGGCCCTTGCTTTCCCTTCCTGGAGAGCAAAGTGGCAGAAGCAGGGAAAACCAGGAGACATGGTCCTCTCTATGCTGCCTTAGAAATGAGGAGCAGGACACCAGGCAAAACTACCTGCAGGAGCGCGGTTACCGAGTGGGTTGCTGACATGGCCCTGCAAGCTGCAACAAGCGCTTGCTTCTCCCCTAGAAAGTGCAGATAATCTTAGAGAAAAGGATACTCAAAGGAAGGGAAAGCTGTTATGCAAACACTAGCTGCAATCCTTCATGATGTTTACTAAAGGGGCTCAAAAAATGCTTATGTTCTGATGCTGAAATACACTGGTAGATACTTGAGTAAAGTGTTTTCTCAGTGTCATGGGCTCTGAGCTACCCTTCGCTTGTCCACTGAAGAAAGAAATTGTATTTTTGCAGGATGAAGGAAGTGAGTGTAAAGTTTGCAGAAGAGATCCTTTGTCAACAAGAGTTTTGGCTTTTGTGGAAAAGGTATTTCAACTGTTTTGTCTGAAAGATTGAAACCAGCTTTGCGGCTAACAGTTGTTTTTGCAGAGCCCCTTGTTTAGCATCCACTGAATTGAGCTTTTTGTATGCTAGATGTCTCTAATAGTGTTTCAGTCTCCAATGGTGCTTTTCCTGGAACTTCTTTCTTTGAATAATAAAACAGAATTGTCATTGTTGTCTTCACACTGTGTATAGTAGTGTCTTGATTTCAGGCTTTTGATGTACCTTCAAAACAGAACTGTTGCATAAGACTCATTTCTGAGTGACACATGGTGTACACAACTAGTTGAAGATACAAATGACCTCCACCTAATTAGCTGGTAGGAAATAATGAGTGCTTACCTTATCAGTATATTTTATTTCAGTTGAAATCCTTACTGAAAGGTGTACTGAGTCACACAATTCTGTAAAATCTGTTCATATTTTTCTACTTATATAACCCTACCCTAAGCACCCTTTTGTATGCTTTCAGTTAATAACTGTGTGAAGGCCTGTGAAATATATGGTTTATCATACAGTGCTTGCAAATTTTAATCAAAGTATTTTCCCATAAAGGTCCAGTACCTGAGTAGAAGAAAATATCAGTAATGGGAGTAGAAATGAGTGCTAAAATGAGATCTAAGGCAGAGAGCCACCTAAGATGTCTCCTACTGAACACTCTGCGTTGTCCTTACGGGAGTATCTTGTATTCCTGCTGTGAGGGGGAAGGCAAAGGAATGATGTTATCTCTGCCTGAACAGCACTTCTTGGAGTGTGAACTGTTTTTCAATAAGTTGCTGCTGGCAATAGTGCTCCAGAGTAAGGCTGGCAGGAGGAAGGTTTTCAGCTATCCTGTCTTTCAGGCTTTTATCCCACAAGTCTGTGCTGGATGCCAGGAAATAGTTTGTATTCTGATGGTTGACACAGGTTTGCTGCATCTTCCTCATACACAGCTGACCCGGGTTTGTGAAGCAAGAACAATGCAGTTCACACGTCCTGGCCTCTGTGTGTGGGTGCACATAAATTTTTCATGGACCATCAGACCAATGTTTCATGCATGTGCTTTATCAGCACGTGGGCGTGCTGAGCAACATGGCTGGATTTCTGCAAAATGAGGCAGTAAACCCACCTATGTAATGTATGCATCGTCATGTTAAAAAGAATCTATGGAAAGAGTAAGTTGGGATTGCAGTGTGGTCCTTTTCTAAAGTCGTTGTCCTGAAAGATAGTTTCAGTCTCTATCTCATCTTGGAAAGCAAATGTGATAGATCAAAGCCTAGATGAATTAAGTCAAAACAGAAGGTGGGGTGTGTTGGAGGGTTAAAGTAGCAGCTGAAGGTTAGGCTTCAGGAGCCCTGAGAGGTAAGGGACTCCACTCCTAGGCATGTAAATTATCCACATTCTGAGTCTCTCATGTCTGCAAGCCTGCCATTAAAAGCGGTGGAGTTGTGGATGCTCTGACAATTAGACTGCTTCCTGGGACCATTAAGTCTTGGTAGCCAAATTTGAAGCACTCTATAGCCGTGGTCAAAAAAATGACAGTAACTCTAAGCTGTAGCCTTTATTAATTGTATGATAACTTTAGGATTATTGTAGCACAAAGTTGAAGAGAACTAGGCCCAAGAGACTTAATTAATGAGGTACTTTATTGCTTGGCAAAAATAAATTAATTGTATGTGTGTAAAGATATGTATAGCGGTTTGCCATTTGATCCAGAAAAGTAGCCCCTCTGTTAATTGGGAAGTATAAAAATGTAAAGACTTATTAGGCTAAAATACATGTAGTCTAAGTTGAAAGATTGTTTAGTACTAAATGCTTTAGTAAAACATTTGCAAAGTTAATTTAGCAGTGTCACTGTATGACAGTATAGCCATGCCACAGAATCATAGAATCACAGAATTATAGGGTTGGAAGCCACCTCCAAAGGTCTTCTAGTCCAAGTAATGCATGTGGTTACTTCATAGAAGGGCAGATACAAAAACATGATTCCATGGTATGTGTAGTATGTGAGTTGGAAAAGGTTATGAAAATGTCAAGGTGAAAGGGAAATCTGCTGGCACTTGTCTCTCAAGCAGAGGCTTTGACTTGGGGGCACCAAAGAGCAGGTGAAACCCACTACTGTGCTGTGTAGGATGTCAGTGGGGATGAAGGCAGGAGCAGAGACACTTTGGAAGGCTTTGGTCATTTCCTTAGAGTCCTGCAGCGCTTTAAAGTCACTCTGTGGTACAGGGGCTCATTCTCTGGGCATGTATTATGCCTGGCTTTCTTGCCTTTTCTTTTTTTTTCCCTTTCAGATTATTTGCTTGTTTCTTGCTCCTTCTCAGTCTCTCACAAGTGTTCTTGGCCAAGGTAGAGCATTTTTGCATCTTGATTTGAATCTCGGTGGAGCAAGAGGTGGCTGGCATTTTGTTTATACCAGTGCTGTTTTGTTACTCTTTGTTTGCTTGAGTCTCTTTTACAGCCAACCAAATTTACTGCCTTCTCCTTGATGCTATTTTCCTCTTTATTGGCTTCCCTTCCCCCTAGTCCTTCCCCTATGGTTCTCCATTTTCCATTGTCTCTGTTCTTTATTTCCCCCCTAAGATCCTGAAACAGCTCTGTGAAGATGAAGCATTCAATCTTATTTTCCATCTCCAGCTAGCGCTTTATTAATAACCCATATTTATTTAGCATCTCGAGCCTGCCAAACACACATTCATACACACAAAGCCAGTCACCAGTGTTTGCTGTCAGGATAATGTCTTCCTGGAGGCTTACCTCCTTCTGCCAAGCCTAGCTAAATGCCTATTTGTGGAAAGGAAAAAAAAGGCTGCTCTTACTGAGCGTTCGTGCTGCAGCATCTCCCTGGAGAAAAATGAATGTGAGTCAGAAATTATTCTGGTCCCTGCTAGTCCTGTGGCACAGAGGATGATTGAGAGTACTGTACCTGCAAGATGAAGAGAGGAGTTAGAGCTGACTGCAGAGCTGAGATTTCAGGGCCATGGGTAGAAGCAGTGAAATGTCTCCGTGTGGTTCTTGGACCTCCCAGTCGCCTTAGGAAATGCCTGAGAGCTTTGCTTTACCAGGACTAGGAAGCTTCTGTGTTGCAGCTGCCTACTCCCTATCATATGACAGTAAGGGCAGGACACAGCTTCCCTCAGACTGCTGCCCAAATCTGCATGAATGTTCAATGCCTGAGGAAGCTGGGTGCCTGTGCTGGGGGAGTGCAGTCATCTCAGTCCGTAGCAGACCATGGGGGAAATGCTGCAAATCCTACTAATATGGAAATATCTGTGGATTGCAAGGTCCAGCCTGGCACCAGCAAGGGCTGCTATTGGTGCAGAATTTGCTGTATCAGCTGCAACAGGGCTGACTTCAGGCATACTGCAGGGGCTTTTGCTCAGACCCAGAACCTAGGGGCTAAAACCTGCAACAGCTGGCTGTGCCAATTTTCTGGCTCTGCTATTAAATAAACAGGCCCGGGGTATATTCCCTGGCCATAAGGGTAAAGCGGAGTGGCATGGCTCAGTTCACAACCGGTTTGCTAAATCTTATTTGCAGATTTTGTGTCCTCATCCAATCTACCAAATGGCAACGGGTCCTGATAATGCCCTAGTTGTGTTCTCATTCTATTTGGAACAGTCCTGCCAGACTTGGCCAAATCCATGTTCAAACCATTCCAATAGCTGATCCATTTAGATGGGTTGTGTGTCTGTTAGGGCTCTTTTTTTCCCTTTAGTGGCATAGATGCTGCCACTGAGTCCTAGCTTCCAGAGCAGAGAGAGTGCCAAATCCTGGATGGAAGCATCTTCTACTAGAAGATTAGGCCTTAGGAGGCTGGAGCTGAGCTTCACAGGGACAAGTCAGCCAGAGATAGTGTGCTGGTTGTGCCAATGGACAGCACAATGAGCTAGAATCCTCAGGGTGTTCCTCATCTGTGAAAACTGCATTTGACTAAAAGAGCTCCTGCAGGAGAGTGTCTGAGCTGTGAAAGTGTTCATAGCAACAACTGCAAGAGGGCTGTCAGGCAGTTGGCTCAATCTCTTGTCAAAGAATTATAGGATCATTTAGATTGGAAAAACCCCTTAAGATCATCGAGTCCCACTGTAAACCTAACACTTCCACCACTAAACCATATCCCTAAGTGCCATAGCTACATGTCTTTTAAATACCTCCAGGGATGGTGACTTTGAAGAAATTTTTTCTAATATCCATCCTAAACCTCCCCTGGTGCAACTTGAGGCCATTTCCTTTGGTCCTATCACTTGTTACTTGGAAAAAGAGACTGACACCCCTACTTTATAGGCTGTCTCTGCTCCATGGATTGGAGAAGACTCTACCTGTCTGTTGAGGGAACTGCAAAACAGGAAAACCTAATCTCCTGAGGTTTGAACATCTTCCAGTAATCCAACTAGATCCCAAAGGCTTCAACAGGCTTTAAATGATAAACTGCAAAGCTGGTTGGTTTATGAAGTTCAGTCCCATTGTTATTTTCCAGTTGTCACTGTTCTTTGCTTTCAGTTAATACTGAAAAATTTGGATTAGAAATGTGTTCGTTTTTGTCAAAGCATTAGGCTTCCCATTCCCTTTATTCTTCCCTCTGATTTTTTGAGTGAGACCAAAGTAATGGAGTTTTGCTTGTTTATTGTTTTGATTGTAAGTAATTTTAAGAGAGGCAATAAAAATGAGGGAGGAAGGGAAATTACACCTTCATTTGCAGAGAGAAATGCAAGGGAATTTTCTTCCAAGCAACCTTGTTGATCAAGGATCAGGCTCTTCCCATTCTTAAATGAGACCCGTATTTCAGCAGGAATGAACAGAAACAGTTTCACTCAATTTATTACAATATTCACAGGACATCTGATTCAGGTAGTTTTAAATTCTTTGTCAGGGACCTAGAAACACAGAGTTGCTGCTGTTTTTCTCACAGAAGCTTGTTTTCTCTTGGTAGTGCATTGTGTGTCCCGAGAGAGCAATAAGGGTCAAAATAGCAGAGAATAAGATGAATGAGTAAGATGTGTAAATGAATGAATAAGATATGTGTTGTGAGCAAAGTACACTTGTGCTGGAGCAGCAGAACTTCCCAGACGGGGAAGTTTTTACTCTTAATTCAAAGATAGGCCTGGCCCTATCTTGACTTGTGCTCAAGTCAGCCTGAATGGAGAAGTAAGAAGTTAGATCGGGATGAAACTAGCTCTTTTCAAACCATGGCACACAGCAAAGGTTTCTTCACAACAACAATACATGTATTTTTCATATGTTCCTGTCTGATATATAGTAGATGAGTTCCAAGAAATTATTCATCTTTTTCCTGATTCTCTTGTCAGTGGAAGATTCATCGTAACAGCCACTCGGAAAACATTCCATTTCAGTAGTGGAACTTCATTTTCCTCATAACCACCACAGTAATCCTAGTAGAAAGAGTGATATAGTACAAAACTACGGGGTAGTGTTTGTACTATCAAATGCCTAAAATGCTTTTACCCATCAAGAAAGAGCTTTCAAGTTCTATTCTTACTATGAAAGTCCTACTGCTGTTTATGAATGCATGTGCCCCACAGCCTTATCCCCTGTCCCTTTGAATTAAGAGCAAAGGCTTACACTGACTTCAGGGGGTGCCATGTGCATCCCGAGTGTCTAAGACAACCCTGTTGAGAGATCCAGGGCTGTCCAGAGCCCAGATTGTAGGTCTCTTCTCTGAAACACAAATGCTGGGTTACCACATGCATGTCATGCACTTCCAGATCTGCCACTCAACAGCTGTGTTGAGGGCACATCATTTTTGCACGCTGTGCCCTTCAAGCCTTCAACTTCTAAACAATGGCTTTTTAATGAAGTGATGTTTTGTATATAGTTTAAAATATAAATAAAATTCAGCTATTTTTCTCTACAGATATAACATGTTAGTTTTTTGTAGTATGTTTGCATCTCTTTCATGTTTGCAAGATTTTGTTGCCAGTACTCCAAGAAAAAGCAGTCACAGTGCAGAATAATAAAAAGTTCAGTTAATCTCTGCATTTTTTTTTTTTCCTGCTTTTGTCTTTGTATGGCGTACTGTTACAGAAGGGAATCATTAGAAAGGCAGTGTATAACTTTGGAATCAATCAAACTGCAAACATAAAGTCACCTTCGAAAACTGTATACAAACCTTACTGGAGTTACTGACTGATGTTTTGGAGGATAGTTTCAGTAGTGTAATTCTTATTGACACTGTTGCATCCAAATTAGCAGTTTCAGTAATGAAGCTGATATCACCTGCCAGTTTCTGTTGTACTGAGTCTCTCCCTTAAGACTACATTGTTTTTCTGCCTTCTGAGATCCTGAAGCCCATGGCCGTGGTAAGTGTCTCAAGTAGATTGAGCTGTTACTCAGTTTTTTTGAGTTATTATAGTTAGCTATTTCTGTTTTTCTCGCCAGTCACATGTATAATTTAAACAAGGTAACCTTGGTAATATTTCCAGCTATAGAACAGCAATTAAAAAAAAAAAAAGGTAATAATCACTTCAAGGGCTATTTAAATTCACAGTTGTCTTGGAGTGATTTTTGTCTTGGAGTTTATCCTATGTCATCAGCCCATGCCCAGAAGAATGAATTTTATGCCTTCCTATGTCTTTAAACTGAGTCTGAGAAGGGAGAGGAGAAGTTCTGGTTTTTTTCTCCTCCCTCAAGGTTACAGGTTTTTTTTTCTCTCTTGTTTGGGAAAGTGATAAGGAGGGAGAGAACACAGCGCTTCGTCTCTTCTGGTTTCTCGCGGCGCTCAGCTCGGGCCCCTTCGAGAGAGACGGCAGACGGCGTTTTGTTTTTCCCTCCTTCTGGGATTTTGGTTTCTTCTTCTTCTTTTTTTTTCCCTTCTGGACTTGGAGCATCAGAACATTGGACTTCACTGGGAAGTTTTTACCGGTCTGCAGGGGGGTTTCCCCGGACGGACGCCTTTCCAACTCCGGGAGGAGAGAAGCCACACTTCAGAGAACTTTGTTCCAGGTTTTTTTTCCCTTTCTCTCACAGATAGCGATTTATTTGTCTAGCACTATTGTCCTTTTCTTGTGGTTTTTTTTGTTTTGTTTTGTTGCCTTGTTAAATAAAATAGTTTTCCCCCTTCACTTTCCTCCGGGGACATTTTCTTTCCCGAACCTGGTGGGGGGAGGGGCCTGCCTTCCATCAGGGGATATTTTCTCCTCTGAATTCGTCTCAAACCGGGACAACAGTGTTGCTGTTTAGCTTGCAGAGAGTCTGCATAAAGTTGGTGTTAGGAATTTAAACAAAAAAAAATCTTGTTTTTTAGCTAGTGGGATGTTTCTGATTTTCTGGGGATGAGCCTAGAACTCTGATCAGAGTTCCATAAATGTGTTTCAGTTCTTGAAAAATCCTTACAAATTCAGAACTCAATCACAGGAAATATGTTTAGGAAATACATTCATTACATCAATCATTTACCACATACACAGAATGATAATATTACCATTTCTTTCCTTTCGGGAAATATGTTTTTTTACATTTCTTTCACACAAAAATCCTCTAAACCAGGAAGCTCATAGATTTCACTGCAAACAATTAAACAAGTGGATCTCACTAAAGACATCTGGAGATCCTGCAACTACTTCCAGTTTTCCAGAAAGCAGGTAGCTGCATTTAGCATCAGAATATGACTATTAGCAAGTTTCTTTTATCCTGTCATGTATAGATTTTGGTGGGGAACTAGATCCCTGAATATGTGCCTTATGCTTCTTAAACTTCAAGTGACTCATAAGAACCTGATTTTAGTTTTTTGAATGCTATTTGGGTTTGGTTTTGTTTTGTTTTTTTTTGTGGGGGTTTTTTCTTTGTTGTTGTTTTGTTGTTGTATGTTTCTTTTTTTTTTAATGAACAGATATTTTATTAGAGTTTGAATTGTCTTCAAAATTAAGTAACACAGTATGAAAGACAACAACGAAGGGAAATAGCAGATAATCACAATCAACCATCCAAGGTTCATTGAACACTTAGCAATTGATTTTTTCCTCAACAAATTGTCTGTAATAAATCAAATTATAAACAAAATTACGTTGTAGTAAAAGGAACATTTACAGTATTGTGATCTAATTAATGTTTGCTATTTCCATATGTCAGAATTTAGTGTGTTTTGCATCAGTCCAGTTTGTGTTCCATTACCAACTTTTCTAGACAGAGCAGAAGAGAACTAGTGTTCAGCTGGCAGACCTGAAGTCATGATTAGCTGGTGCCCCTGAAAGCATTGCTTTCTGGAATTGTACTGCAGAGATGAAACAGGAAAACTCTATAGAGGCACAAGTCTGTAGGTATCCAGGGAGAGATTAGGAGTTCATATTAGAGAAATCCAGGTTAGGTAATCAGAGCAAATTTGAGGAGTGAGGGTGTTCAGCAACAGAAGGACTTACAGAAGGAAAATAAAAGATTCTGCATTGGAAAAACATCTCAAATCGTTTTTTTGGGGTTTTGTGTTGGTTTGGGTTTTCTTTGTTGTGGTGGTTTTTTTTGTTTGTTTTTTTCAGTAATGTATGTCTTGGTTTACTAGTAAATTAGGGAGTTAGGGGTTCAGTGATTGAAATTCCATGATGTTACTCAAGATGGCAGATCTCATGAGTTTATGATCCCTACAATCTTGAAATGTGAAGATACATTGGGTCTCCCAGCTTTCTAAGCTGTCGGTTGCTCCAGTCTTTCACATGGGTGTTAGCATAGACTAACTCCCTTAGTGTAAGGGATACCAGGGCACTCTAGCAACAGCTGCTCCCTTTCAAAAAGAGGGGAAAGTAATGCTGTAGTTCCAGTGCTTTTCTCTTTTCTGTGGGAATCAGTAATAGGTACTATTCAATGCTTTTAAATTGATTTGAAAAATAATCAGGAAGTACTAGAACAATTTTCTTCCTTGTTCCCACATTTTAAAGCTCTTGGAGGAAGCCTTAATGCCATAGTTTGGTGCTGTATCCTAGAGCTTTCTCTAAATTAAGTTAAATTAGAATTAGAGAGGAGATTGGTATAGCCTGATGGAGACTCCTCCCTGGGAACTGTTAGATGGGGCTTTGAGCAATCTGATCTAGTGGGAGGTGCCTCTGCCGATAGCAGGGGAGCTGGAACGAGATGATCTTTAAGGTTCCTTCCAACCCAAACTGTTCTATGATTCTATGATTGTTCATTCAGAGAATGGGAGTGAGATAATGAACACTTGTGTACTAAAAATTCAGCAAGAACAGCATTTTGCCCCTTTATGACATTTCTGCTGCTTTTATCTCTCATCCCTGGCCAGAACTCAAACCAGAAAAAGGATTGTGAGAGTGAACAAAGCTGATTAAACCAATTTGCCCTAGTTTTGTGAAAATCATCATAAACTCAGGCTGCATTTAATTGGCAGTTTGTTCAAAGTTTCTTTAGGAACCTATTCAGTTCTTCCTAATTAGAGTGTAATCTTTGTGCAAGTAGATTATTGTTGAGGAACAGCTGTACCTGCCGATTTCCTTTCTGAGATGGTGCAATGATATAACTGATCCTGTGTGACTTCACCAAAGAGCTTTCTGAGAGGGAGAAAATTATTTTCGTCTTCTAGCAAAGTGGGTGTTTTTTTCTTAGGTGTTTACATAAATAAAACATGGTGTATCAGTGAGGCAGGCAACAGAATATCTCAACTTTTAAAAGATCATTTAGGGAACAAGGGTAAAAAGCAGAAAAAGTCTTGCAAAACAACTGCACTAAGATTAGATTTGCAAAACAGGACATCTCTTCAAACTGGAGATTTTTTTTTTTTTTCCAGACATTTTGTGATGATGTCTGTAGGTGGATTAGCAGCAAAGTAGGACCGTTCACTTTTTGGGCTCTAAAAGGTGTGATTCAAAATACAAGCTGCCTTGATTTTAACATAACTTGCCCTTTTGTTATATATCAAAAACAAGCAGCACTCTCCTGTTTTATCTTAACCTTTCTGTTTGTCGGACTGTCCTGGGCCTCTGCCTACCCCATCCTGTGTGCCTGCCCGTGCCTGCTGAAACTCCAGCTGGGTGGGTGGAGAGTTTCTGTGATGTGACCAGTCAGCAACTTCCAAAACCTATTTTTACTTACTGATAGTTGCAATATATGCTTTGGGAATATTGTAATATCTGTCACTTAGTCTCTGGATAACAAGAAGTAATGGATTCCTAAGTAGCACTGTAGAAGATTTTCTCTGAAAACTTTTGCTAGAATATAGCTGTTTTGTTTACTAATCAGAAATTACAAATTTAGGGGTTTGTATTTGATTGTGATTAGGGCTGTGATTTGTTTGCATCAGAACATAGAGCAACAGAAAATTAAGGTTTTTTTCAAGTGCATGGTTGCAATGTGTTTTAGTTTTACCTGGAAACTAATACATTCTGTAAACCAATTACATCTTGTTTTGGGTTCTCTTGTTTTACTGATAAAATTGCAAAATTTCTTTAAAAAAACCTGCCTTATTTAGCTTTCAAGTTAAGGAAAGGTGCCTTACAAAAATGCAGCTTTAAGACTCTGAGCACTGGGTTAGATGATAATTGTCTTCATTGCAGAGGGAAACACTTGAGGCACATCTAGTGCAAAGATGGGATTTTGCATCTGGTATTTGAAGTAGTAGAGTTTGTTTCCAGAGTCCTGAGTCTTCTGATTATAAATGTGGTTCTGCTGAAACCTGCTCAGCAGTACGTGTCTCTGTTTGTTTCTGCTCCAAAATCTGAGTGTGCAAATTGTGGAAACTTGATTTTCTTCTGGATGATTAGAATACTGTATCTACTAAAAATAGGAAATGATAGTTCACCCTCACATTCAAAGAACTGTTTGATCTTTGAGCTTTTTTGCAGTTCTTATTTTTCATTTTACTAGCAATTCTTGGCTAGTTTCTATCAGCCATGTGGGCAGCAGGTACAAAAGCTTTCCTGAATAGCTTTGCTTTTATTTTCTGGTACACTGACAGAAAACTCAAATGTGTTTTGTATTACCTTTACATCACTATGCCTCTGTACAGTGAAAAATACCTTTTTATTTTTCATCTAGAAAGTGAGCTTGCTTTCTTCTTGCTCATACCTGATCTGATGACAGTGTCTTAAAAAACTTTTCTGCCCATTCACTTACCTTCTTAGTTTTCCGAATGTAAGCACAGCCAATTTTTTGCTTCCATGCCATGAAGCTGGCAGAGTTTTTCTTGGCGTATAATGTCTAGTTTAAAAACAACCAAAAAACTGTCCAGAGGAATTCAAGCTCAGGAAGGCAGCGTATCTGTCTTCGTAATGGTTCCTTGTTTCCTTGTGCGCTTACTATTGTTTTCTTCTGTTGGCAGAAGTGAAGGGATTTTCATCTTCATGCTTCTTTTCATGACAGTGTAATCACATTCTGCTGGTTTTCTTTGTGGTGCTGCAACTTACTTTTCAATTACGGTGAAAGAGAGACACGATTTAGCAGTTAATGCAGCATACGAGTACTTAAGAAAAAAATGTTTAATTCCTTAATCTACCATAAGTCTGCAACATGACCCTTGAGGGATCAAATATTTCTTGTCTATATTTGGGAAGAATCTAATATACCTATATCAAATTCTGCCACTCTAGAAGATTTTGTGAGCTCCACCTCAGCATATTGTTTTGGACCTGAGGAACTTAAAGGTCTTTTCCAACCTAACTAAGTCTATAATTAAGAAAGGTACCACTGGCAGCATACAGTGACTTCACAAGCAGTTACTGTAAGTACAGAATCATAGAAGAAATCCAGATGTAGATTTGGCCTTTACTTCTTACATTTAATTTTCTTCAGTGGAAAGTAAAATATTTTGAATGATAAAAGAAACTCGTGGTAGAAAAATCTGTTGAGCACTTTTACTTATGTACAGCCTCTGGCTCAGGAATTCCGTAATCATCTGATGGCTAGAATGCGGAAAGGTAGATGGTAAAAGGACCACTGTATGCTTGTGCTCTTGCTGGTCCCTCCTGTTTATCTTCTGCTCACCACTTCTAGCTACAGAAAACTGAGGTAGATTAATTTTTCGCTTGTTGCTATGAATGTTTCTTCTGCTTGCAGTCATAGCTTTTGAGGACAGAGTTTCAGTCATTATCATCATCATTGGCATTTCTTTGTTTCAGTCTTCTGTGCATCCCTTTGGTGGTACTGCATTAGTACTGCTTCAAGTGTGCTGAAACAGGAATTACTACTGCATAGAAAATCTGTCAGTTTGATTTCAAGGGCAGAGTTTCTTAGCAGAATGAAAAATATCCTTTAAGAATGTAAAAAAATGGAAATGGTACTTAGAAAAAAAATGAAGTTATATGATGCCTTTTTTCCCCAGGACTTGTAGTGCTTGTCAGAACAGCCTGCCAGGGAGCTGGGCAACCTAGAGAGAATGGACCTTTCAGCTTCCCAAGAGCACACTGAGATGCACTGATCAGTCTCCTATCAATCCTCCTTCCAACAACATAGGAAACCTGATTTAGTCCTTTAAATATGGAAGATCTCACAATATCTGGCTCAGTCTGCCTTTCTGGAGGAGTCTGTCACATTACAGTGTTAGCAGTGAGCAGATTTTCAGTTTTGGACAGATTACTATCCTGAACATTTTCTGTTACGTGTGGCAATAGAAAAACATTCAACCTAACTCATGAAGGTTACATTTGGAACCCCATGTAATACACATTCACAGAAAAGGATGGGTGGTTATTTGTTAATCAAAGAGAGTAACTTTGCTTTCTGCTTTTTACTCACCGCGTCCTTGCAACTTCTGGTGCCTCGCAGTGAGGGGATTTCAGAGGCTAGCTGTTAGGAGCTCGATTCTGCCTTCATCAAAACAGCAATTGCAAAAATACAGCAGGAGTATGAGGGATATCATCTGTTCATCAAGTATGCTGTTTGCAGCACTTCGAGTTACAGAACAAGTTAGTGAGACAGAGTCTTTTCATGCATTTTAGTTTGTCTTCCCATTTTTTTCAGTGGATTGGGCCTCTGGTTAAATATATAATTAATTCCTTTGATAGAAGGAAAAATTGCAGACATGAAAGGTCCCAGCTGAAATGGGTAGTGTATGTCACATTCATCCTTCTAGCCTATTGTTTTATGATGTGACTATCTTTCATAACAGTTCTTCAGAGACTCATAACCCTTTGTGTGATTTACTGTGGTTATCCTGCAAGCCACCTGTGCATGATATTAATTAAGACCTGGGGATATAGTCCTATAAAGCTGAAAAATTTACTCTGTCAATAAAACCAGCAAAACCCCGACATGTAGCCATTTCAAAGTTCTTCCAAAATTGGTTTATGACTTTTTTTTTCCTCAAGAGCTTGAAGAAATAACAGCACCTTAAAGATAAACTTACAAGTTCAATTCCCTGCTTAGATGTACAATCAGGCATTTTTGTCCACTTGAATTAAATGTGCCTAAGGGACTGAGTTTATTTTCTGCATCTGTTCAAGCGCACGATTGAAATAAACAGCACGGTCCTAGCAACATAGCATGCTAGCTATTAATCCACTAAGTACCCTATTAGTACCTGTCACTTTAGATTAGCAATGAGTTTTTCATGTTCATCATATATTTAACTATACTGACTTTTGGATGGATGAAATCTCTCTTATTCAACTAATTCCCAAAAAGCATCCATCTGGAGAACTTTATGCCTTAGAAGTCTATTTCTCAGGAATAAGTCCAAATAAGATGGGCTTTATCATCCCAGAGAGTCACTCAGGATGAGGTAAAAAAAAAACCAACAATAATAATTGGTTTATAAGGTTTTAAGTTTTTGCTGCTAGAAACCTGCTCATACATAAATCAAAGACAGATATTTCATTTTTGTCAGGCATTTAAATTGTTCAGCAATTGATTAAATGTCAGGCAACTTAATAATTAGTCTACCTGAGTATCATTTAGAATGTAAACTCCCTGGGTGGGGATTTTTCTTCTTCCTCCTCTCTGTGTAATCACCATCTGAAGTCTCACAGTGCATGATTTGTACTCTTTAACTGCTGTCATAAAAGAAATAATTATGTCTGCAAAACTCCCCAAACTAATACCATATTCTCTAGTGATAATCCAATCGCTACATCTGAGGCATGTCACTGTCCTGTTTTGGAGTGATGCTTAAAAGGGACAAGTCTTAACATTATTTTTTCTATGCCTTTAGTCCTAGTGTATGTATGAAGCGTATCTTGCCAAGGCTGGCTGTTTGAGCCCACTGCTTGATCCATGTTACCCTAACAACTTATTATAATCATCAAGGGCAGTAATTTTTTTTTATGGGAGTGGAATGTAGATGGCAGGCATAAAGATAATACACAGCACACAACCGTTAACTTTAGAGCACTGTCAAACAATTTCCTCTTCTCACAGGAAACTGTGCAACAACAATCCTGCAGGTTCAAATTCTGCTTTGGTGCAAACAACAGAGACAAGATTTTGCAAGTGAGGATAAAGCAACGGCCATATTATGCAGCAATCTGTGAAAGAAATGTGGAAGCTTGTGGGCTGGTTATTTAGCTCACTCTGTGGCTGAGGGTGTTGCAGTGGATTTTGATAGTATTTCATTTAGTGGTCTCAGTGAGAGATATCCACCAATCTCTTTTCTTTGATCAGCATTGAAGAGCTATTTAATAAAATTTTCTCACAAAAATGTGTGTGTTTCTAGGGAGCCAGAATCTCCCCGGCAAAATGAAGTTTTATTGCAAAGTGTTGCTTTTGTAGTTTGAAGTGTCTGACAGACACTGAAATATTGGTGAATCAAAAGCAACCAAATGAGAATCTTGGACCTTTGGCAAGGAGTCCTTGTTTGGACAATAATACCAGGAAGAATTTGTGGACACCCTCCTCCCTATCCAATCATCTTTCGGCTACTCAGCGGAAAATCCTGGTATTTGTTTTGTGATTGGAATTAATGGAAACAAGAAAATCCATTTTGCTAATCAATTGCAAGATCCTAGGAAGTTTATACTTTGCTCAAAATCTTTTGAATTTTAGGCTTTGAGTTAATGAAATTGAAACAGTATTTTGAGGAATGAAACAGTTTCCAAGAAATTAGCAGCTGTGATTTTGGACTGCTTGAAGGTATGCTAGCAGATTCACTTGTGGAATGAGAGGCTTGTCCTGGAGATGGTGCTGGATCTGTCTTCTGCTCTAGCCTGCAAGTGAAAAACAGCCTCTGTTGGCACTTTTCAGCCCCAATATGACTTCATCACAGCAAGGTTCCTTCACTGTGAGTTCTCTGGCCACCAATAAGAACCTGTGATTGTGATAGAGTAATATGATTGTATTCTCCATATTAGCTGTAATACCTAATCTAATTTAATCAAGCAATTAAATTTTGTCAGTAACCTAAAGGCTTAAGGACACTGGAAAAGAAAGCCCTGGTGCTTTCAGATTTCCTTCCCAAGATCTTCACAGATCATTTTGTTGCTGCTTACATGATAGGTATGTCTGCATCAGTGACATGCTTTGGGTTGCAAGTTTGAGGGTGCTCAGAATTTCTATGTACCAAACAAGCATTTTCTCCCCTAGTGCATGTCTGCAATTTCCTATCATTTACCTAATGTAGTCAATTTACTGTATAAACCTGTAAATGCTGCATTTGGGAGGATAACTTGCGATGTGCATTTTCCAAGCCTCCAGGAGACTAAGCTTGCAGCTAATCTGAAAGCTAATTGCTCCTTCTAAAACAAGAAGCGCAATGCATTCCCCTCTAGGCAGCCTAAATTTCTGCCATCTAGCTGCCCTTTTTGTTAGGATAGTAACAATTTCATGGTTGCTCAGTTGCTTAGCGCAAATGCTCGATATCACTTATAATTTTTACAGAGAAAAATAATATATTCAAACAAACGAACCTTTCTTAGTCTTGTGCATCCATGTGCTTTTCATGTCCTGTCACTGTTTATATTCCATTGTACTTCCTGTATGCTTCTTATAGCTTACCTGGGAGTCTTTGATTTTGATCAGTTATGAACTTTATAGTAAAGACTAAGGCTGGGATTTTTAAAGATACTTAAAATTAAAAATAGCCCAGTAAACCGTGAACTGGGTCAGAGGTACAGGATGTATTTTCCTCTTCTGCTCTTTGTAATTTATAAGCTGTAGGCATATGGCTACACTTTCTTATGGTTTTATATAATGTCTATCACCAATGTTAGCAGAAAATACAGAAATCATTGGAATTTGACAATGTTTGGGCTCTGTGGTGGCTTTAGAACTTCCAGTCTGATTTATGGATATATGAATATCTAGGCTATCATCTGGGACTAGTTTTTCCCTTGTATTTCAAGATCAGTCCAGAACATGCATCAGCAACCATGTCCAGTGAGGGATGCAAGTGCCTTACATCTGCTTGGCATTTGAAATGGATTTGAGAACCATGAGCCTGAAGAGAAATAACTTGGTGAGAAAAGTTTTTTTGATATTTCTATGACCTCCTGGTGCAGGAGCAAGATACTTTGAGATGGTGAACTTAATCCTTTACTTCCCTGTGCTGGCTGGGACTACCCTGGGAATCTGTAACAGCATAGCTTCAGCTACCAGGGAAAGGTTTTGGGTGGGAGAGGTAGGCAACGACTGAACCGAGCCATCTCCTGGACTAGGCTCCAGTCAAGTAGTTAATTTTATTTTAATCTAAAATATAGAATTAAACAATTAATTGTGCAGTCCTCCCTTCATGGTGCCAAAATCCTTTAATGGATGTAGTTCCAGGTCAGGCCGCATGTGTCCTACTTCCCATATGTTGTGATCAACTGTATTTTCTCAAGGACCATACCCTGTTGTTTCTACTCCATGATCTGCTCCAGAACGTAATTTCATGAAGTTTGATTATTAAATTTTCTTTCTGTTTTCAACAGCTCTTTTCTGGCACTCACCTTATACTCAGACTTGTAGATCCAACTCTGTAGAAACCAGCAGAAATATTTTTCAGAGTTTTCTGTGTCTGATGGCAGAATCCAGGGCAGGAGGAATGTTCTCAGCATGCATCAGCAGAATTCATTTTTCTTCAGCAATCAGCTATGTAATCTGGACATAAACCAATTAATCTTCCCTGATGGGACACTTCCTATTCTGTTTTTCCATTAACTCTTTAAGAGGTTATTAATCTATCTGGTCATTTGTTTAGTCCCAAAACAGCTTGAAAAAGAGCTGTCTTGTGTTTTTTTGTCTGTGTTACCATGGCTGTTGGTTGTTTCAGAACTTACGGAGCATTCTACAGAGAGGAAGTGCTTAACTGGGCTCCTGGTGTCAATGAGATATTTGTGTATTTGAAGAAATCATTTACAAATGCAAGGGGGACTGCCCTGAAAGCTGTTTTAATAAAAACAAGATTGACAGGCCTGAGAAACTTGTGGTAAATGTGAATTGGAGAACATGAGATGGCCTTTTTACATGTCAGTTGTCATTATGATACTTTGTCACACAGCTTGAGTTGTTACTTCTCTTACTTCTGCCAGCATTGCATATTTAAATTCCAGCAGAGCAAGTGGATTATGATTTATGCAAGTATGAAGAAGAGTATTTTAACTGTAAAGTAATTTGATAATGGAAGGTGTCAGGAAGTTGAGGGTGGTATGTATCCTGCAGGATTTGGTCAGTTTTCTTGTCACATCAGTAGAGGAAGGCAGATATCATGACAAGGTTAGACACAGCACACAGGTGGCTTAAATTTTTGTTTTGTTGATACATTGGGTATTTTTGTAGTTTGTTGGTTTGTGTTTTTTTTTTTTCCTCAGTTGCAAAGTGATTATCCTGGATTAAAATTATGGTAAAAAGTGTGACTCCATAATAAAATAATTTGCAAACCGAGGAAGGAAAGATGTCTATGTTGTCATTTCAAGTTCACCTGCTACGCACACTGTAAAACAGAGTAGGTGAACACCACCATTACTTATTCAAACTGGTGGTTTGACAAAGGTGAAATTGGTCCACAGTCGTTGTAGGATGTAGGCACTATAGAGCTCTGTCTTCAACTCACCAACCTGCAGTAACTGCTTAGGTCTCTTGTCCTTGATCTGACTGTTGTCCCCGTTAAAAGGCCATAGGACCACCAAGGTTTTCTGGTAGGTCCAGGCATCCACTGCTCAAGCTAGCTCCAAGGATTGTCCCTCCTGTCCTTGTGCTGTCAAAGGAACAGTGTTGCGAGTGCCACAGAAGCTGTAGGAAATCCCTGTGCCCTTGGGGAAGCCTAAAGCATCTGTCACTGTCTCACCCTGAGGGCTTTTTGCTGACATTGGAAGACTCTCATTCCTCTACACTATCTTTGAGAGGAGCACAAAGTTGCTTGAATTTCCTCCTCCTTGCCCTCAATAATGAAAATCGCATTTTTTTGTGCTGCCAAACGTATTGCTTTTCAGTGAGATGATAGTTCGTATTGTCTTGCAAGCTAGAGATAGACTCCAAGCTCATTGGAGTAACTTTGAAAACAGTCGTCCTTTGTAGAGCAGCAGTGCATACTGGCTTCTGGCCCACCACATTGTGGCTCTGTGGCACCAGTGGCATCTCTACCTTTTTTTCTTCCCCTTTCTGTGTCCTCTGTTCGACATGTTTGCTTTTTGTATCTACAGTGCTCTCTCACTGTACTAGCAAACCTCTGGCATAATGACATCCTCATTTGCACTGGGATCTCCAGATAATCTTATAGTAAAAATTTTTCTGTGTGTTCTTTCAGTCTGGTCACTTGGAAAGCTCCAAGCCCATTTTTCCTCCTCATTAATAAAAATCACTAGTATAACACTGCATCAATATGTAGTGGCAGCAGCAGGAACAACAGCAATCTCACTCCAGCAAGGCCTGATCTTTTCTTGCAGCAAAACCAATCAATTTGTTATCAGAATAGCAAATATTTGATGGCTGTAATAGCTACACTGAAGGAATTGACTACACTAATAATGGTCTGATTTTTCTGCTCAGTTTTTCTAAAGCAAAGAAATGAGAACACCAGTCATGTCCTGTGCCCTCTTCCACCCCGTCCAGATATCCATTGACTGTTTCCAGTAGGCAGAGAAGGAACAGTGCTTTTCCTTTCATTCAAATCATTCACTAATTGATGATAATGTCAGGCCACAAGAACAGAGCTGGATCATGCCAAGGAAGGACTAAACATTAGCTGTTTTCACTGATGCTCAAGATCCTGAAGTGTCATCTTAAAAACTGGATGTATCCTTTAGTTGTGAGATTTCCTATTACTTTGAAGACATTTCCATTAGAACCTTTAGAGATAGAGTGCAAGTCCCGTTTAATGTTGTTTTAGGAAGAAATTACTATATAATGTAATAGCCCAGATACACAGGAAACCACTGCTGAGTAGAGAGATTTTGACTCCCATTCACTACTGAGTTAATTTAATTTTTTTTTCTCTTGGTTATACAAACCTAAGAAACCTGTGGATCTTGCAGTGCAGGAAAAAAATTCAAGTCTTTACTTGAATTATGTACGGTTCTGTGTTTTAACACAATCTACTACAATATGGCCTACTCCTACCTGGGAATTTTGGGATGCTGACTTAATCCTAATATGGGATAACAGTAATACATGCCTTACTGAGGTAGCAGTGGCATTTTAATTTTCCAAGTATAGATCAAATAACACTGGGTAAAAGAACTGGTACACTTAATTTTTTTTGAATGTGTTTTCCAGCAGAAGATGGAGTTTTACTGTCATTGTATGTACTGGAAAAATCCCAATGCTTATTTTAAAAGATTTTAGTTGTTTTTAAGATTTTTAAGGAAGAAAATGAATGATTTTTACCAAATATTAATGTCATTCCTGAGAAGTATATGACATTTCAACCTTAGTAAACAAAATCATACCAATGCAATGAAGCATTTTTCTTTTTGTTATAAAGGAATTTTTTTTTCGGTTTAGAATGTCCTGAATGAACACAAACATAAGTTAATCTCTACATTTTTCACAGACAATATTTTTTTCCTATACAACTTTTTTTCACACCCTCCTTTAAGCATGTTAAAAAGAAAAATTTTCAATACTTTAACTGGATATATTTGGATTAATAACAATTTCCATTGTAGCAAACAGAAAAGTTCCCTGGCAGAATGCACCTCTGAATCAATGATGGACAGCTGCATGCCCACCCTTGAAGCTGTAACCATCCTGAAACCCCAACCCAGAAGGATTTATTTATTTATTTATTTTTTTGTCAGGTAGGTACATATCAGGATCTTAATTGTTACTGAAAAATCAAATGCCCAACAGATTTTAGTTCATCTGTGTTTTGAATGGCAGTGAGCAGAGCCTCAGTCCTCTGCAGAAAATTAAAACTATACAGTCATCAATGATGAGGTGTTTAGTTCTAGGAAGAGCAAGTACTGGCCAAATAGCAAACCACACAAATTTGACATAAAGGACCATGTTGGAAATAAGCCTTTTCATTCTAGACATGTCAGCTCCACACCCTTCATGAACAATAGAGATGCTCCTGTCCAGTCTTCCAAGATCTGTATTTGTGACATGCTTATTTCCAGTAGTATCTCGATAATGAGTTTTGTGCAGAGTATACTTACGCACATTGTTGGTCTTTCTAGTGCTCACGTTTCCCATTTCAACACAGATTTCTGGGAATCTAAACCAAAATTCAGTTATCAAGACTGCATCTGCTGGCTTTGAGATGACAGAAACGAAGATTTCACAGAACTCATTAAATATTTGCATGGCTGAAAAAGTGTGAATCCTGCATGTTTTGCAGGGGAAATAGGAACTGGTTTGCAGAGGAAATGGAAAATGTTGTTTTCCCATTACGTTTTTTGGAACATTTTATTCTCTTCCAATAATCCTTCCTGATGAGGACAGGGAAAAAAATCTCATAGCTCAGAAGTGACTATACTTCATTCCAGTTTGACAATCTTGTATATGAGATGTCCTACTTGAGTACAGTTTTCCTAATTTACATTCACTCATCTCACTGAAAATTTGGTTCTCAAATTCAAACCAACTTCAACAGAACTCATTGCACCAACGGGTGGCCATTTGTAAAGCTTCCCACAGACACTGTAGATGGTGTTTAACTATCTCAATGTGCCTCCTGTTGCTCTCTATCAGGAAGATATGTGTAGAGAATGACCTAGCTTAAGAAGGGCCATGCAGAAGTTTAACAGCATCACTGATGATAAGAAATCACTGTGGAGCTCTAGTGAGCTCCAAAACCAGGATCTCTGGTATGATTCTTTCATAGCTAAATTAGGCTACATGACTCTTAGAACCAAACACAATCCCATTTCTTGTAGCATGCTTATTTCATACTGGGGTGTGAGCAGCAAGGGAGTTCCCCTGCTGCCTTACCACCCATGAACTCCTGCCACTGGCTCTGTGTCCTTTGCTTTGTTCCTCTCGGCCAAAGAGTAAAAGGACAGGCTCTAAAAATGTTACCATGTCCTTCCGATCTTAGATATATGTATAGGTAGAAAAAAATCTGCTAGGGTTTTTTTTTTTTTGTGTGTGTATGTGCATCATATCCGTACCTGTTTGCTTCTAGGGTAGCATTCTCAAAGGCTTGTAGTGACATTTGAACATTCTTCTTGACAGCCAGTGGGAGCTGGCTGAGAGCTTCATTTCTGCAGCTATTTAAGAAAAAACAGGCTTCTAGTATTTTATCTTAATTAAACATGGTAAGCGTGATGCGGTACGTATAGCCTGCATGTCCTTCACATCTCCCATTGGTGCTTGGCAGCAGAGGCGGTTTTCTCTGTGCATTGGAAGGGAGAAACTGAGGAAGAAGAGTGAAAAGACCACCTGTCTCCTGGAGCCCAGGGAAAGAGGTGTGAGAGCGCAGCCTGCACATCTTCATGACACCAGCCCACGGCCCAGCTTGGAGAGTTCTGTGTGCAGTATAACTTTGCAAGGAACACTTCAAGAAGTTAGAGCAGACATCCCAGGATGCAGATAAATTGAACTCTGCTCTGCATGAGTCAAAGCAAAATTTTTCATCCCAGGCACACTGGGGACTTGAATGCAGCCTTCTGGCATCTGAGACTGGTATCCTATACATCCTCAGGTTGTACAGAGGGCAGGGAGGTTGCTTGCCACACACGCAAAAAGTATGCACGACGTATGCAGGCCCCAAAGACTTCTGCTCTGTCTGATACCAGGGAGGCCCAATAGTCAGAGCTATTGGCCTCCTCTGACTCTTGTTCTTGCTTGTTTGTCTTAGGATTTTTAAATCACCAGTGCCACTGACATGACAGGAATTAGCTGCAGGGGCAGAAAACCCCTAACAACTCTTATTTAATAAATTGCAATTTTCATATGATGCAGAGTATCTTACAGTGCAATGAAATACCTCCCTTATTGGTCTGCTAGTCATTAAATAATTCCTTCAACTCACTTTATGTCTTTCTGTTGCCAGCTTGGAGACTTTATATTGCTTTTTCCGTTAAATCATTGGATCCTAATGATCCAGCTGAATTTTTATGCCCAACCTATCCCCCAGGAGACCTTTATATACACTATAATGATACTGTTTACTTGAGCGCTGGCAGTTAAGTGTTCTAGCACCTCATTTTATGGTCTTTGATAAATTTCTGAGAAAGAAAGCACTCAGGCTATTTATGAGAAATCAGAATGGTGGTTGTGTTAAAGCTCCAAGCAAAAAGCACACGGCCACTTTTATTTAGATGCCCCAAACTTTGCCTGAAATTAAAATTGACCCCTGTACTGGCCAGGTTACATCTCCCTTGCCATTGTTACTGCTGCATTAGCAATGCCATTATTGCAAGCAGCACAAGTGAAGAAGCTGGGAGTGAGGCAGCTGTATGGCACAGGGTGGTTATCTTGGCTTGAGGGAGCCTGGAGGGCCCCTCACCGTGTCTCTTCAGCTTGCAGGCTCTTTGGAACATCTCCCACAACATGCCTGTTGTACTTGATGCTGCATTAAAACAACTAAGCTGAATTAAAAGCTGAATTAAAACAACTAAATGAGCCATTTTAGGTAGTTTGTTTCTTTAAAAACATGGTGTTTCTGGACTGTCAGAAACAGAAATGCAAACATAAATTGAAAAAAAAAAATTGCAGACAGTTTTAATATTAAAAAAAAACAACAAAAAATAAATGTTTCATATTCAAAATAATTTTTATTTCAGCTTAAAGCTTCATTTATTAACTTTTAAAAAGTAAGCAAAGCATATTTGAATGAAGCACAGTCTTTTCTGACTTTTTGTATGAACTGAAGAGAAATATCTTCAGTGCAAAACCAAGAGTTTTGTTTAGCATCAGCATCTTTCTGGAAGCACATGTTTGTACATACCAGTATTTTCAGAGGTTTCCAGTCCAGTTACTGAATAACAGAAAAAAAAAAGTTAGCTACTAGCTGAGCCCTCGCTAGGAGGCACCAGCAAACCGCCCGAGGTAGGGGCACCTCCGGGCAAGGTACCTGCTGTGGGAGAACTGAGGCACTGCTGGGTACCTCTTTTTTTCTGGCAGGGAGGCCATCCTTTACATCTACTGAATTGCTTATCAGACTTTCTCTTAGCACTGTTCCCTCTGCATAACAGGAGTTATGCATTCTTCTCCCTTGTCACGAAGCCTTCGAGACCAAGATAGCTACACTACCTAGTTGTTGGGTGTCACTGCGGCTTTCTCTGAGCAGGTAGTCTGAGTACAACTTGCCTGTGGAGGACTGGGTAGCAAGGAGCTAGAATCAGAGATCCAGTCAGGTAGCTGAGGTGTGGTGAGCTTGATGTCTCTATGCTGTTTGTAATGGTGTTGGGGCAATTGCATTTCTCCCTGCTGTGACATTCCCCTTCCTAGCCTGGGCCAGGGACTGGCTTTTTTTTTTTTCACCTTTTTCAACCAAGATTCAGCAGCTCCGGCATAGAGCTGGAAACATTTTTCTTGCAATCCGGTGTTATAAACCTGCAGGCTGTAGTCCATAACAGGTAAATAATGTTCCTCTTTGTGATTTCAGATGTTCCCATTTTATTTTGGGGGGGATGCAAAATGATATATTTTTTTAAAAAAATCATTGACATGACTTACACTGAATGCTTTTTCTTTCTGAGCATTGAGATCTGTGTACAAGTTAAATCTCTCTTTTTGAGGGCTGAATTCCTGTGCAGCAATGCAATTCAGTGTGTCCACTATTTCGAGGAGATATTGAGGTGTTATGGAGCAAAGTATTAACTGAAGAAGATGGCAAAGTTTTAGGGCGTCATGTTTTGTCTCAGGACAGGAACATGTGTGCTGTGTGCATGTAAACCTGTAGTAACGTGTTCTCTGCAGGCAGCGCGATTGAAATTTCTGTGAATAATTTAAAATTCTTCTTAAAACTCATTATTTTTCCTTTCCTTGTGTTATAGTTTGCGCTCTTCATTCCCTTGATAGAGTTCCTTGGTGTTTTGAGAAATGCTGTGTAAATAATAAGCTAACAATTCCTATTCATCTAGTCTGGTTCATGCTGTTTGAGATCATTAGGCCAACACTGGGCCCCCTCCTACCTGTGTCAAATTGCTGTGTGATTTCTAAATAATGATTTTGTGTCATGTAACTTAGGTTAACAGAAACTCCTGGACTGCAAATATAATACTGATACCATGTATTTGGCATTGTAAACATGTGTTGTGAAAGCTTATCTCATGTTGTTCAGTCTCTCTCATACTGGATTTGCAGATCTTAGATGATTTGCAATCTCCATATTACAACATCTACAACAAGATTCTCATAGCATCAGTGTCGTGCTAGTTCCCATTAAAATCCAAGAGAGTTTTCCCACTGGCTGCAATTAAAGCAGCTGGGCAGCTCCAAGCCATAGGGCAAAGGCACATCCTTCCAATAGCAGGTAACTCAGTCAAGTCGGCGTGTATTCTTACTTGTTTACTTTTTGAATGGGTATCCCATGAAGCTGCAGGGGAAAGAACAAAGCAAGTCAATCATCGCCTGTCACTGTTTGCAGTGATATAACAGTTTCTATTTATTGGCAGGAGAAGAACATTTTGGGATGTGAAGTTATGCCCACTGCAAAATACCCTTTTAACTATAACACTGTTCATTAAGTTGAGACTGAAAGTCATCAATTAACAACTCTAACCCAGAAAAAGCCAGAGGACCCTACTCAGAGGTTTGCAATAGTATTTCTCCATCTGGACTGAAGCAAGCTTTCAAGTAGAGTATGTGCATTAGGCTTAATTCCTCTAATTATTCAGATACCTACAGGTAAACTTTCCAGACTTAGTGGGATTGGGGACGAGGAGAATTTACCAGACAGGAAAAGCTTGGAAAACTGTGTTTAAGATTTTTGGAGCTCTCCTTTCTTGAGAATAGCAAATCTTAACTTGTGGGCACAGAAACAGCATTTCCATGAAAAGGAGGGTGCTAAAGCTGTGAGCTCTTCTGTTTGAAAATGCCTTAAATTGACTTCTGCACATACATGAAGTTTCATGCGTGAAGCTGTAGATGACAAACAAGGTGAAGGCCTATACCCTTCTGAAAAGCAGAAGCCACACTATTTTCCAAAAGCACTGGTAACACATTATTGTCATGATCGGACCCAGCCTTTAGTGAGTGCTCAGCCGTACTGTCATCCAGGGGGTGGAGGGGACGTGGTAACACTGAGCAGTATCTCGAGCTCATCTAAAGGTACTAAAAAACACTAGGTAGTTAAAAAAAGGAATAAATATGTTTCTTACAGCAACCCATGATATCTCACCACCTGCTAACCGGTATAATATGTCAGTGTGTGTCCAATTGCTCCTGTAAAGGCCTATACTGTATAAAAAACTTCCTTGCAAAAAAATGATACATTCAGAAATTGGTACCACAGGCAGACAGGGGTCTGCCTGCTCCCTGCCTCTCAGCTAGCCTGGAGAAATACTGAAAGTGCAGTAGCCCATAGCATCCTGCGAAAGCAGAAGATGGCGGTTTTGTCAAAGGGTGTAAGCAAGCTGAGAAAAGGCCGTTGTCCCTACTGAAGGGTGACAAGTCCCTCAGTCAAACTTATAAGCAGTTACCCAAGGATGAGAGCCTCGTGGGGCTGGATAGACTGCCTCTCAGTTCCCTCAGCAGCATTTGAATTTGCTTGCCACTCAGAACCAAAGTTGGCTGAAGGGCAGAGATTGTAAAAGAGAATGTTCCTAAAACGTACCTGAGGACTCGTGATGCGGTGGAGGAGAATGACATCCAAATTGATGCCTCCACAGTAGAAAAGAGGGCAGCAGAAGCCCAGCTACTTTAATTAGGCACTGGAGAATCTGTAGAGGAGCAGGCTGCAGGAAACCAGGCTACTTGTTATTAACAGGGTAACCTGCAGGGGCTCTGAGCTTGCAGTGAAAGTTTGTTTATAATGCAGCACACTCGCCCACTCTGCTGTAAAGGAAGTCTGGATGGGGCTTAGGAATCGTATTTAACTCTTTGCTGGGGCCAGTCTAAGCTCAAAACAAAATACACAGCAAAGCTGAACCTCTGTTCTTCTCCTAAACTTGCTTGCTTGCTCTTACGGGTTTTCCTTGTCTCTGACCTGAAAATGGTTTCCTACAAGTTGTACGGGTCACACATACTTCTAAGAATATGTCTGGATTTGTCAAGTGGTCTTACTAAAATGAAACAATTCCTTTTGCTTAGGAAAGTTATGATCCTCAACCTGATGGGAAGAGATAGAGTAGCAAAATCTCCCTATAGGTAAAAGATCCTGCTGCCCTAAGGTTTTGGAGCTACTTAATTTATGTATATATATACATACATATATGTATATATAAAGTATGTGTATTTGATTGTGCAGAAGGTAATCAGTCATGCAGGCTTCTGTGATCCTTTTGAATTAAACAAAATGAATTTTAATCTTTCAGTGTTTGAACGAGAGGTAGCAGTTGTATTTATCTGGCAGGTGTGTGGGCATGATTTCTCTGAGGCACACAGTAAAACACAGCATAACAAATCTGTATTTACAAAGGAAGACTGCACTGCAGTCAACTTATTAAAGTTCTTACAGCGGCTCGAGAGCTGATTTGCATTGAGTACCTTAGCCCAGGTTTACTGAAACAGACAAAGGTGTTGACATAATATGTGTTTAAATCATTGCTTACACTTTCTTGCATGAAACAGGCTGTTTTTTTGAAGTTTGCCACATGCTGAGCTGAAGCAAAAAAATGGTTTAAACAATTCCTTGTCAGATGCTTTGCTAGATAAAAGATAAGAAAGCAAATGTAATATGCAGAGAACTGATTTCTACCTGTTAAAATCTTAAGTTCACAGTCTCACACAAATTTAACTAGATGGAGAAGATCAGTATCGGTAGTCAGCTTGCAGCGTTAGTTGCTGTATGCTCTGGCTAAGCATAACTGTGATTTTGCAAAACTCTTTGGAAGAAGTAAGAAGCTGGACTTCAAAGAGCTCTTTATTCAGCGAAGGTTACACCATTTAAGACTTAGAGAATGCTGCTTATCAGAAAGAGGAAATTAGAAAGGGAAAGTAAATTTCAACACTCCAGTAGCCTGGAAAAATGTAAAATGCCATCACCATGTGCAGCAGACTGCAAAATGAGGAAACCTGTACGGGAAATAATGGTTCGTAAAATCACTGTGTTAACAGATAATGAAAGGGAGGGCTGCTCCACCATCTTATTGCTCATGGTTTTGTCCCAAAGAGGTCAATGGAAAGACGGGTGAAAGGAGGGAAGCTGTTTAAAGACCCTGTGTATTCCCTTTGTGGGCAGAAGGAAGCAGGAAGAAGGGTTACATTCTTCCTGAGCAGGGGACAGCTTTCCTCCTTCTCCTGCTTAGCTGCTTTCTTTTCCCTGGAATCTCTTCATTTAGTCTTTAAATTGATGTTGGATATTTTCTGTAAGATGTTTATCAGCTCTGGTAGAAATTGAGCGGTTGCTAAAAGCTTAGGTCTGTATTACTCACTTGGCCAGATGAGATGTGCATGTTCTTTCAAAATTTAATAGTTTCAGGTGAAAAAGTCTAGGAAAAAAACCGCCACAGATAAAGAAATATTGCAGATCGTGGCCTCCTGATCCTTTTAATTAGCACAGCCAGCTTCCTGAGACTCAGTAATTCTGACAACCACAATTTTCTTCCAGCAGAGCAAGGTCCACCTAAGTTGTGATCCAATTGTTTCCAGAAAGAATGGAGCTGAGACCCATTAGAACTAAGGGAAGACAGAAGTGGTGTGTTTTACCCTCCACATCCAAAGATAGGTTGCAAATAGACAGTATGAAGACTTAAAAAACAAGTGAGCTGGAGTGATGGTCGTGAGGGGTTTTCTAGTCTGAGAAAGCAGAGAGAAGGGGATGTCAGCAAGATAATACCTGCTTCCCTGGCTCTGTTGGCTCCCTGTTGTGCTAATTTCCAGTGGAGCCAGGAGGCTGCAAAACAAGCTGGATCAGGCTCCCTGCAGCTCCTGTTGTCCAACAAATCAGTCTTAATGGAGAACAAGGACAGAAAGTTGTCTTAGTAATAGAGACCCACTGCTGGAGAGAAGCAGACGATTTACAGACTGGTAAGAAAACAGATAGAAAAGTTGCTGGCTTTTTGCCATCCTTCCATACACTTGCTGATGAAGCCAGAACAAAGTAAATTAAATTAAATCTCATCAGGACCCTGCTCTTTTTAGCTAACACAGGCAATTTGTTGGGACCCCGTAGTTATGTCAACTCCATGGGGTTTTTTTCTGTAAAGTGTACCAGGCCCATGGAAGGAGGGCCACCAGACCTCTGAGGTTGTGTTCAGATCCAGCACCCTCAACTAGCCCTTTCTGGCAAGATCAACACCGGCTTTTGCAAGGTGGGTCTCTGCTTTCCCCTCACTCAACATCAGAACATGTAATAAGTGACAGTGGAGCTGATGGGAGCTCATATACTATCCTGTCTTACTAATAAACAATCAGAGGAGCTTTGCTCTTCATTTGCAGTCACTTTTGTATTAGTCAGAAGAAACGTGATCTGAACGAAGATCTGGGTGCTTGTTTTACATCCTCATGATCACTCCCCACCATTTGTTAAGCTTCTGTATTATATAAAAGAGGTAAATAGGGCTTATATTTTCTCCCCACATGGTAAAAAATAAGATCACCCTGGTGCTCTTGATGTATTTTAGGTCTAATGAGACTTCTATGGGGAAGGAAAGGAGTCAAGTTTAGTGAGTTCTAAGAGCTCCTCCATCCAGACACCCTTTTGAATAAGGTCTCTATATGTGTCAGAGCTTCATGACCTGTCTTGCTCTTCAGATCCTTCAACTTTAAATAACCTGCATCAAAAGCTATGTGAAAGTTATTGAGTACCGTCTTGTGTGGCTTAGTTTATTTGTTTTATTTTGGTCTAAGTTTAAATGCTTCTAGGTATTTAAGTCACTTCAACTTTGGTCCCATCTCTTCTTGTGATTCTTATGCAAATGCTCCTTTGGTGGAAATCCATTTTTTTTTAATCCTTTGGCAACACAGGTAACAAAACAGACATAAAATGTGACACCATCCATCAGTGCAGCCCACCTTTACCTCTTTTGGGTTTGCTAAACCTGATTGCCTCTGCTGAGTGACTTGAAAGTGCTAAAAAGTGATTTTTTTTTTCCCACGTTCCCCTTGCTCCGGTGAGATTCATAGCTTTTGTGGTTCCTTTTGAGCATGACATATTTATCCAGATCCCCTTTATTTCATTTTGCATTTTATAGAGTACCACAGCTTTAAATTGTGCTATCACAGGTGACAGCTGGGCCTGATTCAATTCTAGGAGGATGTAAATAAACCTCCATATTTCAATAGAGTAAAAATTACGTTACTATTTTTCACAAATAGACAGAAAGAGAGCATGCTTACTTATCACAATGCAAAGATACCTGTACAAGTTTACAGCTGTTCTTCTGCAGGATGGGTGCTTCTGTCCACTTCCCTAATACAGTCTTTGAGTCCTTCTCTGTCAAAGTAGAGCATGCAACTCATTTAACCTCCATCTTTGCAAGTGTGGCATCTATTCTAGGCTAGGTGTCTTGGTTTCCATGTTTGACAGATATCATTGCACTTTGCAGGCCTGTCTCTGCAGAGATCCTGGACATTGTAGACTTCAATACATAGATTCAGTCTGCCTGGGAATCTTGTAGGATTTGGGTTTCAGATCACNATATCTTTCTTGGAGTGTGGGGCCCAGAACTGCACACAGTACTCGAGGTGAGGCCTCACCAATGCCGAGTACAGGGGGAGAATTACATCCCTACTCCTGCTGGCCACACTATTCCTGATACAAGCCAAGATCTCATTGGCCTTCCGTGCCAATAAATAAAAAGATAAAACTTTCTGTAAAACATGCAGGCTTTCATATTTGCCTTTTTTAGGATTTTTCTCCTCATTTCCTCAGTCAGAAAAGTGGATTGTCCTGATGCACCAAGAAACAACTTCTGAGAGGGATACTAGTAATGAAGCTGGAAAATACATACGCTCTCCCTGTTCAGAAAAAGAAATACAATTTAGAACATATCACTAAATCAACAGTCAACTGTACCCTTGAATCTAGTTGCAACTGAAGCTGCAAGGGCCAGCAGAAATCTGGTGGATTTATTTGCAGTGATCTCCTAGAGTGGAAGTAGTGGGTATATGACAGAGCCAGGAACAGGAAAGTGTGGGACCTGAAACTTTAATCAGCCCTAAGGCTATCTGTGAAGTTTGCTGCTTTCTGTAGATCCCAGTAGCAGGTACTTGCCAGTTTAAGTACTGAGTAAAGCAGAATTCAATAAGTTCAAGTGGCAAAAGCTGTCTGCTTTCTCCTGTTATTGTTGTATGGAGATCCTTGCTGGCAAGTTTTTAGCACTGAATGTGATGCTTGTGTTGTGCGCTCTCTACCTAGACAAGTATCTCCTATGTTTGCAGGTCCTGCTGCTGAAGGAGCTGCTCTGTTTAGTCTTTCTGAGCTGCAGCCTAGCACTGTGAGCCCTTCCCTAGTGTGGGGCCTGAAAGTAGGTACCAGCTCTTGAGAGAGCAGATACTTAGATGGTAAATTCAGTCAACAGCCCTGACAAAATTATAATAGCATAATTATATAAAGTTTTAAAATATTCCTGTCTCACTTAGATGGATTTTTTTCATCTTGCACTTTGAGAATAACCTCTGGCTTTTTGTGGAAATGCTTCTAGCATTTAAATGAAGTCTACATATTTCCCTCAGACATACAGTGTCAACTAGAGCTTTCTAAAGAAAAATAAAAATCGGACAGAAAACTCTTGTGCTGTGATAATGGTTCTGTTTCAAGTGATGTCTTTTAATTGTACTAGCTGCCTGTGTAAACTTAATTGCATTAGAGGCTGCTAATTATCTGATTAGGAAATGCTTGGCTGTAATAGCTAATTTTAATGAATTGACTATGTATGTATGTAATTTTTAGTTGTTCAGTTGTTGGCTCAAATTGTTAAACTCTCTCAGATGTATTCTATATTTAAAAAAAAATATATTTTTTTTGCATATGTGAAACATGAACACATCTCTCTTAATCCTGAATAGTTGCAGGTGTTTTGCTCTTTGTGCCTACCCATAAGTGACTACATCTCTGTTGTCACTAGTGTTTGTTGTGGTGTGGGCTTTTGGGTTTTTTTTTGTACTCTATTTCCCCTCCAGCACATTTGTTTCTACTAAGTGAACTTTTAGGACCTGAGAGCTTTTATTTAGAAGCTGAATTGTATTTAAGTAGTCCCAAGAAGGAGACAATGGAGTATTCTGTTTCTCTGATCAGAGACAGCGGTTGCCAGAAATTGCATCAGAAAAGATGGCACAGAGTTAGCATCTTCTGGATAATGAATTTCAGAGGATCTGGTCCTTCACAGCATCTTGCAGGCCTGGATTTTTGGGCTGAATGAGGGCTATCACCTCCAGCCTAGGGGTCATGGCCAAGAGATACCATAAGAATGAGAAACAGAGATGCGAGCCTGACTAATCTCATTTCATCAGCTGCTTATGCTCATTCTTGGGAATGCATTGAATTATAGATCTGTAAGTAAAATAATGGCCAAGAATGTTTCTGAACAGCTGTCCAAGCTAAAGCAAGGCATTTGTTCACTTGGTTTCAATTGATTTTCAAGGAGTGATATCTTAAAGCACTTCTTGCCCTTTTGACCACTTTTTGAATGCCAGGGAGATTTTGGAGTCATTGCAAAAGTGATGATAAAAGAGATGAGATTAAATGAAAGAAATTTGAGATGTTTCAAACTCCTCAATTCGTTTAACCTTTCCAAAGTGACATATGACCTACCCATATGTTTTTGAAGCTACTGAAAACATAAAGCTACTTTGGCATAGATAGAGATTTTTTCCTCCATACTTTATTTAAGATACTGGTAATGCTGAACAAAATCTGCGTTCAGAGAGTGAAATTTAATTAGGGGCTGCCAGAAGCAGGTATGGGTAGCATCAGAGATCCAGGCAGTTATAATGGGTGTTTCAGAGCTTTGGCCTCATGGAACAATCTGAGGTGTTAAAAAGTGATGACATCTCTCTCTTGTCCAGACCCAGGGGCCTCTGTGTTGGATTGGAGTCAACCTAGAGTGTTCCCTATACATAAGGGACTTTGGTCAGTAGTCATCAGTGTGCAGGCAAATTGGAGATCAGATACGGAAAAGAGACTTCTGAAATTGAAGGAGGAACATCTGAAGATGGGGAACCAGAAGTGGCTATTTCTACCTTAGTTTTAGTGACAGGTAGTGGTAATCGGGGATTTAGCAGTGGCTGAGCAATTTTTAAATGGGTCAGAGCTGCATCTACCGATGATTTGAAGAACAGAAGGTGTGCAAGATGGATCTCACCTCCCACCTGCCTGGCCTAGGACAGCAGGCATAGGCCTACAGACAGGCTGTAATGGCAAAGCATTAAGGCAGCTGTGAAAAGCGTCCAGGCTAATATTGTGTTAAATGAAGGGGCTTTGAATTTCTCCTTGCAGTAGAGGTCAGGGTGGTTTTGCCTTCAGTGGAAGGAACTCTAGGCTTCTGCTGAGGTTCTCTGAGCACGTGTGATCTCAGGACTGGAGAAGGGCTGGTGCAGCCTGGCAGTCTGTGGAAGGCCACCAGTGCCCACTTCTAGCCTGGCTATGGGATGAGGCTGAAGGGTCGAGCTGCAGAAGCAGGGAAAGCTGGGGATGGAAAGAACCAGAGGAGGGGAAAAGGTGGAGAAAGCCAAGAGGCCGAGAAATACAGCTAGAAAGAAGGGGTTAAGGTACAAGTTACTACTCAGTCTTCTGTTAGTCTCTGAAGAGCTTGCAGAGGAGCAATTAGGAACTGAAAAGGAAACCTCTGTCCTGCTGGAGTCTCAGCTTTTGCTGCCAGATGCTGCAAGTAAAAGCAGGCACAGCCACTTCATATTTGATTGGTGTTTGGCGAACAAGGCTTCAGTTCTTTCTTTTTCCTTGTTGACACCTCCAGTGTCTGGAGGTGGAAGAGCCAGGATAAATAGCATCAGAAGCCCCTAACATGACAGCCCTGCAGAGCTGGTGATAAGAATTACTCTCAAGTATATTTTTTTTCCTTCTGCTGCTGTTGGAGGGAGGAGGGAAATACGGGGAAAGGTGTGTGAAGATATTCTTCTGCTTTTTCTTTTTTTTGCCTGAAGGATTAGTGTGGATATTAGCTGTCTGATGGGAGAAAGAATACAAATGGAAAGGAAAGGAATTACTATGGAGTTATTTCTTCTAGAGGAAAAAGGAAAAAAAATATTTTGATGATTCTTTGTGGTTTGCTCTTGAATGTCTTTCAAAGGGAGCAGTGCAATCTATAGTGCCGGATTATGCAGGCTCTTTAAAGACTGTTTTCCTAATCAAAACAAAGCTTTTTTTAGTGCTTTATCAAGATTGCACAACATAAGCACATAACAACAACTAAGTATAGGCACATGCTGTGCTGAAGGTAGCCAGCAAACTTTAATTTGCCGTATGGATTTGCATGGCTGTGTTGAACATTATTTCCATCTTCAGAGATGCAGTTACTATGATTACTTCCCTCTCCAGTATCTGATAGCATTAATGCCAAGATTAACTTTCTCTTTTCCTTTCTAACAAGAAAGAGATTGATGTAATAAAAAGCAAATGAACGTAGGCTGCTAAATGGGAATAGCCAGCTATATTTCCTGTTAATTAGTTTTGAGGCTTGACTTGAATTTTTTTGGTTTTCCTTCTAAAATACTAAAAAATCTGACAGTGATGGGCTAGAAAAGATCCTTAAGAGAACTGCTGCTACTTTTCATTGATTTAAGACACATTTTTTTCAGTATAAGCGTTTCAGAGTTTAAAGATTCAAGAACTTACATTCCACAGAGCCTGTGATATCTGGCCTCCCACACTGGTGAAAATCCTGCCTAAAAAGTGTTTATAAAAGGGTAGTTACAGCCAGTGCAAAGATAGTAGTTTTGGAAGAAAGAAATTATCTGCAGATGTTGAAAATATTATTAATCATGTAGAAATGCATTGGAAACTTGCATGCTATGAAAATTGCAGATCTGATTTGTTCCAGGGGATATATTTATATATAGCTCTATTGACTTTAATAGAGTTACTTGACACTTCAGATTAGTGTCAGTGAGAGGACAATTGAACCCAATTTGCATAGAGTAAGCAAGTGCAGGAAAATTTATGAACCAGCATTTTTTTTCAGATTTCTGGTTGTGAAATTGTAGTTTCACATACCCATTTCAAACATAACTTTTAAACTTATTTGTGGGGTTTTTTGACTTTATGGTGAAAGGCATTGAAAAGGCAAGATGTTTTGTGTTGAAATTGGTAAAATACAAGGTTTGTGCACTTCTCTACTGGCTGAAACTCACTACTCAGAATGATGCCTTTGAGTCCTTCAAAATGGGACGTGGTTGGCACAACCAGAAATGCAGTGTAATGATACAGACACCAAAATGATAATCTTATGTTGCTAGTTTGCATAGGCCTCAGGACAAAAGTCGTGGGGGAATGTGTGATCTTTTCATGAGTCCAGGATAGTTCCTGGCATCCACCTTCCGTAAAATCACCCTGATCATCATTCTCTGGCTTCCTTCTCAGTGTAGCATGGTGGATTGCAGGCTGCCACTGGTATACTGGGCTGCTCTTGCTGTCACCCAAGGCAGTGGTTAACCTTGTTATAATTGCAGCCATTCATCTCTCCGATATTGCTGTTGCTTATAGTATGGAGACTACTCAGGAGTAAAGTTTGCCTCAAGTTTGAGGTGAAAGAGCTGCTTGTTATCATTTGAGTACTATTGTTGCTGAAGCTGAGGCATTTTAGTTTGACATGGCTCCAGATAACATAGGAGAAGACAGGAAGGTCAGCCTTCTCTCTCTGTTTAGTTGTTTGGCTTCATTTAGAGATAGATCTTGTCGTATAGTCACAGAAGATAATACGCTTTCTATGTGGACAAACCAAAACTATTAGGCAGCAGGAGGAGGTCAGGCATCATGACTCTAAATCCTGGATTGTGAGTAAAATCTCCATAACCCTGGATATTTAACACAGCTGGAGCTCTATAGCACTCTAGCTCCATTGTCATCGCTCCTGATGTGAGGGAGCAGGAGGAGGGTCGGGATGATTACTGGTCTTTTGTGTGTTGGTCAATGTCCATTTCTGCTTCATTGAAATGTTTTGATAAACGAAAATAATCTTTTAACTGCCTTTGAGATAAATGCTTATATTTAGCCTGTTTTTTGTTTTATTACATAACATCCAATGAGGTGTTGCACTTAGAAATATTTTGAAGTACGTTGTAGTAAGCAAGGAACAGTTTTCTGCACATGAGACAGAAGATAAGTTTTTGCTAAGTTGCAGACAGTCTCAGACTTCTTTTGTTCCAGTTTATTCTAAGAAGGTTTGGGTGTGCATTGAGACATCAATGCATAACTTTGTGAGTTTGTTTTATTTATTAAGAAGTTCTTGTAGAGTTTTAAGTAAAATAAAGTTTTTATTTGATGAATTAGAACATCTTTTCTTACGTCTAATTAATTTGTTGAAAAAAAACCAACCTAAAAAAAACCAAACTAGCTGCACAACTAAAGTAAAATTCATAGGTTTTTATGCGCATAACGAATGGAAATTCCTCTGTCCCTTGCTGGAAATTTCACAAGTATCTTGAAGGTGGGGAGAAATTACATTTGTGGACCTTTCACCAAAATCTCAAATCTGAAAGCTTTTAAGAAAACAGGACAGTTAAGGCATGTGAGGCTTTTGTATATGGTCATTAATTCAGCAACACAAAGAGAACTTTTAAAAGGTATAAAACAAGGATAGGACTCTCTGATTTGTTTTCACAGTAGTAAATGATTTCCAGTAGAGTTCCAAAGGATTTATGCTGGGATCAGTGCTGATACTCATGCATATTCATCTATTCTTTCTTAATATATTAATACAATAGCTGGGAAAAGGGTGAATTGCTATTAAGGACATGAATTAGTGTCATCAGCAAACGTTATTCACAACAGTAAAGATGGAGGCTGACTGAAAAATTATGACAGGACCTTATGAGACTCAGTGGCTGGGCAAGAGATGAGCAGATTAAATTATGCATAGATAAATATTAAGTGATGCATACAGGGAACCAATCCCAGCTTTATGTGATGGGTTATGAACTGACCATTAGTCCCTGGGAAGGAGATCTGTGCTTACAGCAGAGAGTCCCCTGAACACATCAGCCCAGAAGTCAAAAAGCAGAGTAGTATTGGGAATATTAAAAGTAGAATTGAAAGGAATACAAAATCATGGTGCTATACAAAAGCTGCAGCCTGCTTTCATCTTGAAAACTCTGTGTTATTCTGCTCCCTCCATCTCAAAAAGAACATGGTGCAACTTGGAAAAGATTCAGAGGATGGCAGAGGCCTGACAGAGGTGTCAAGGGAATATGATGGTGGGTAGCAACACTGAATGGTACGGGAAGAGTGACAGGGATCAGTAAAGTACAGTCTCTTTCAATATAAGAACGTATGGGCCAAGTTCTAAAGAAATAAAAAGTTTTTATGTGAGGTTTAATTACGCTCTAGAAGTGTTTGTAACAAGATGTTATGAATGCTGAAAATGCCATGGTTTCTGTGAAAGACTGGATGAGTTCATGCAGGAGGTAAACAATTCCCCAGAGCCCTGGGAAGATTCATTGATGGGGGAAGTACTAAACATGACTGATCTGTTTTTACACTTTTAGCTAGGCATCTGCTTTTGATAGCTGTCAGTGAGAGGATACTGGCTCAGATGGAATCCAGTGTGTTACTTTAATGTTCTAAACAGATGGACTACATAGTCTCTCTGATATTTATAAATTCTTACTGCTGCAGAAACTGAGGGCAAGAATAAAATTTTGTCATCCTTCTCTCTAAATTGAAAAGATACTGATTTTATGGATGGACTATTCCATGGATAAAGAATTGCCTGAATACTCACATCCAGGGAGTAGTGGTCAAAGGGTCAATGTTCAGATGGGGATCTGTGGTTACAAATGGCGTCCCTCAGGGATCCGTACTGGGACCACTGTTGTTTAATATCTTCATCAATGATATAGACAGTGGGATCGAGTGGACCCTCAGCAAATTTACAGATGACACCAAGCTGACTGGTGCAGTTAACCTGCCAGAGGGACAGAATGCCATCCAGAGGGACCTGGACAAGCTTGAGAAGTGGGCCCATGTGAACCCCATGAGGTTCAACAAGGCCACTTGCAAGGTCCTGCACATGAGTTGGGGTAAACCCCAATGTTAATACAGGCTAGGGGATGGAAGGTATTAAGAGCAGTCCTGATAAGAAGGACTTGGAGGTACTCAGGGATGAAAAGCTAGACATGAGCTGGCAATGTGCACTTGCAGCACAGGAGGCCAACTATATCCTGGGCTGCATCAAAACAAGCGTGGCCAGCAAGTTAAGGGAGGTGATTCTACCCCTCTGCTCTGGTGACACCCCTCCTAGGGCATTGTGTCTGGCCCTGGGGCTCCAAGCACAAGAAAAACATAAACCTATTAGAGCAGGTCCAAAGGAGGGCCACAAGAATCATGAAAGGGCTGGAAACCTCTCCTATGAGGAAAGGTTGAGACTGTTGGGGTCATTCAGCCTGAAGAAGAGAAGGGTTCCTGAAGACCTTATCACAGCCTTTCAATACTTAAAAAGGGTCTATAAGAAAGATGGGGGACAATCTTTTTAGCAGGGCCTGTTGCGCAATAACAAGGGATAATAGCTTTAAACGAAGAGAAGGTAGATTCAGACTAGAAGCAAGGAAGAAATTTTTTACAATGAGTGTGGAGAAACACTGACCAAGGTTGCCCAAAGAGGTGGTAAATGCCCCATGCCTGGAAACATTCAGGGTTAGGTTGGACAGGGCTCTGAGCAACCTGCTGTAGTTACAGATGACCCTGCTCACTGCAGGGGGGGTGTACTAGATGGTCTTTAAAGGTCCCTTCCAACACAAAGCATTCTATGATTCTGTGGAGTATAATTTCCGTCTTCTCCATCCCTCTGCTATCCTCCCCAGAGGATAATTGAGTTGTGTAAAGGCTTGTGTAAAGAAAATTTTATACTCTGCTGTATGGATGTAATGCATAGGTAAGCTGGCCAAGAGCTCTCATCGCCAACAGCACCCAGACTAGAGCATGAGCCCAGATTGCACAGCTTCACAGGGCTCTTCTCACTCAATTGGGATACTCTCTGGGTGTTTCTCCAGGACTACCTTCTGTCTGCCATAACAAGGGCATGAGTTTGATCTCCTCCTTGTACAGGGGAGCTTGATAAAGCTTATGTCACACTGGAAAGCTGAAATCAAGTTAAAGCATGGGTTGAAATCCTGCAGGAGATGATTCTGCAGATATGCACCACTTACATGTCTTTTATGTAGGTAGGTGTTTTATCTACAGATCCTCATTCCCAAGCATTGTTCATGTGGTGATGTAGTGTTATCAGGGGATGCAACATCACTAGCAACTGGTATTCTTTATAATCCCCCATGTTTCATTCTTACATTTTTGAAAAAAACAACAAACCTCCACCCACCTCTGACCTTTTGGTTTTGCAAATAATCAGTAAATCACCATGGTGTTTTAGCCTTCCTCTTGGAAGGTTGTGGAGTGCTTGATTGTATATAACATTTGTGCATGGCTGTGATCTTTCTGTCCCTGGGTCTGCATGAGTCCATGGAAGGGGGTATTTTACACCTTGATGTAGAGGGAAAAATGCCAACAGCTACTTCTTACCTGCTCTGGCAGTGACTCTGAAGGAATCCAGGAGGTAGTAGGGACAAAGGGCAGCCTCGTATTTTTAATGAGATTGAACAAAAGTGGTAATGCATTGTTAGGCTTTAATTTGTACTCCTTTAATTAAAAATCTTTAACCTCAGAACCCTGATGCTCATTCAGAGAACCTCACAGGAAAAACTAAAGTGAAATTCTGTCTTTGATTTGGTTTTGTCTGGATAGAATTTGGGGTCTGGGTAGAATTCTTCCTCCTGCTGTCGAGGTTGCCTTTATCTAGCTAATAGGCCAAAGAAGAGGCCTTCAGGGATAACTTGAAATGTATTTTAGACCTGGAACGCACAGCAAAGACTCTCTTAGCTGTGTTGTCTCTGCATACTTTGATGCCATTATGACAACCTTTCTATCTGATTTTGTCTATGATTGCATTAAAATTGCCCTTCTGGTAAAGTGCACTATAAACTTTAATTGAATTCTGCTAAGCTTACCACACTCTCAAAGGCAGAAGGAAACTGTAATGGGTTTTTTTGTGCAATGTAGTTACTTCTATTTTCTGAATGCATTTGAAAAGTTTGCAGATTTTAAGAGAAAGGACAGAATAACAGCATCTGCCTACATTGTGGTCTCCTCTTAAGAGATTTGCATATAAATTGTACCCTCAAATGCAGTGTCTTTAGATATTTGATTTGAAAAAGTTCATGTACCTTCTGCCAAAAGCCATATGTCACTTCAAAAGAATAAGAAAATGTATGAGCACTACCAGAAACCTGGATCCCTGTGGATCTTTCGTAGTTAAAAAATACACACATGATCCAGGAAATGGAAAAAGCCACAAGGTGTAAAAGAAGACATGCCAAATAATAATCTTTGTTGTTCTGAGCAGACAGCAACCCCAAACTTTGCAAGCTGTTTAACCTAGAGTGTGCAAGCAAGAGTGTGCAATGACGGAAAAGAGAAAACGAGCAGGGTTCTGTGAAGCCAAGAACAGGGCATACTTCTGACTGAGACTTGATATTAGGTACCTCAGATCTCACTAGGAGAATGCAACGACTTTGATGGCTTCCAGGCAAAACAGGGCTAGTAAGCTACCGTGAAGGAAAGAATTGACCACATCTCAAACTGCTGGTACATGAACCAAAGGCTACAGGCTGCTGGTTACCTGCTCAAAGCATCTTGTGGGCCCTTTTGTAGGAATTGCTGAAAACTGAACACTCTGGGTTTGGATGACTACTTCTGAGGAGTCACAAATGTAAGAAGATCGTTGGAAGGAACACCCCACAGGCATCAAGAAAGCAGTGAAGAAAGATCCATCTGAGGAAAGAAGTCTCTGCAACCATAGTACTGAAACACAGAGTAGGACTGCTGAACTTCCCCTGGCTTCCTTAGAAATCGAGGTGCAGTTCGGCTGCTGCACTAACTTCTATTGGAGAAGTGCAGTATTTGATGTTGAAGTGGCTACCAAAAATAAGGCAATTGTTGAATTCTTGCTTAAACTGGCAAACTGAAATGAGTACCTGGCTATTGCAAATGGATTTTTAACTCCAGAGAAGAAGACAAGATTTTCTTTCCTATAAAGCAGCAATTCTTCATGGTAAATATCTTTGCAGGCATTAGTCTCATTTTTATTTATGACATGGAATTGTAACAGGGTTTTTACAAATAATGCTGATCTTCAGTAATCCTCTGATCTGGTCAGGGATCTCATCTGTTGAAAAGCCGCTATTATCAACAGTATGCAGGCAGTTCAGAATAATCCTTGTGGTTTTCTAAATTTCTAGTGTCAGTCTTCATCAATTTGTGCTGAATTGTGGGGTTTTTGGTGTTTGTTTTTTGTTTGTGGGTTTTTGGGGGTTTTGTTTACTTGGGTTTTTTGGTTTTATTTTTAGAAGAAAAAAAAAAAAGAAAGAAGGTAAACTAACTACAGGAATTATTTTCCTCTCTTTTGATTCTAAAATTTTCTTTTGGTTTTGAAAGTACTGCTGCTGTCTACATAAGCTGCCAGGACTTTGCTTTGTATTCATTTGAGTTAACAGTCCACCTGATTCCAGAAATCTCTGCAATCTGAAGTGTCTCATTTAATAACGTAGCATAAATAGTTACTGATTTGCATAATTCGTTTTCTTTGTTTCCAGTTCAGTTTCCTGATTAAGTTAGCAGAATCATACTTTTACTTTCTCACCTTCGAAGTTCTTACCTTGGAAGCTGAGTGTATCCACTTTGTTAATTCAGTGTAGGTGACAGTAGGAATAAGCCATGGCCCATAGAGCACCAATTACAGGCAGATAAACCAGACAGTTTCTCATTAATATGGATATAATCAATTTATTATGGTCTGCAGTCTGCAATAAAACAGAGCTCCCCAGTGCCAATTGCTTTGTTTATTTAGAGAAAAAGCAACCTCAGAGAGCAAATCAGCTGAAGAAGACAAAAAAAAACAGGTAGGGAAATGTATGGGAGAGAGGTCACCTGTCTGCCATTAGTGAAGTTCTAATAATATGTGAGGTCTTTAGCTTTCTTGGAGGTACTATGGACTTCCTCCTGGAAGTACAAGCCTGGCTATGACTTAGCAAAAACTCTTGGGCATGTGTGGTCCCAGTGCATCTGGTGAGAAGACTGCTTGCTTTGAGATAAGTGCACACATTTTTCAGTAGGACCTGGGGTGGTTTGAATCTTGCAAAGTTAAATACTGTACTGTTGCTGAATATGCTTTTATTGTGCAACTTCTCAAACATGGTTGAATTTAATATTTGAGAGACACCTTAAGGGTAGAAAAGTACAGCTGCAAAAAATTACTTGTGTTCTGTATTTTGTTGCCACCGAAGGGAGGAAGACCGGTGTAAGGAATCATGCAGAGCTTTGAGTAAGAGAAACAGATCTGGTCATCTGTGGCAGATGCAAACAGAGCAAATGGAGAAATTGAGATAGGGAGGGAGTAGAAAATAAGGGGCAATAAATGATGCATATTTGGGAAATACAATCACTTTCCTGATGCTTTCACTCCAGCCCTTAAGTCTTTTTTCCTGAATGGTTTCAGAGAATAAGAAGTGACAACTACTTACTATACACCAGCCATTAGAGTTGGGTGCTAATACAGAGAAGAGAAATTACCTGCTTCAGCTGGAGATGAGCAAAACTGTACACTTCTGTCTTCTCCATCCTATTAAAAAAGGTAGAAAGGGGGTATTATCCAGTGAAAAGGCAGGCAAATTTTGGAAGTCCCAGTTCCTCTTTATTTTGATATGTTTAACTTAGATCACGTTCCGTACTACTTTCTGGAAATAGAGTGCATTTATTGTCTTACCAGATGTGTGTGCTGAAATGCTTACTTGTGTGTTGTGCTGTGGAAGGAGATTCATACCTTCCAATGTAACACAGCTAGTTTAGTTTTCTGGTGCACAAATCAGGTTAATTTTTCTCCATTGACTCTAAAGGGAGCTTTGGGAAACATCCTCCCTATTGCTTTCTGCAGAAATCTTTCTTCACTTACTGTGTAGGAAGCTCCGGGTGTCTGGCTTCTCAAATCTGCTGTTTTAAGGTGTGGAATGCTTGACATTGGTTCATACTGTTTTCCCCCTTCTCCTAGTATGGAATAATCTGTTATTTGAGGGCTCCAGGTGAAGAAAGTCTCTGCAGTCTATGCAGTGTTGAAGTACCCTTAAATTTGTGCTCAAGCATTGTCCTGAACAGTCATGTGCTTCTCCTTGTATTCTGTACATAGTCTTTCCTGAAGTCTTATACTTCAGCAAAGTCTTGTATTTTAGCACCCTACAATTCTGTATTATGTAAAGAATCTAGTATCTCTCACTTGTGGCTCATCCTTTTCTTGAGCAGAATTTCATGTACAGAGGGGTTATTTAGGATATTTTAGTTCTCTTAGGAAGAACAAAATGGTTGAGGGTTTGTAGGGGGACCACGCTCAGTCTCCAGCCTGCCAGAGTGCCCTCATTCGTGGCTTACCCAAATGAACCAGCTGTCTCAACAGTGTTTTCATGAGCTCAGGCTCCACACAGAGGGTGATGTTTTCAGTAGTGAATCAGCAGCAAAGCAAAGTATTAAAACTTACAGGCCAGCCGATGCTTCACCACACACTATCTCATTAACTGACATGATACCTGTGCTACTGATATTCTGAATGTAGCATTACATTTCTTCTCGTACCTGCGAAAATAGCTTTCCCTGTATTACTTGTTGATCCTCCTCTCAGGTTGAGTTTGCTTTACTCAGCTGCACTTTCCACTGTGAATTTGCCATGCTGCTAATTTCCATCAGTTGTTCCAATGAGCTTGTTTTCATTAAAGAAAAATAACAGACAACCAATCAAAAAAAACAACCAGAGAAAAGCTCTGTTCACCAAACTTGGGCAGCTGCTGTGACAAGGCCTTGAGGCTAAAACTGTTCTGCCAGGTATTCTCATGTGTGCTCTCTGAAGTAAAACCCAAACCCACCCAGCCGGCCAGCTATCTCAGCTGCTTACCTGTACCTCACGCCTTGCTGCATACACATGTGCTGTCAGCTTCAATTACATCAGAAGATCAATCTGTCTTTTCTAACACCAGAACAGTCAGTCTTGAGTTTTCTTCAGTGGGGAATCTAAAAGATATCTGAGTGTGAAGGATGAGTTCAAACTGTCTGTTCAAAGGTCTGTGTCATAACATTGATTTGCTTGACTCCTAGATTTCCTAGCCCCTAAGAAATTAATTTGTGAAATGTTTTACACAAGCATTTATGTTGCTGAGGAGGAAAGCTAGCCAGCACTAGCAGCTTTGTCTGAAGAGGCTGTGTTCTCATGTTCACATTCACATGAGAACAAGTCAGCCTGCACGTATTATCGTTCTTTCGGTGGTAGCGTGGGGATAAGAGCATCGGGAGTGGTGCCAGAAACAGGCTAAAGACCACAGGGTGCCCCAGTACTATGCAAGTACCACAGGCAGTAATAAGCAATGATACAAGGCTCTTCTGTTCCTGGGATGCAGAGTACGCTGTCTGCTTCTGTGTGTTCAATACCTGCAGGGATAGTATTATTTATTGAACTCACAGAAATCTCACTCAGTAGATTTGGGGCAAAGGTTACCAGTTGAGTTCAATTGTGATAAACGAACATTGTTTTAGCATAGTGGACTATTACACTACTTAGCAAGTTTCACTGACAAGCCCCAAAAGAATGTTTTTAGGGCAGTTTTTAGCAATTAAAAGAAGGTTTTTTCAAGTGTCCTGGCCAAGTGTGAACTCAGACTATAATTTCCGATGCCAGTTATAAGTGTATTTCTTGACTGCCCACTTTACTCCTTTTTGTTTTGGGGACATTTTTCCTCAAAGATAGCTTTATATTTGGCATTCTTCCTAAACATACTATGCTGCCACACTATGAATGTATCCACATGCTCTATTTTTAAATAGAGTTTTAATACAGCTGCTATTCTTTCTGGTGTTTGCAGTGGAATATAGATGCCCAGGCCATGCTGTGGTCAGTGTAAAACAGGCACAGCTTGTGTCTGCTCTGCCTTTCATTTATCTCAGCAGCTGCAGCAGCTTTCCTCCATCAGCCTTCAGGAACTTCATGTGGTAGAAGGGTGTAGTTGTTTGATCTGTGCTCCGTCTTCCTCAGAAGCTCTGAATCATACTCTTTATTAATCCCTTCTCATCTTAGATTTGAAGGTTGTATTCTGTGTTGTGATATCAAAGTCAAAGATTCACAGAAATTAGGACTGGAAGAAATTGCAGTTGTCTCTTAGTCTTTGCACTGATGCAGTGCAGAGCCAGATAAATATATTATCCTTCATAGCTGAAAAATAATAGGGGAGCATTTTTTTGGAAAGTATAGACATTGACTGAGATCTCTAATTGCAAACTTTATCATATTCTTGTATTCTTAGACCACTGCAGCTGCAGCAACATTATTGTGTTGTTATTTATGGCAGATGATCCTGAAGACCCCTTAGGTCTGGACATGCTCAAAGGAATCTGTTCTGTTGTTTATCCAGAACACCCAATGGAGCTCAGCTTTTGGGAATATCGTAACTTCTGTTGCAACCTTGACATTTGCCAGCGGACACCCACAGCTTATTTTGTGCAATTAAGGCAAGAAGGTGATACATTTTGGGTACCACTCGCTTTTATGGACCCTGATAAATATATACAGTGGTAACTGTAGAAAGATGTTTAGTGTGAGGGAAGAAAAGCTCAGGGTAAATCATTGCAGCTTTGCTGGTTTAAGCTGGTCATGTTCTCTTAAATTGGCTGGGAATCTTGGCCTGTGTGCATGACTGCTATATATATTTCTGAAGAATCACAGTCTTTGCAAATAAGGTACTTTTTGCAAAGTGCAAGTGCAGGGGTTTAATTTTAGTAAAGGTCACACCCTTTTTCAGAAACTTCTGTTTCCAGCAGAACGATTTCATATATGGGTCCTTCTCTTCCTGTACTCTGCCCTGGTGAGATCGCACCTGGAATATTGTGTCCAGTTCTGGGCCCCTCAGTTCAAGAAGGACAGGGAACTGCTTGAAAGAGTCCAGCACAGAGCTGCAAAGATGACTAAGAGAGTGGAACATCTCCCTTATGAGGAAAGGCTGAGGGAGTTGGGTCTCTTTACCTTGGAGAAGAGGAGACTGAGGGGCGACCTCATTAATGTTTATAAATATGGAAAGAGTGAGCGTCAGGAGGACAGAGCCAGGCTCTTCTCAGTGACGTCCAATGATAGGACAAGGGGCAATGGGTGCAAACCCGAGTATAGGAGGTTCCAGGTAAACGTAAGGAAGGATTTTTTCACAGTGAAGGTGACAGAGCACTGGAACAGGCTGCCCAGAGTCTCCTTCTCTGAAGACTTTCAAAACCCACCTGGATGCGTTCCTGTGTGATCTACTCTAGGTTCCTGCACTGGCAGGGGCGTTGGACTCGATAACCTTTTGAGGTCCCTTCCAACTCCTAACATTCTGTGATTCTGTGGTTATCTTGAATACAAAGTTTTGTCAATGCGATGCTTGTAGATGCTGATGATGTAGGTCAGACTCATTACCTCTATTTTGCCATTCCACAAATTAATACAGTGTGCTCTGCACAGAACGCACAGAGGCTGTGTATATCATGCTTATAGACAGTGTTTGCAAAGGTTATAATTCACTTAGACAGAGTCACAGCAATGAATTAGTGCTTTTGGCATTTGGGAAAGAAAACCCATTCGAAATCCAGCTGCTTGCCAGCTGTGACTATTTATAGCAATTATTACACTGGCTACTGTTTTTCACCCCAACTTTTCATTTAAAAAGTGTAATGAATGATTTTATTGTCATCTTAAAAGTCTATTTATAACCCATTTGTCTTGTGATAAATGTGTGTATCTATTCTTAACCTCTCTTTAATACTATACAAAGTGATGTTGCTTATTTTAAAGTTTTTTTGGCACAAATGTGAGAAAATCACATTTCTTAGCAGTTTGAGTGACCTTAACTGGTCACTTCTGTACTTCCAAAATGTGATGCTTTCAATGAGTATTTAATATCTAACTATTTATTGTTAATATTTTTCCCCCTCTTAGCCATCCCTATCTTTCACTTGGCTTGGGTAGCAATATTAGATTCTTGAAGCATTCTTGTGGGATTGGGCATTAAAATTTCAGGTGCTTCCTTATAGGCCACTTTCTGTCTTGTGGTATTATATTGGTTGTGATCACCCTTCTTGGATGCCTTGTCCCAGCTTCATCCTTGGAAATTGGGAGATGTGGATGTGTGACCCTGTTATTCTAAGATGATCAGATTCTTCATGGCCTGTATCTGTATTTGTCATCCCATACTCTTCCATGCTGGCTCTGCTATACTCCAATTTTCATAAAAATTAGTGTTCCCTCTGGGAAAAAAAAAATCCATGATACATTTAAAATAAACAAAACTAAGACAGAGATGCATCAGTCCTTAGGTCTGGCAACCTCACTACAAAGCCCATGGCCTATTACCAGCTACCACATCTCCTGAGCTACTGGTCTGCACTATGTGGGCAGCAGAGCCAGTTAGACTCCTGCAAGGAATGTGTTGGAGTGGGAGCTGGATTTTTTTCCTGTAAATCCTCCTTTGGAGGGGCCTCCCTGATGCTTCTGCCTATATTAGAAGCCCAGCCTCCCAATCTGAGTATCTGAAAGGAGGGCTAGAAAAACAGCCCTCCAGGCACAGATGAACTGGAATATTTTGGAGGTTGCCTTTGCTCCAAGAAAAAGAAGCTGGAGACTGTAGGGCCTGATCAATGGGAGTTCATGCCTGAGAATGCTGACTCTGATTTTGAAAAGCTCCTTTGTCATAATTGCCTAAGTAATAAGAGAATTGCATCCATACACAAGTGATAATTGAAGAGGATAAGAGAAAATGAAGCTAAACGATTTATGACAGGGGAGGTCTGAGGTAAAGGAAAGGGATCTTAATCACAGAAAGCCAGTCACATATCTGTGCCATGTGCCAGGACACATGTTTTTGAGGACAGTGGGTAAGATTCAAAGCTGACCTGACAACCTGAGCCATTGTATGCACTAGAAGATCTAGAAAAATATGGGATGTGTTAATTTTCACTCTTTGCTCCCCGATTTCCTTGTATCAAGAGCTGGACCTGTACAGAGTCCTTCTTTATGTTCTGGTATGTTGGGGCAAGCTTCTTCCCTTCCTTTGTCTCTTTCTTTTTTTGCTAGCTGTGTGTGAAGCACAAAGGGCATTGTCTGAGGCACCAAAATTCAAAGAAAGTTACTCATCCTTGGTTTTTAATTTCCTTTCATGACCATAAGAATTTCTACGTCTGGAAATTACTCTTTTTACAACCAGGTGAAAGCACCAATCCAGGAAAATCAAAGACTTAGGTCTTAAGCAACTAGGAACATATATGTCTGTGCCTCTCTCCAGTCTGAGTGACTTCATTTCATGAAGGGATATAAAGGCAAATAGTGTGTCAGCACTGGCCGTCAAATCACCTCGCTCTCCTGTGAAACTTGCAATGTGTAAGCAGAGTCAAATGCTTCACGAGACATGCAGGTGATGAGATACTTCACTCTTTGCATAGCTAAGTCCTATCAAAGAAATCTGATCTTTGGCTTCTTTGTCCCCTTGCTTGCTGGATGTCACATTTTATTGTTGTAGTATATTCAGCAGAGTAAGTTTAAAGCTTTCCAAAATGTCATTGTAGCTGTACTCAGTAACTTTCTTTTACCTATTGATAGCTAGGAAGAAGGAGAAATGGCATGGTAAAGTTACTTATTCCTTCAACAGTTCTTCTTTCAGTCCTGTGTCCTTGGTGATACTGAACTCCATTCTGCACAGGCTTATGCAGGCCCTTAGTTGTGGTGATGAGTGTGAGAGTTGCTTAAAGCATATTGAAACAACATGCACACCAGTCTGTGGGACATCAAGAGTAATGTGGTATATATATGCATATTATGCATTCTGGAGTTAGTTAAAAAGTAGAAGTAAGTATTGATTTAGTATATCATTTAATGAATTTCTGTTCTCCTTGAAGTAAGCTTTTATTTATTAATTATTATATATTTTCTACAGGATTTCAAATGCCCAAATTTTTCAAACATGTTACCTGATTTTATGGGTTTCCAATTCAGGGATGCTTACAGGGCTTGATTTTTGTAAATTATTCTGAGTCTTGGGAGGCTGTTTAAAGTGGCTAAAAATTCCATCTCCTCCAGACAGACATCTAAGTACTTTTATAGGATCACAGGATGATTTATGTTGGAAGACACTTTAAAGATCATCTAGTTCCAACTCCCTTGCCATGGGCAGGGACAGCTCCCACTAGAGCAGGTTTCTCAAAGCGCTGTCCAACTTGGCCTTGAACACTTCCAGGGAGGGGGCATCCACAATCTCCTCTGAAGCTGCTCCAACAGGTCCATGTGATTCTTATATTAGAGGCCCTAAAACCGAATGCAGTACTCCAGGTGGGATCTCATAAGAGCAGAGTAGAGGGGCAGAATCACCTCCCTTGACCTGCTGGCCACGCATCTTTTGATGCAGCCCAGGATATTGTTGGCTTTTTTGGGCTTCCAGGGCACATTGCTGGATCATGTTCTGTGCTTCATCAACCAGCACCCCCAAGTCCTTCTCTGCAGGGCTTCTCTCAATCCACTGATCACCCAGCCTGTATTTGTGTTTGGGATTGCTCTGTGTCAGGTGCCGGACCTTGCACTTGGCCTCGTTGAACTTCATGAGGTTGGCATGGGCCCAGCTCTCCAGCCTGTCAAGGTCCTTCTGGATGGCATCGCTTCCCTCCAGCGTGTCAACCGTACCACACAGCTTGGTGGTGTTGGCAAATAGCTGAGGGTGCACTCAATCCCGCTGTCCATGTTGCTGACAAAGATGTTAAACAGTGCCAGAATGCATATTTAATTTCTCTGTGATATTTTTGTCCTAAGGTGCTGTCCACTACTTATAAATCTGGTCATAGGATCTTAGAATAATAGTGCTTGGAAGGACATTTGCATCTTGGAAATTTTTATTAGTAATTGTTATGAAATGACTATATGAGTTAGGAATATGTTTTTACATTCTGATATGTAAAATAGACCATAAGATTTATATTCAGACGTAGGAGAGTAGTCCTTTTCATTATTTAAATGGGCTTAATTGGAGTTATAGCAATTTTAGATGGCATACAAGCAGTACTATATAAATTAGGTATGCGTTCCTATGAATAATACAGCCATTATCCAATTCCCCTTCTTCCTAATTTCATTCTCCTTCTTAAAAGAAGTGAAAGCTTTTGTCACCTACTTAATATAAATGATATTCTGCTCATAGGAAAGATATAATAGACGGATAAACGGTGCCAAACCGTAAGACAACAGCGGGAGTGTCAGTAGAAGCAGCAGTGCAAGTCTTTTTGTCTTTTGCAGTAAAATGTGCCTTGAATTTGACCACGGTTTCATCATGACCAGAGACTGGTGTGCTATGACCTGCTCCATTTAGCGGACGACGGCAAGATTTAGAGTCAGGAATAAAAACTTTTTGTTGCTTTTTCTATTCATGCTCACACCTTCTCCTGTGCTTACTTTCCTTTGTGATTGAGCAAGAGATGCCTGAACATATCCTCTCATATGCATCCATTGGATAACTACTTTCTGAAACAGTGACACCGCTCCCATAATGCCACACATACTGAAGTATTCCTCTCTGCCTGTCAATTGTGTGTTACATGGTGAGTTGGACTCTGTTAGTAACTTTGAGAGAAAGGAGTTGTGTCCCTAAGGTCAGCTAAAGTTTTTGCAGTTGAAGGTTAGTGATTTCATCAGTGTTGCTCAATTAGCAGATTCTCCAGAAGACAGGTGTCCTGGTTTGGCTGGGCCAGAATCCTAGGCCAGCTGTGGTCTGCAGGCCATGGCAGTTTGGAGTCATCCAGAGCAGCTGACCGAACTTGGCTCACAGGTCTATCCGATCTCATAAATGTCACGCTCAGCATAAAGAGGGAAGTTTGCTGTGGAAGTCTTCCACTTGGGCTCCTGTTCACATACCCTCTCTTACTCCTCCTGACCCTGCTCTGCCTCCTGAGGTCTGCTTTCCTGTTTATTGTGACTGCTGTACATTTGCTGGGCTGAGTATAGCTTTGTATACTTTATATTGGTATTAGTTTGGCTGTTTCATTAAACCTGTCTTCATTTCAACTCATGGGTTTTCTCTCCTTTTCCTGATCCCCGTTCTCAGCTGTGGAGAGGGGTCACTGAATGGTAAGAACCGACCGCTATAGTTTAGCCCCACATATGGGCTAAACATAGACAATAGGGAACCCAAGTAGAAGTCTAGCTGATGGGGTGACTTTCAGATGGAGATGCTGATTAGTTAAACTTACTTCTAGGAATTGTTTACTGTATTTAACAGATGATCTAATACCCATGACCAGACCACTACTTATTTTCCAGAAAAAAGACCCTATTTTTTGGACTTCAGAAGGTCCATCAAAATGCTCTGTTTCCTCAGTGTTTTCCACTTCCTTATCCTTCAACAAAACCTTGAAACAATTCTATTAAAACAGGAAATTTCCCTTAAAATCTTCCAAGTGCTTAAAAAATGCTTTTTGAAAAAGAGATATCTGGAACAACTGAGCAATTTAACTTTTTTTGTATTTAACATTTTACCTAGCTTCTCAAGAAGCAGCAAAAGATTTCAGGACCCAAATGAGAATTAGGTTTGCAAAGCCTCTCAGCTTTCACTAGAACTTGAGTGTTTCTGTCTTTGAACCTTTTAAATATCCTCTCATAAGAAAAAATGATGAGTAAGCATATTCTTTCAGCTTGATTGAGGGCCAGATTTTAGGGTCAGAGTAATTTTATTTTAATAGCCTTTTTAGCATTTTTGGTACTTTCCACTCTCATAGTTATTCAGAAGTGTGCATGAAACGGATTTGAATATTTATCTTGCTTCTCTTTCTTATTACTTGCTGTGCTTTTTATAGGCTTAATTTTTTCTTCAGTATTTATGATACATCCTGTGTAACTTCAATTCTGAGTAGTACCTGTAACTGAGAATTAATTACATTTTTTGATGGTGAATGTAGATGCCTTCAAATAAAACATTTTACTGTAACCAGCTCCAAAACTCACCAGTGGTATTAATTGCACAGCTGGTGATTCAAACAGCAAGCAAAATTTTTAGTTTCTATAGGCTTACAATAAGAGCGAAGTAAATCATTGATAGAAAAGAAATTAACAAAATACCCGAAGTTTCACCTCATGGTTTATGTGGCAACTTTTTTATGTTTCCTTTGCTATTTTCAATTGAATGTTCATAGATACTCTTTCCTGTATACACTTGAAGTTCACAAATATTTTAATGAATATTTCTAAGTGTATTGTCTTGATCAGCAAGTTTTTCTGAGCAGTAGATTGCATGTAATTGATAATCAAAATGCAAGCTGTGCTCATTCATTTTTATTAGACACATAATTTATAACAAGGTATTGTTTTTCTCCCCAGATGGAGGTTTCAGTTCAGGAAAATATTAAAACGGAGATTTCAAAAGGACTTCAGAAAGTGCTTAAATGTAACTATGTTCCTCAGCACTTTACTGAGTCCAGTATCTAATGAGGGTAATTCTTAAAGCAAGTTTCTGCTATGCCTAGTTGTGTTTTGAGTCTTAAAATACACATCTCTGTCCATGTTCTCTGATATTAAGTTAAAACTTGCTGCCTACATAACATTCCTGCCAGGAAATTCACTTGCCAGAAGTGTCCATAGAGAGAGAGCTGAAAAAGAATGTGACTGCAACCACAGCAAATGCTGTTTCTATTGAAGTGAGTAGTCAGGGGAATAGGAGGTGCAATTCCAGTCTAATTGTACCATCCGTGCAACTAAAGGATTTAGAATAGAGGCTTTTTTATATATGTTATCTAACCACCTAGATATGGAACGAATTTGACCACATTCTTGGGTTTTTCCCCGCAAATAGTCACACAAGACAAACAGATGTTTGCAGTCTCAGGTTCTTTTCCTTTCTCTCAGAACAAGTTATTTTAAAAAGCAGTAAGATTGACTCAAACGTACATACACATATTGACAGATATGATCATCTCCCTTCCATGCTCTTTGATTTTTGTCATGTAATTTAAGGAATGTAATCCACAACATTGACAATGACATCTGTCGTGTAACCTTGAAAGCCAGTTTGTCATACAGAGGGGCTCAGACCTCATTAAAATCTCACTTGCAGCCAAGGTCTGGTGATGAATGACTTGGTACAGATAAGGAAAGTTCACTATAGGGTTAGAGCTTGAGGATGAGGATCAAAATTCTTCTGCCACCTGCCAGGGGAAAGATATACTCTGCAGGGTGTTGTCAAAAGACAAGGACGTGTGCTGACGTTTTTTTCTGAGCAGCACAGGGTAGGATCTACCCAGGCTCAAGGCTGTGTTTAGGTTTCTCATCAGTGGATTTCCAGTTCAGGATACCATCTCCAACTGAACTTGACAATGTCTTACCTCACTCCCATAAAGAAACATCATTTAGATTAATTTTTAAAAGACTCTAATTTCAAGTATTTCAAGTATTGCGCACACACACACACACACACACACACACATGGTTTCAGCAAGCTGTAGTATAACCAATACTATTATTTAACTATATTAGAAATCAAGTCTTATTTTGGATGTTTTTCTCAGTTACCACTTGATAGTGAATTTTTGTTGCCACATGTCTGGTTATGTGTGTAGTGTGTGAATGATATGTATTTTCATAATAGCTGGAGAGGTATTTGCAGGAGTGTGAAGTTTCACTTGCAGTTTGAAGTCATAATCAACAAGCTGTTCTTTGATTTAGACAAAGCAACCCTGTCAAACATAAATATTAACTATTGTATCTTTTAGTGATACTTTAATGTAATAACAAAAGATTTGGATGTAAGTCACCAAAGCTATAAAACTAGTATATGCACGTCTCGTGTTGATCATAACACAGCTTGTTTACTGAGGAAAAGGGAAATCTTCCTTACCTGGCATAAAGAAAGGGGAAAACAATTTATCTTTGTCATTTAGCAGGTTATGTCTGTGCAGACTTTATAAGCACAAACATATCAAGTATATCAAAATATTGATTTTGCTTTCCAGTGTAACCTGATAGGAGTACAAGGGTGGATTTTGATTCATCATATACAAAACTTCAGATATACCTTCTTCAGTGCAAACCATACACGAAGTGGTGTACTTGCAATGTTATCTAAATACAGGTGGTTGTGAAATAGTATGAAGACTTCACAGCTTGTTCTCTGCAAGAACACGAAGGAAGAAAAGCCAGTGAGAGTGACAGTGGTTTGTTGCCGTAAGAGGGCTGGGAGACAGTGGTCTGGGTGCTCAACTCTGCTACTGGTCTGCTACATGCAGTTAGATGTATCAGAGCTATTAAGGTTGGAAGTGACCTTCAAGATCATCAAGTCCAACTGTTTGCTAAACAACAACATGACCACAAAACCATGTCCTGAAGCACCACATTCATATGTTTTTTGAACACCTCCAGCGATGGTGATTCCATCACCTCCCTAGGCAGCCTCTTCCAGAGCCTCACCACTCTCTCTGTAAAATTTTTCCTGATATCCAACCTAAACTTCACCTGGCACAACTTAAGCCCATTTCCTCTCATCCTATCACTAGTTACCTGGGACAAGAGAGCAACACCCACCTCACTACAGCCTCCCTTCAAGTAGTTGTAGAGAGCAATAACATCTCCTCTCAGCCTCCTCTTCTCCAGACTAAGCAATCCTAGGTCCCTCAAGTGCTCCTCATAAGATCTGTTCTCCAATCCCTTCACCAGCTTGGTTGCCCTTCTCTGAACTCACTGTCTCTTTTCATACTGTGGAGGCTGGAACTGAACACAATACTCGAGGTGTGGCCTCACCAGTGCTGAGTATGGGGGCATGATGACTTCTCTACTCCTGCCAGACACACTATTTTTGATATAGGCCAGGATGCCGTTGGCCATCTTGCCCACCTGGGCACATCTTCTCTTTCATTTTATTAAATCAGTCCCAGCATCTTAGGGTCACAATGAGGCAGTAAACTCAGTTGGTCCCTATAGGAGTTCTTAAATGGAAATTTAAGAATGCAACCTTCCGCTGTGGTGTGGGGTAGGTGAAAGTAAATCTATGCTGTCACTCTCCATTTTCTGCTTTGTCCTGTGAAATACAACCCACATTTTGAGTAGGAATAAAAAGGCAATTGACTATTCCTGGACATTCTGGGTTTATTAACAAAGCAGATCTGAATAACAGTTTTGTCTCCAACCCTGAGGATAGGTAAGGTTGTTTTTTTTATTTTTCTTTGTTTTGCATATAGCCTGTATTCTTACCTCTTCACAGTGATCACAGCTGTCTATACATGAGGATAGAGTAACCAGATCTTTATTTCCAAGTCTGTAAAATCTGTATGACTCAGGGGTGATGCATAAATGTTGCCAGCCTATTGTGAACCTGCCTCCCCAACTTACTCCTCTGCCTAGCTCTGCATCTATTTAGACCCCTCAGTGAGGCTGTGTATGTAAAGTTATGATGTGATTGAAGAATAGGCACGTGTGTTAAGAAAAGAAGCTTTTAAGAAGCTTTTTTCATGGAGGCAGGTTGGTGAGAGGAAGTGTTTTAAAGTTACCTGGAAAGTTTAAGTTGAAATCTTTGTAGGGCTTCACATCTACTGGGACAAGCCTTCCCCTGCAAATAGCAGGAGTTTAGGAAGCACTATGTCTCTTAGATATTCACCCCTGTAGGCATGGTTGACAGGGGTATTGGACATAATGCAAGAGGTCTAGAGCCCTTGTTTGCTAGTGGTTGGTGCTTCAGGGATTGCTAATCTTTTCTGTGCTTTTCACATATAAGTTTGTGATGGAAGGGCACACATCCCCCGAATAGTGTCTTTTGGGGTCTCAATAGCTGTCACATTGCAGCAGCCCGGAGCTCAGTATGGGCTAATTTCTTCTAGGAGCATTGTAGATTGAATCTGTGAGCCTGTGTTGATTGTTGTTTCTGTGCTGCTCTTTTTCATATCACAGTACAATGCTGATCCAGGAGTTCATGGCATGATGACATGTACTAGACCTTCAAACAGCATAATATACTCAGCAACTCTAGAAAGTGGTTGTTCAGCAGCAGCAAATGAAGTTGGTCAGCCGGTGACTCAGCTACACACACACAAATTGTCGTTGCATTAATTGCCATTATCTCTGGAGACCTATCAACTTGTCCAGTAAATGGCCTTTGCAGCGGGCTTGGAGGGCCATCCAATTCAGCCTGTTTTAGACAGCTTTTGTAACTCACCTCATTTAGGTCAACAGCAGGATTTGAACTGAGCAATTTCAGGGCATTTATGAGATATAAAAGGGTTATTCTGAAGTAGAAACAGTCATAAGCAACTCAGGTCAGCAAACCAGCAGAGGAGGAGGGAGACCATACTTTCCATGGTGTAGGCCACAAAATACAGAAACTTAAAGCAGTGGGAAATCAATGTGAGACCTTTTCCTGCTTCATGCCATGCCCTACTGTCTCAAACTCCTTCCTCAGTCACAGAGGAGATGACCCATAGTTAGAGATCTGCAGAGGTCACGTCTCCACACCAGTCAGCCCTTCAGCGGTTGAACTAGTATTTAGGTGAGATGAGGTAGCTTGGGAAACATGTGCAAATAACCCCTTATTAGTGTGTTACTCTGGCTGACCAGGTAGTGAAATGCTCCCTAGTACGCTGAATTCCCTGAGGAGAGACTAATCTGCCTAGGACTCCCTGGCTGGGAAGAGAAATAAAAGAAGGGAGATTACAGGAGACTTTGAAATTAAAAGAAGTGTGAAGAGGATGAATGGGAATCTTTAGTTTGTGGCTTCTTGCCAAGTAAGCAGGCATCATTAAAGCAATAAAAGGAAGACTTTCTTTATGGCAGGGGTATTTAATCTATGCATGCAACTTGGTGCTTCTGGATGCTATGGAATTGGCATTAGAGAAGTTTGTTGTCAATCTGTGACCAGTAAACATCACAGTCCCCATGTAACTTCCCACTGAGGAGATTTTTAAATTGTGCGTGGCCATTATTAGGAGAAATATGTCTCTTAAACACAGTTGGTACTCTCATCTGCATTCCTAAACTTCGGTACTGGCTTTTGTCACAGATGGGATCCTGGGTAGAATGCTTGGTCTAAATCTATATAGTTACTTTCATGCTTTTAAGCAGTTTTTGATCCATAAGACATGAGTTCTGCAGCTTGGTGGTTTGTAGCTTAAACCTATCAGTACAGAACTCTCTAATGGAGTTAACTTCTCAGCTGGTAGACTGGCTGTAGATTTCCTAGTGAGGAGTGGGACAAGTGATTTAAAGGAAATCGTCCTAGAACTGTCTTATCTCAACTTCAATGTGTACATACTATTGCTATTGCAGCAGGATTTCATGTGAAAATGAAAGCACAGAATTTCATCTAAAGCTTTCGTTCTCCCAGAGTACTTTAAAGGAGGCGTGATTTTATATTCACAACACAAAAACCCGATCCATTCAGTATTTCACTTGAGCATGTAATTTATTTTCAATCTCTCTCTGAGTAGAGAAAGGTACTACTATAATAAATGAAAACATAAATTCCCTTGAATTGCTGTTCTCTTGCTTTTAATATCGCTGCTGAGTTTTTTGCTAGTTTTGGTGCCTCTTCCTGACCACCTTTTAGTCTATCTAGTGACAATTCTTGACGGTTTCAGTTGGCATCAGGAAGAGGAGAAAATTCTCTCAAATCCAAGGGGTTGGTGAGGCTCTGCATCAGAATTTTTTAAAACCAGATTTACTTCAGACTCAAGATGATATTTCTTGCTAGAGGTAGTAAGAGAAGCAGCTAATTAGTTAGTGTTTTTGTCAACAGTTGTCAGACATGAGGATCTGCTTAACGTAATTGGGAACCGGGACTTAAAAAAATTTATTCAATCTCTCTTGCTGGGTTTCTTCTTCATGGGTACAATGGATACTTAAACATTGATAGGGAGAAAATGACTGATCTAATAGCTTATGGGCATTCAGAAGGACTGCATTCAACTGCATTTGTAGTCCTGTGCATTTTTCTTCTTTGCGGCTCATATCCCAGATAATTGCTTTTAGCTGTTTTGGAAAAGTGTGTTCAGCTTGCATGTTGCTTGCATGTTGCTTCATGATTTTTCCATGAAAGTTCTTGATATCCTCCTGTTTGTGGAACAGAACCAAATGTCAGACCCTCAGCATTTGTGATGAAATACAGTTTCTGTTTTCCAGATGGGCCTGCTGGTGACATAGAAATGCTGGCAGCACGAAGCAACTGTTATGACACAGCTTGTCAGGAAAGTAAATCTGGGCCTTGGACTTTCACCACTTTGGGCTACTGGTGACAGGTGTCCAAGTGGCTGCTTCCTGAGTGGTATGCTTTTATCCGTAAAACCTCACACCACTAACTTACACCAAAGAGGCTTGATATCCAATGAGTGCCCGTAACAAGACTAAGAGAACGAAGGCCTTTTGGATATGATCAGATGCTCTTACATCTCTTCTGGTTTTGCCATTGCTGTTCCAGTGAGCAGTTCTTTATTTTAGGCAATGCAAATGGTGTATTGTTGTCATAGCTGTTAGTGCTACCATGAGAAGAAAGAGCCAGCCTTAAATATTAAGTGCCTAGCTCTTTCAGTGGACAGTTGACAATTTCCATTTTAATCTCCTTTAATACAGTAACATACCCAAGTTTACTGCAGTTATTGAATGAGAAAGCTTGACTATTGATAGAGAAGTGCCTCTACTAGCTATTGAAAATGTTACATCGCTGTAACCCACAGTATGGCAAGCAAGTGAGATAAACAGGCATGTGCCATTGCTCATGAGGCAACAGGGAAATAATGCTTTTAGTAAGCGATTTTTTGGGAAGCTATGTTAGGATTCATCAAGTAATTTTTAATATAGATGACTGCCCTCTTGCCATTTGAACTACACAGAGTGAATCAAATGACCATGTGTTATCTTGCAAAACTGAGTCAATCATATTGAGCACAAGAAGTGTGAGTCTTTGCAAGTCTTAGGAGACACATTAGAAGTCTTTAGACCAAAAGGTCATATTTTGAATTAAGGGATGGAGCTGCAAGCTTTTTATTTCTTAGCTGAATTTTCTGAAGTATTTTTCCCAGTAAATGATACTTTTCATACAACTGAGGAGCCCCTTGAGGGACAGCTCACAGCTGTAAATTCTGCTTAGAAATTTTAATTAACCTTTATTTCAATAGATTCTGATTTCTACTAGGTCAACATATACTCAGAGAACAGTAAGAGGCCTCCATACAGTACACTGCCTTAGCAGTACTTTTGATTAAGCATGTAATTTTAATTACTGTCGATCTGGCTTTACTGAAAATTTCTTCTAAGTGTTTATTTTTCATCTTGTAGATGCCAGCATGGTAGCATTGGAATTTTCATACCACACAATATTAACTACAGAACAGCACTACCACAGAAAAAAAAGCAGGGAGACAGCAATGTGTACACCAAGGGCCAGATTTAGGACAGGAAAGTATCTACATGTCTTATAGGTGTGTAAATCCTTCTCAGAGGCTGAGCCATTGGCTCCTTAAGGCCAGATGTTTAGGAGTATTTGCAAGAGAGTGCTGGGGGACTGTGGACTTTGGTGAATTCCGCATTAAGCACTTCAAGATACACACACAGGCAGATTTTCAGAAGATTTTCATAATATTAGGTACTTAGGCATTTTTCAGAATTCTTCTACTGTCTGTACCCGTATCTTTAAGCCCTTAAATACTTCCATAAATCCAGACCTAACACCTTTAGGCTGCATCTGAATGTTAGACTTCAGCATTAAAATTTTCCTGGTAAAAGTAGGTAAATGTCCTACTTCTCGGAAGTCAGCAGGAACTAGTCAGAACTTCTGAAGGTCAGACTTTGATTATTGATATGCTTAGCTTGCCAAGGTTTGTTACTAAGTTTGTCTTGAATAAAACTTGCCTACTTTGAGGTGATGCTGGTTACTACCATGGTAGAAATGGTAATTTCTACAGGCTACAGGCTGGACACAGCTCTAGCTTGTTGTGATCTGATCAGTAACCGGACATGCAACCATGAACAGAACATGTAGATCTAATCATAGAAAGCTACTGTAGCCCAGGTGGAGTCAATGTATTCAGTAAAAGATTTGCGTTGTGGTTGCTGACTAAAACATAGCTGCCTGCCATAGTTACTGATAGGGTGCATCTCTTTAATTTTTCATGATGGATCATGACACCGTGCATGTTATGACATGAAGCAAATGTGACATTCATCAGATTACTTCCTATTTTCTATCCAGAAGTCAGAAATGTTGATAATTTGCAGTGTAACAGATAGTATATGTCAAAAATGCATTTGTGGAACAGTACACTGTCCAAAAAGTGACTTAAGAATGTAAGTAGTCTGAGATAGTGCCTTCCATTGTGAATACAGAGGGTTACCACAAATAATGATGTGTGAGATAGATAAAGAATAAAGAGTGCATTCTGATCTGCACCAAAGTTTAAGCTGTTGTAGACTCACAAAAAAAAAAAAAAAGCAAAAGCTGGAAAAGTAACAGATTTTTACAGTTATAAAAATGAGAAGTTTATAGGCAGTGCAGAATTAATCATGGAAGGCTAACTTGACCATGTGCTTCAAGGTTGAACAAATTATTTCGGATGATGAGGAGAGCTTTTAACAGAAGACAAATTTAGCCACAGCTGGCCACAGTAGTATTCTTCCACTTCCCTCTGAGCATCTTGTGACTAGTCATCATTAGACCCAAAATGGTAGGCTTGAGGAAACACTGATCTTACCCAATCTATTGGTTTTTTTCTTTAAACTATTTCAAAACAACTTTGTACCTCATATATTAATCATAGGTTATAAGGAAGGGATCAGAATGACAAGGCCAACCAACACCCCATTTATCAACAGGTTCTCCTAGGGTCCTTTCTCCTTACTGCAAGAAAATAGCTGCACAAGTTCATGCCTTCCATATTCAGTGAGATTCCTTGCGTGTACTGACTTGGTAGCTCGAGTTGTTCTGAGAAGCAATCCGTACCCTTATGTACAGCAGTGGTGAGGCAGCACCAGTGCTGCAGAGCTGAGCAACAGTTACAAGGCTTCTTATTACCTCTCCTGTGAAAGAAAATAATGCCATGAAAATCATGTCAATGCTGCACAGGTAAGCAAAGAGTAAAATTAAGAAATTGAAGCTTTTGACTCCAGCAAGGTTTTGCTTTTACTTCTATGGTAACTCATAAGCATAATATCATTTGTTTGGAAAAGAGAAAGAAAATGATAAATCAAAGACCTGTCCCAGAGTGAAAGCTCACTGTGAGGAGTGTCAGTGCAATCCAAATCATCACTGCAGGTGCCTTCTAGGTGATTTGATAGCTGGTGGCTAGCTAGACTTGTGGGGGTAGTTTTGCTGTGTTATCTGAACCTACCCTTTTCTGTGCTTCAATAGCCGGTGTATCATTTATTGTTACCTTCTGCGTGATGGTGAGGCATCCTAAGAGCCCCACTGCGACTGAGGCGCTGATGGGACAAAGCAATGCCTGAGGAAGGTGTGTGTTTCTGGGACTGGCATCTTGTATTGGCTTACTTGCCCAAATGATGACCTCTCACCTAATTAGTGGTAGATTTTACTGAGTTAAAAAGTAGTGTTACCTAAAACTCCTCCTGTGTATGATCTAAGATTTTGTTGTTGTTGTTGCGGCATGAAAGAAGAAAATATGCCCCCCAAGTGAATTGAAATAACTAAAATTAAAGGAAGCAGTGATAAAGCAAGATGCAGGTAACTGCACAGTGCCTTAAGCTGAACACAATTGCATATTGGAGGAGGTTATCTGGTTGGAGGAGTTTGCTTGTATTGCAGAATACATAGGACAAAGTGGCTGACATAGGTCTCTTTGGCATGGTTCATTATAGAGGGATTGTGTCCTGGTAGAGATCTGATACAGCTATACTCTGTGTCAGTCTGTGCATTAACAAACACACTCAAAGGTAGAATACATGAATAATTTCCCAGATAGGAGTTGTTTAACAATGAATTAGGCCAATGAATTACATAAATACAGGAAATTCTACTTTTTTCTTCGGATGAGTTGAGTTGTTACTGTTTTGCTAGTCAACTACAGAAGACAGTGACCAGCTTCCTATCTGAGGAAAGAAAAACTTGTTCATTTTAATTAGAAAGAATGGATAGGCTAACCCATGAATTAGAAGGGGATAAAATGAATGCAGTCTGTGTCCCTAAAACTATCTTGATCCATTAGGGAAGAAGAGAGGAGAGATTCAGTAGATGGGATACAGTGCTCCCAGCCAGAGGGATATATTTAAGAGACCTCCTCCTAGATAGTATCCAAAGCATTATGTAGTCTTATGTGAGGACGTGTCTGGCAGGCCAGATGTCAGGGCAGGACAGCAGATCATTTGTTAAGGGAGAGAGAAACTCTTTTGATTTAGTCATAACATACGAAGGTTGGGTATGGTCATTCTTTCATCACTGATGTCCTTTACAGTTGTTTAGTTGAGCTTAGTGCAACTCTGACTGGACAAGACAGTTCTCTTGGCTTTGCCAGAGCTATAAAAGGGTCAATCCACCAGCATACAGCACTCCAGCACTCCCACTTTTCACCTACAAAGGTCAAATGGAATCAGGTTGGTCACGGAGTGAGAGGAGACAGAAACATGCTCTCTCTAACATGCTCTCAAGATATTGTGCTGCTTACTTAAAACTGCTTGGCAAGGACATTAGACCAGAACAAACATCCAAGTAGTGCTTTAGGACATAAGCATCCGTCTGTGCTTTTCCTCAATCAGGTCAGTACACTTACTGCTGAAGGTGAGGCTGAGGCCTCAAACGAGAAAGAAATTGCTTTCATTCCCTCTTCCAAAAGAAGATATGAACAAAAGAGTTTGTTTACATTCTAAATTGTGTTGTTTGATTTTTACATCTTGATCTATTGATGATTTCATCACTTGAACTTTTTTGTTTATTGATTTGGTCTTAATCACGACCTTAATGCAATCATCACATTGTCCCATCTTTAATTACTGTGGAAAAATTGTAGTATATTAGCTCAGTGATATGCTGATTTAAGTGCCTCTTTGCTTGCTCATCCTCTTCGTGGAAGTTAATTTCAAAAAGTCAACAGAGCAGGTTTCATCTGTAAAATTTTGCAGCATGGACATTGCATTCAGTGGGTACAAATGACCTTCAGTAAAGAAGTTTGCAAGTGGGTGATTTCTGATACCAGCTTAATATTCAAGTCTCTTGGCCTGACCTACTAAGAGAAAAAGCATCTCTGTAACAGAAAATGTATAGTGGGACAAGGAAAATAAGCCATACTTTAAAGAGATTTAGCAAACAGAACACCTGCAGAACTGCACATATTGGTGACTTGTATGGGTTTAGGGCCCTGTGCTAGACCCAATGAAGGCCAGGAGTAGGACCGTCTCGGTGAATAATTTACAAGGCTTCAGAAACCATGACCTAGTTCATTGTGCTCCTACAAGCAACTTACAGGTCATATCCCACCTGTACTTTTCTTCTATTAAGGGCAGAGTCCCTTAGGAAGATTTGTGAAAGACTTTGCCTGGACCTTCAGATTCCTTCTCCTGTCTGAAGGTGCTTGGCTAAAGCTGCACACAGCAGGGTAGAAGTGTCAGCTGTGGGTGACAAGACAGCCCCTCTCAGCTTCATATTGCTGGGAAAAAGGAGGGAAGAAAGGGGAAGAGTATGCTGCTTGGCGGTGGAAGGCAGAAGATGATACTATGAAAAGGATAAAGTCATGATATGCCTTAGAGGTGGCCAAGGGGATCCCAGAAACTGGATACAGCCAGCTTGACCAACAAGGTGCATTTTCTCAGTAGGCAGCTGTCTACTCCACCTACCTGTACTGTTAATCACTCCAATGGTGCACAGAGGTCTATACAAGTTACTCTGCTTTCTGCTATCTAAGACAGCTCAGTTATATCCAGGATGGATAGCTCTACAGCCAGAGAAACAACTCCAGTGACTTTTTGAGAGGGGCCTTATGAAGCCATGAAAAGCTGCTTAGTTAAATGCACAAACCCACAAATACAAGCGCACAGCCATGCATTTGCTTTACAATTGTATAAGCCTGCCAATACTGGCCATTTCAAATGGAGATGGGAGGAGAGGTAGCGTTGCTCTTTCACAAATGGACACTAAGGCCACTCAAAATCAATAGCAAGTAAGAGGTGAAAAGCAACTTAGAGAAAATACAGTTGAAACTGCTCCAGAATTTAAGGTTTTACCAACCACATCTGTAGTGATTGTGTGTAAGGTATTTCAACTTGCACCACTGCAAAAGCAGTTGCAAAAATACCTATTTTTTCTGCTCTCTTGTGTTTGCAGAATCCCTGCCCTAATGTATGCCTCAAAGACAGAGCAATACAGTTGCACAGAAGTAGTAGCTTAGCCAGAAATAAGCAATGAAATCCTAAGTTCTGATTTGAATACTATAAGCAGTTTTCTTGGTATTTGTTTGCTCTTTGTATTTTCAAGAGCACCATGGTCCACTGTAAGGATTTATAGTGTTGTTACATTACTATTTGTCTTTTTGTATAAACAAAGCTTAGGCATTTGTATCCGTATGGATAGCTGCAGAGGTTTCAAATTTTATTTTTTAGTGAGCTCACATTTCTATGTAAAAATATTGCCTGAATTTTTTGATTATACTCGTGCTTATGTGAAAATACATATGCTAAAACAACTGCCAGGCTTTATACTAAAATATCTGTGGAGATGCTATCACTGAGAGTAGCATGTTTTCTATGCAGGTTTTCAACACTTCTTTATTTTCTTAAGTTTGGATTCCTTGATACTGGTGTGTAGCTTCCTTGCAGCAGAAGATAGGCAACTAAAAGTAGACACAGTGCTAAAATGAGTGTGGAGGCGGGAGAATGATGAGGCTTTGTACCATATAGACTTGTCTTCTTTTGCTGTATCTTAGACATTTGCCTCTTCACAACAGCTTTTTGCTGTTGACACACTCAGCTTGTGATCTGACCTGTGCTTATTAGAGGACATTTTGCACGTGCACATAAGGCAGACTGAGAGCCTTTGCCAATACTCAGAATTTGAAGCTATTTACATGAAGTGGAATTTGTGTACAGCAATCACTCTCCAGACCAGATTTTGAATCTGTTACTCCAACCATACATCATATGTTCACAGGAGTGAAAAATTCGAATAGGCACCTACTGTCTAATGGAAAAAGTCTTTCATTCCTGCTCTAAACAACATTGTTTGTAGCTTTTTACCAACTTGGCGTGAATAAGCTCAAGTTCTATTAAAGCCTTAACGCAATTTTAATAACTCCAAATGGGCTGGATTTTTGTTAAACTTCATTTGAATGCTTGTGCATTTTTTTATGCTGTGTTAAGTAGACCATTTAATGGGTTTTGACTGGTAATGCAGCCTGAAGCCTCATTACTTGAAAGCTTTATAGCTAGCAGAAATATGTGTTTTCAGGCTATGATGGAGAAAAATGAGCTTTCTGGTTGGAAGATGGTGTTACCGAACTGAGAGGTCAATAAATTGTCTCATCTTTTTACAACAGACCTGGAATTTCAGCTCTGTGTGCCCCAAGTTGTGTTTTGTGGACAATACTCCTTCAAGGAGAATTTAACTGTTGTAACTGATGAGATGTGGCTTTCAGTCTGCTATTGGGCACCTCAGTTTGGGCAGGACATCAAAGTGAGGCTATTTATTGGGATAAAGAAAAAAACACCAGCATGTGGAAACTGTCACCCCCTCTTGCTTCTGGGTGTCTAGTTTATATTCATTCTAGCGGTGGTACTCATGTCCTATTTTCCAAGAGCCTTCTTTCATTGTTTCTTTTTTCTATTTCCATCTCCTGTCCTACATACTTAACACAAAAGTCATTTAAAGCATGATAGTTTAGCAAAGAGGCATCAAAGTGAAGGAAAATCATTTGCTACTTTGTAACCAGAAGGAGAAAGGTGGTGTAAGCAAACAAGTCGGATGTCTGCCATTCAATGCCACAGGAGTGCTGCTTTCAGAGGAAATGCCTTCTGTTCGAAGGCATCCAGTGGTGCCCATAGTCAAGGCTGCCTCTTGAGAGGGAAGAAATGGTCTTAATTAGGATGATGCCAGCGAGAATATAATAAAGTTGCAGATACTGTGTCTCTGTGACTTAGAATTGCTATGAAGTTGTCCTTCAATGGTGTGCTGAGCATCTGAGAAAAGCCTTAGTACAGCTGACTGTGTTGAAGAGAATGACTGCAAAACTCTTTTTTTTTTTTTTCTTTTGCTGAAGAACTCGGGCTTTGTGTCATGTTTTCAAAAGCATCAGTTATGTGTTTTGCTCTGAATCTTGAGACAGAGCTGAAAGCTGATTGTAATATGGGCTTGTGTGTTGGTACAGTGAGAAAGTGCCTTGCCAAGATGTAGCACCACTGGTGTGTACGGCCTGGGTTCCTGCAGAGAAGAGCTGGAGGTCTTCAGGGTATTCTGGAGCTAGCTGATGACCATGTATAATTCAAAACATACGGTGAGCTGCTTTGCTCTTAGAAACAGGAGTTTGTTCAGATGTGTTTCATGTCTAGGAGAGGGTTATTCTGCAAGTTGGTACCTTCTCTCTAGAACAGTAACTGTGCAACTTCTTCCTCAAGCCCAACCTGCCCAACCCTCTGTCTCCAAGGTAGAATGATCCTGCACCAGTCCAGTGCTGCAGGTGAAAATGTAAGGGAATGGGTGGCTAGTGCCAGGGCGTTAAAGCCTCCAGTCTGTTCCTGGGCATGGGTTGCAGATGGACAGGATGTACATTGATCAGCACAACTTAGGTCAGTATGGAGAGCTGAGCTACACTCATCTGTGGAGCAGAGTGTAGGGATAGAGCTGGGCATCTCCTGTCAACAAAATGCTGCCTCTTCCACAGAGCAGACAGAAAAAGCTACAGGCGCAATATTTACTGTAGAAATAGTGTGTGGCTCTTAAATGTGTGTGCAGGTCATTAATGGAATGCCATCTACTGGCCCAGGATGTCTTTATTGTCTGCACTTTTAATACAGATGAAATGAGTGCTGCAGCTCACATTGAATGGCTTCCAGGTGAGACCTGAATGCAAGGTGCCAGTCTAGCTGTAACTCTTCAGCTGACCACAGCTTTCTGTGTGGCTGGAGAAGGAATAAACCTGTGGAAATCCCCATATGCTCACTGTGGAAGAGCTAATGAACTAAATCCACCTCCTGCTCCTTTAATGGATCACTAGGTTGTCTAGACAAAACAGGGCAATGGACACTGTTGAGTGACCGTTGAAGTGGCATCGTATCTCACAGACAGGATAGCTTCTGCCAGAAGTACTAGATGTGCTGTCACTTTTCTGCATGTCCTCAGGTGTCAGATAGATCTTGCATCTTTATATATTTAGATGGAAAAGCTGGGAAATTGGTTACAGCTCTAAAGGAATGCACAACAAGCGGGTTTATTATTGTCATTCAATTAATTTAGTAAGTGTATTTAATGAAATAGGAGACATATTGGTACTATCGTCATCAGGAGGACCCTCATTCATTTATTGTTCACGCAAAGAACTTTTCTGTGCATCACAGGTGCAGTTTCAAAAGATATTGGGGCAAGGCCTGAGTAGGAGGCAGGTCGGTCTTCTAGCACTTGGGAAAGGCAGGTTATGATTAGACAATTTGCCACCCAGACTTACAGTAAAAAGTGTCTGCATCTGTTTTGTTCAGAAGACAAAAAGAAGTAACTTGCACTTACATTTTTGGAGGGTGGAACTTTTCTTAGTTACTTGTGCCAATAGATGAAAACTGAAGTCTTCTGACAGAGCTCTATAAGGAAAATTTTCCTGCTGCTTTCCTTGATTAAAAGTAGGTAGCAGTTTTTCTGTGTTGCAAAAATGTTTGACATTTAAAAGGATACATGAAAAAATCTGTCCTGCAGTAAAATAAAGTGAGAGCTTTACAAAATTTTTCACCAAGTGTAAGAGGCACTAAGGTAGAATGAGGAACCCGTTCTGGTGATGGAAGCCCTAGGCTGAAGCCCTTGTTAGGACAAGGAATTTGAACTCAGGCTTGGGCAGATGCCCAAGTCACACAATTATTTTTCAGTGAGATCTTCCTCTCTCATGTGTTCAGTGTCCATCTACTCTACAGAAGGCCCTTGAGAATCATGTTGACAGCCCCTCACAAAAGAATTTGTCATTTTTCTTCTGGGAAGACTTCCATCTGTCTTAAGCACACACTTTATTTAAACATCCAAAATATTGAAATAGGAAGCTGTTCGCAGAACAATCACCCTATCATAAAACACACCCTGCTAAGAACATGATTTCTGTTTCCATTTAATGTGAGGCAGTGCTTCTCATTATTCTCTCCGCACACCGAGCTTCTTCTAAATCAAATTGAACTGAAAAGGACAATAGTGCTATTGATTTCCAGTATTAAAAATAATGCATAATAACCTCACTGTACTGTCAAATCTGTTCAGTGAATGAAATTGCTATCACAGAAGATGTATTCAACTTTATTCATCAACTTTATTATGCTTACGAAGCAGGCTGGTATCTTCGTTCAGGTCACTTCTACGGACCTTGACTTGAGCAAGAAGTGACAACATGATCTGTACTTTTTGGTCACCTATGCATGTAAAGGAGGTGTTCAAACATCTTTATTCACATGAGTAGTGCATGGAGGTGCCTCTCTGCTGAATATGTTACTGAGGCTGACAGAAAACTGTGGTTTAGCTGAGAGCAAGACTAGGAGAGGGCATGCACGTGTGTTTGAATGTTCTAAATCTGTGTGCAGCTGTATCAGGAGCAAAGATTCCTGAACTAGAGAATATATAACAAGACGATTAAAAGTACAACAAATTTGCTATACGCTGTCAGCTGGGATAGGAGCTTTTTTCTTCTGTTTTTAAACAATTTTTTTTAGTGAGTGCTGCAGAGAAACCCTACAGTACAGGGTGCCAAGAGTCACGTTTTGGGAATCACAGTTGTGTTGCAGGTTCAGCTGGCATAAACTTGCTTGGGTTCACAGATGACATCTCTCTTCTCTGAAATGTGCTATGACAAGGCTCAATGCACCAGTGCATGCTAGTGATTATGATTTTTAGTTGAAAACTGCCTAATTCTGGAGGGGCTTTTAACAGTCTTCAAGCCAATAAGGGTAGTCCTTCGCATCAGCAACAGAAAAATTGTGACAGCGTGACACACAGGGAAAGTACTGTCAGACCCAGGCCAGGTTCTGATCAGAGAGAGTCACCGGCAAGTACTGACACCAACAGCAAGGTTTTGGGGGCTTGTGGGGTTTTTTGGTTGATTTAAAAAACAAACCAATCCCAAAACAACCCCTCTTGCAGATATTCTCTTACCACACACATTTTTGTGGTTTTTTTCTGAACTTCTGGGCAATTTGCGTTGGGACACATTTCCTCTCTGTGTATTTGTGAAGTTTTAAGTGTTCATTATGAAGAGTTCTTGATCTTATGTGCCTCTGTAGCCCATGCTTTGTAACAGATCCACCACTTGCAGCTGAAATCCCAAACTGCTCTTCTCCTTCAGGTTTTGATTTGCTGGTGTTTGTATCCGCATTTTCAGGGGCAGGGCAAAAGTGCTGAGTGGAGCATATTTCACTGGATTCCTAGTCTGGCTGCTAATGGGAAATACTGGCACTCTCGTGAGAAGGCTGGTTCACGTGGTCACTTCATCTTACCTTTTAAATTCAGGCTGGCCACAAGGTTCAAGATAAGGGGGTTTAACTGAATCCAGCCTTCAAATTTTCTTTAAGCTGACTGGTGAGGAAGTTTATACAAGGTTAAAATTACTCTGTGTGTAGGCGTCTGAAAATTCAGAAAAAAAATGTGTTCCCTTTTTATGAGATGTCCAAGGACTTTCCCATTAAACCTTGTGTTTCTGCTCCCTAGCTCTTAGACCATGCAGATTCTTGCTAGAACATGGATTACATTTTTGACATAAAACCCACTCATTCCTGTTACACTCTTCTTCGCAGCCTTTCTCATCTTCATCCTACTTGGACTTATGTGGGGAGGAGGAGTATGTAAGTAAAAAAATGGGAGGAACTGGCATAACCCCCGGTGTTTTGCACATGGTGAAGCTTATCTGGTGATGATGGTGGGGCTGAAGACCAAAAGCTTTTGCCATTACCAAGGCCTTTTGAAACAGGGAACCTCTGTTAGATGGCATTAGTAAAGGGCAGGAGCTCTTTACTCAAATAAATGGCAGGTCTAAGTGGTGCACAGCCCATTCAGAGGACTGCTTTCTAGCAAGAAATCTCTTCTTCTGTTCTTGTGGCATTGGACCAATTCAGCATTGAGCTGACAGTTTGCTTTGTGAGACCTACGTGACACCTGCTGTGAAAATGTGCTTCACACAGCAAGGCTATTAATAACCCAGCTCTTGTGCGCATTTGGCAGGAGTCTGAGGCCGTATTTTCCTAATAACCCTAAAACATGTTTTGTTTTCATGTACTTGTGGATATTAGGTTGAACCTTTCCTACTGTCAGGGATTTCTGAAACCTTAATTGCTTTCCCAACTTAATTGCCCCTGGAACGAGCTCAGGAATTAGCTTCTTGCTAATGGGGAAATACTTGAGCTGTTATGGCTCTGAAACTATTATTTTTAGACCTAAATTAAGACGGGTAAATGAGATGCAAATAACAATCAAGTTTTCAACATTATTACACTAGAATGCACTAGGAATTACAGGATTAAATACAGCCTAAAATGAGTCCAAGAACCTGTTCAAAATGAGTAGTCTAGAGATAAAATGCCCAGAACATTCTCCCAACTACATGCCATCTTGATGTTATTGATTCTTGTTTTAATGCAAAGGTCTTGTTGACAGGCTTCATTCCATTATTAATTCCACTGGGTTTATATGCTAAAAGAACTGGCTTTATTGGAATCATATGGGAAATTTTTAAGGTTTTTATTTTTCTCTCATCTTAAAGGAAAAAAAAAAAAAAGAGAAATTGAATAATGACCTAATTGGTTTTAGCAGCTGCTCTGCCAGCATGTGGAGAAATCATGTGGTATAGCTTGTCATTGGGGGACCTTAACCATTTTTGCGTACTTTAAAGCTCTCAGAAGCAATATCTTGCAGTGCTTCAGAGGCATATGCAAAATACAGGTTTCAGCAGACACAGCTTAAAGCACGGCAGTTGTGAGAGTGAAAACTCAAGCATAGCAAATTAGCAGTTTTATTTTATACCGAAGTCATTACTCAAAGATGGACAACTAAGCTAGAAAAACACAGCATGTGATTAAAAACTAATGTTATTTTTATTCCTCAGTAGAAACTCTCATAGAATAGTTATTAGTTGCAATTCTTGTAACTTACTGGTTTGTTTAAAGGACTCTTCTCATATGTAATGATCCCTCTGACTAGGTGTCAAGCTTTAGGCTTGGGCCGGCCGCTAGACAAATGAGAGACACTCTCTATTAATCCCTCTCTCTTCCCAAGGGGAAAGAGAAAGGGAATAAGAGAGAGAGGCTTATGGATTAGAAACGACAACTAAAGCTCCTTTGATTGAAATATTAACAATAAAATGAAATGTATACTAAACCAATATTGAACCCACTCCTCACCCCACCAATGGCAATTATGTCACCATCACCCCTGATGCTGTGGAACGGGCACTGGGGAAGTCCCAAACCGGACTCAGTAGCAGATGGGAACCAGATTCAGGAACACAGATTGGAATGGAAGGCAGAATGGACAGAGTCCTCTTCAGATGCCAGCCTTTGAAGAAGAGAGAAAGAGCCAAGAGCCAGAGCTTGACCCTCGTGATCCCTCAGCCTTATACTGAATATGATGTATCTGGGATGGAATATCTCGTTGGTCAGTTTAGGATCACCTCTCCTGTCTGCTTCTCCTTGGAGGAGGTACTTTCTGCATCCCCCATTGTGGTATACAAGATCCAGCAGTGGCCTTGGTCTGCACTCCAATCCTTGGTGCTAACACTAAACATCAAGTTTATATATCAACAAGAAGCAGACACTGTACAAAAATATGTCATTAACTTCAGAAAGTGCAGTTACTCAAGAGGCTTAGCTGAAAAGTAAAATCACTGAACAGAATTAATTCTGTTCTAACTCAAACCAGGACACAAGGCAAACCCATCAAACAGATCCATCAGTTAAAAATCTTGCAGTTAAAGTTAATCATTCTTCTTATGTAGGTCCTTCAATCAGCTTTCTACAAAGACTTTTCAATTTGTGAGGCCTGCATAAGCTAATATTTTGAGACCCTGTAGAAATGTAACATATGGTTCTTTAATTAAAGGCTGTCAAAATGCATGTGTACAATAGGACCTAACTGAGATCACACGGAGGGGAAACTATCATTTGTACATGAATGGAAACATCTGTCCTTTTTTTTGGTGAAACAAATGGAAAATTCCCCACAAATCAGTCTTTAGATCTTGCCTTGATTTTTTTTTTTTTTTTTTCCCTCTCTCGACTCTCTCTTCACAGCATAAATGGGACTGGTCCCTGCTGGAGACCACAGGAATTCCTCAAACCTTCTGGAAGAAGATATATAAACATTCATCTCAGAGGCAGAGTCAGGAGAGTTAACTGTACCATTCTGTGCCAAATAGGTGATTCTAAAGCCCTGCTCTTTTTTTTTGTGGGAGAGGATAGGGAAAGAAATGAAGGGCCACGTACTGACCGAGTTCTTCCTGTATCTGAGGCCTGCCAGTGCAGTGCTGAACATAGTGAAAAGGGAGGAGACACACTCCCAGCGTGATGTATATACATTCTCAAGCATGCCTTGACTTTACTTGGAAAAACTAATGTTCCATCAAACTGATCCTACTGCAGAGCAGAAGTGGAGGCTAGCCAATGTGTGGAGATCTTCTCCAGGCCTAGGTGTTGGAGGCCATGGTTTGTGTCGCAGCCACCATGGGAATGTGCTGTTTCAGCTGATCTCTTTAGAGGAATTTTCACCATTTAAGCAAAAGGAGCTGTTCTAAGTTTCTGGTGACAGTTGTCTGGCTGAACTGGAGCGTTCATCAGTCTCCCATCCCTGCCTTCCATGATTCCAGGAAGACCACTTATGGGTCCACACCTCTGTGGGTTAGGAGTGGCTATTCCTACCTCTTCTGCTGTCAGTGTGTTCCCAAATGCAGCATTGCACAAAAATAGCATTAACTGCTTCAGGGTCCATAATGAGATGCTGGTTGTACTGGCAGTACATGACTTCCATCTCTAAAGGATAAGTAACATCGCTTCTGGGAAGTCTGAGAGCTAAAGTATATCTGGCTCTGACAGGGGCAATCAGATTTATATAATTTTCTGACAGACAGTTAAGTTTAAAGCTGTACAAACTGGAAATATACTGTCAAGTAAAGTTAATATTTTAGAAACCAAAGGTTTTATGAGACAAGGCACAGACCTCTTTTCTTACAAAGATGCTGCTACTTTCTCCCGTCTTTTTGGAAGTGCCATGCTGCTGTCGGACAAGACCCTACACAGGCATAAATCTGATTGCTGTTAATAGTAAAAAAGAAAAGAGCATTTTGATGAGGGTTGTGTTTGGACTAGACTCTATCATGACTTAGAGGCTTCAGTGTTTACGTGGGAAGAGGCAGCACCAGTTCTTCTCCTTGATTACAGCCGGAACAATAAATATGTTTTAAACTCACTACTGTAGAGGAGATTATATAAAATGAGTTAAAAGCCGAGGTTGAGTCATGAGTTTCCAGCCAGCATAATGCCCAGAAGGTGTCCAGAACCATTAAGATAGTTCCTTATTACAGTCTTGTGCTGTTTCAAGTAGAAAAATTTAGCAGTTCCTTGAGTTTTGTCACAGTGTCTCAAACCTAAGATTTAGCTAGTCCATGTAGGTACTAAAGCCAAGATGGACATGTAGATTGACCTTAGTCTATTGCGAATAATTTTTGCACTTCTGACTGTGAGGGTCTTGCTAGGAGGGTGGGTTACTTTAAGCCTGTCAGCTCTGTGTTGCAAGTTGCAAACTGTGATGATGGAATATGTTAGTCAAAGAGGAGACTGCTGAAAGTGATGGCAGCAAATCAAGTCTGTGCTGTGGAAACTCCTGTCAATAGCGCGGGTTCCCCTTTACGTGTCATGAAACCATGTGCTCTATCTGGGCAGTCTGACTGCACCCTAGATGCACAGTACCCACGAAGCGCACCAACGACTTCAGAGCTTTTGGGGCCCAAACCGAAATGTTTTGGTGAAGTCTGACTTTAAGTCACAATTAGCTTGTGCGATTCATTTTGTTGAGATCTCGCAAAACTAAAGGGACTTGAAGATGCCAAACAGTCTTAAGACATTAATGTGCTTGCTAAATTTTTTTGTTCCTGTGACTTAATAATTCGAAGAAAGTTTCTCTAAGTGAAGAGGCTTTGTCATGCAAGTATTAGGGCAGGATCAAAATCAGCAGGTTTTTGCAGTATACTCTGTGGTCTGGATACTGTATTGTCCCAAGTTCAAGGGACATTCATACTTCTTCTCCTGTTTGAGTGTGGCATAGGATGAGGACAAAAACTTGAAGAGTGCAATCTCTCTCTGGGTGAAGAACACAATTAATTATTTTTTTATTTATAAACTAAAAAAGTGAACCTGTTCTTCTGAGTAGCACAGCTTGTGCTTCAACTGTAATTCTGCAGAAAATAGCACTACTTTAGGATCTTTTTGCTGGAGGCAGGCCTTAAATCTAATTCTCCCTCTTCTTATTGTTGCAAAAAAATTATACTTGCTTATTCTACATTCAAGAAACTCTTCTGTGTAAGGATTTAATCAGGAATGATGATTGCAAACTCTCATTTAAAGATGACAGATATTTTTTCCCCTGACAAACACAATCTACTGATTTTTAAAATGAAGTCGTTTTGACGACTGAATGCCTCCTTAATGCTTAAACATCTCTTTCATTTACATACCACACTAAAGAAAAGAAAGAAGTAGGTAGGAAATCAGTAAAGGAGTGGGTAAAACAAGGAAGATGACAGAACTAGATTATCAAAAATACTTTTAAAAAATTGTCTGTCTTTAGATGTAGATATTCCACATATCTAGTTTCTATTTATCCATCCAACAGGAACTGACAGGAACTCAGAATTTTGGAAGTTTGTCCATTTGAGTTAGGTGCCTTCATGCACTGTCTTAAGCTGAGGAAGTGGAACTAAATAGGTTCCTGTAGAGAAAAAGGTAGTTCTCTGAGCTGTGATACTCTTCTAGCAGACTGTTTAGGGGGAGCAGCCAGAAAAGCCAAACACCAAACAGATCAGAGGATGAAGATGAACAAGTGGGAAAATTAAAAGAAACCCTTGGAATTTTACAGTAGAGCATAATTGTGCATGTCAATAAAATACTCTTCCCTTTATTATCCTTATATTTAGTACAGTAAGGAGGGTGTTTCACGTTGCTATGATTTACGAGTGCTTGTGAAATGACAAAGAAAGCAGAATTGTGTTGAAAGAAGAATTGAATGACTGCCCTTCAAAGACCAAGGGATTCATCACACTAGCTTTCCTTGGCAACACTTTTCTAGTTTGTAGACAACTAATTTGTATGATCTTTCAGTGGGTTACAAATCTTTGATCATCTCTGCGCTGCATGTATATTTGTCTGGGTAAATATTTTGCTTGGATTTCAGATGTATTTTTGGTTGGCTTGGGTTTTTTTACTCCACAAATTAGTGGCTCGCTGGTGATTTCAGCATATTAGATGGTGAAGATAAGACGACATTGCATCTGTATGAAATCTACATGGCTTGTATACAGAAAGCTGTAGCGTTACTGAAGCTATATCAGCTTAGATCAGGGGAAACTTTTCTGCTTGATCCAGTGGAGCCCAGTTGCCTTACAGGAATTTTTGGTCAGATCTTTTTATCAGTCAATTTTGTGGTTACTATTGATTTTGCTACGTAACTCTCTGTTTATAATCTACTTGCTTATGTTTTTTCATGGGTACTTTAATAACTCTCTCGCTTTTGGATCTTGTATTGCTTTACAAATAATTCACAATTCCCTTTCCATCATGCAGTTATTGGACATTTTTACCTCTAACATACATATAATATCCATGCAGGAGATCATAAAGTTTAAATACAGCCCTCTCTGAGTCACAAGATATGGGCCTGAGTGTCAGGAAGCAACTGGACTTTCTGGACCTATTTTGTTCATAATAATGACAAGCCTGCTCCCCTGTTCTTACTATACAGAAAATCCAGGCTCCCAAAGTCTGAATCCAGATGCTAATGATATACGTTGGTCTTTTCCTAAAACTGAGTGTTTNTGGCCCAGTGTGCCTTTTCTGTTGTGTTACCCACAGTGAGTGGGTTTATTACTTCTTTTGTTCCACCTGTGGTTGGCCATGCTATATCATTTATGGGGTATGTAGAAATGGATAATAAAACCTGCATGAGTTTCACTGTATGTTTTCTGCTGATGACTGTGTCTTTTTTGTTGGGCCATGTAGTTAGCAAAACAGTATCACACTGCAGTAGTGGAAGCCCTTCAGTTATTTCTTGATGAAATTCTCCATGTGAACCTGGCATGAGTATATTTAACACTTCCTATTTCTAATTACCAATATCCTGTAACACGTTAAAAGTAGTCCAGAGGCTTTGGCCCTGTGTGCCCTACAGTATGTTAAGCCTTATTTAGACTTACTGCAACACTGTAAGCAGAGTTCTTGTAGCCTGGGGGGATTTTCTCACATTTCTTAATTTAATTAAACATTTCCCATTATGTTTAATTATATGTTCAGATGGAGAATTCCTCCTTACCCTATAATATAATAAGGGTTTACACAGCAAAATACAGTTTTCACAGATTTTCTTCTGGGACATCATTGTATTTGATAGAGCAAATAGTTTAAATTCTGAGGTTTTGTGAAGTCTATTTATTTCCACCTGACTTGGTGGAAGCTAATGAGACAGGTGTCCATGATGTACTTATTAGAAACAAGAACCACATCTACACTGTCTGCTCTTATCTGGGAGTTGTAAGTTTGCATTGGTGCAGACAAAAATCCTGACAAATAATTGTTTTTTTTGGGATTTCCATTCTCTGCTTTGATGCCATCCTGTAGAATCTGATTTTGAGTCTACAGAATCAAACTGTAGCGAGTTCATGCCACGTCTTTGTGCACTGACAGCACTGGGAAATCTGTCTGTTGGAAAGTTTAGGTACCATGAAATATTAATAGTTGTGCTTATCTTAATTAAAATGCTGGAGTATCATGAGAAAGCTCTGGTTTTGTCTTGAGAGAGTGCTGTTGCAGTTATTTCACCAATAACAGAGGTATTTCCATATTTCTACTCAATGGGGTTGTACTTTTTCCCGTTTTTATGTGAGGGTGACTGAAATTGCAGATTGCTCATTGATCCATACTGCTCTTCAAAGCTTTGCAACTCTTGGGGCTTTTGTGTGTGTGTTACAAACAGTTTGCTATTTAAAGAAAAGAAAAAAGTGTCACAAGAACTGTGCATCGCACATGCTAAACACAAATATGCTGAAGAAATTTCATGAAGGCTCTTTCTTTAGTCTCCCAGCTGGCTCATGGTAGCACAACATGAAATTCTTGAACGAGCAGAGTCCCATCAACATCATAGCTATTCAAATCGTTTACGTTTCAGCTTCCATAGCGAAGTGCATGAATATGAACGGGAAGTAGACTCACAGTTATGTTTGATATGCAGCACATTTTATGGTGTAAAAATGTATTGCAACTATTTTAGTTAAGTATGCTATTCTGCTATGACCTAGATATAAATACGGTAATTTTACCTTTTATGTAAGCAGTTTTCACATCAAAAAAGGTTTGTTTTACTATATTTCTATACACAGAAAAATCTGCTATGAAAGGTAAGCTCCCAGCTGTTTTGATTTCAGTAGATTTTACTATAAATTGCTTTTATAAAGCAAGGGGGCCTGGAGTCATCCCACCTTGCTTTCTCTCTCCAGGTTAGCTGCTCACAGCAGGACAGCAAATATTCAGAGACCACTTGAAAGTCAGTTGTCCCTGTAGAGATGCTGTTTCTTCTCCGCGGTCTGCTGGGCATACGGGGCCTGGACTGATGAATTTAGGCATTACATTTTAGTGTAAGGTAGAAATTTTGTAGGTGAGAAATAGCAGACCAAGTCCTTTACCTTGAAAAATTATCTTAGCTCACTGAATGATTTTCATAGGCCATGTCACAGGAACAAGTTTGCTTTAGAAAGTGTGTCTGTGCTTTAAAAGTTAGTTGTTCAGGGCCATACTTAAATATATCTTTCAGGAACAGCAGATCAGAGCCCCTGTGGATATACACTGCTTTGAGCACAGCATTCCCATCTCTTGTGAAATGGGGTATTTGATATCATACTGATGTCATACCTGCTATATAAGGGCAGGGCATGACTGTCTCTGTCATGGGCCATTGGTGCAGAGCTAGGTGGTCCTCAGGTTTATATCACTCTCTTTATATAAACATTTCATTACTATCATTGTTATCACTATTGTTTCTTCTCCTCTTGTGTTGTTTATTAAATTCTCCTTATCTCAACCCAGGGGGTTTTGCCTATTTTCTCCGTGTTCTCCTTACCATCACACAGGGAGGTGGGGGGGATGAGCGAGTGGCCATGTGGTGCTCGCCTCCCGACTGGGTCTGAACCACAACACAGCTTAATTTGTAATTTGGAATAGTTATAGTTGGCAGCATGGGGTTGGATAGAAAAATACAAAGGATTCATGTGATTCCGGGAAAGAATAGATAGTTCATTCCCAGGGAGCTGTGACAATAGTTGTCAGAAAATACTGATGAAAAGCCCATTTTCTATAAGAAAATGAGCTTGTGTGTCTGAATGCACAAGGTGAACAAAGCACAAGTCTGTTGAATATGAAGATTTTATGTGATCATTTTTCAGGGCAAATCCTCCTTTAAGGTTCTTGCATGTGTCATTTCTACCATTAGCTCCAGTTCTTTGAAAGGATAAACACTGAGTCATATCTATTGGTGTTTGGAGTTCTAGTTTAAGAGGAACTGATAACGAGAAATATAACTTTTTCCTACCAGTTAGCATAAGAGCTGCATTTAGTTACAAGTCCTATATGTCTTTTGATTGAAAATAAAGACGACAATTTTTTTTCTCTAAGTTATTATCAAGCTCCTCGTAACTATTACGAGTTTGTGAAAAGTAACATTATGTTGGTTTCATACTCTACTTAAAGAATGAGAACATTTCCATTTAAATTTAATATGAAGACAAAAGACAAAAACTGTGAAGTATTTATTTGTGGGTTAACATTTTCTTGACATAAACCAGAAAGCAATGAAAATATAATTTCTCTCTTTTTGTAATGAAGCTTGCTCTTGAATGTTGAGATTGCCACTTCTTGATTTAAAAACAAACAAAAAATTAATGAAAAAAAACAGATATTGGTGATCCATTTGCTGTCTGAATAAATCTTTTGTTTTGATACATTAAAAATGACTTTCCAGTTCTAGATCTTTCCAAATATGCCATGAACACAGGCATACTTCATCTTGAACTAGGGATCATTCTTAAACATCAGGAAAATACCCCCATGGTGGCATCATACCCTACTCATTATGTACCAGGACAGGTTAGTTAATTTGTGCTCCTTTATACTGTGTTCTGATGACTTAGTGGCACCGGACCAAAATTTCTCCATCAGCATTCAGCACTGCTCCTGAAGCATGAAAAGAAGGGATGCTGAACTGGGTAGAGAGTCTATACAACAGAACCCAGATAATGCCTTATTTCTTAACTGAGATATGGGTATTCTCATACCACTAGTTGACCCCTTCCACATCCCCCTTTATTCTACCTGGATGTAAACAGCATGCAGAAAAAGAAGCGACACTGGAAAAAGGACATTATGCCAGAACTGCACCTAACATCTAGTAACTACACACATTTCCTTATGGCCATAGCAAATGTCCGCCATCTGTGCTAGGAATCCACTTGAGATGATTCAGGCTTTCTAAACATATGGGGCAGTCTTTGCATCCTACCTAACTGTGGGGTCTCCAGAAGCCAGTGACCTCAAGGAAACACATGCAGTGTATTGTCCCCTGCCTCTTCCCAGCACCATGGAGCAGATGAAAACCATACATAATTATGTAAAAGACTGACCAGTGCATCATATGACAAGCCTAGTGGTAGTGAGACACATGGAGGAGGAAAAGCAGGGAGAGCTGAGAACAGATTGAACAGGACCAAGAGCAGGATTCATGGGTCAGCGGCAAGAGATTTCCAGTGGAGACACTGGATATGCAAGATGGTACATTGTGGGGCAGGTTTGAGTTGGAAGGACTCTGCTGCTCGGCAGCTGTGTCAGGCTGCAGTGAGCTTTGTGCCTTTCTTGGCAAGTCAGAGAGCCCATTGGCAGGGTAGGGAGGCCTGTAATAAATACTGAAGAGGTAGCAACCAGTGTAAGAGACTAACATTGTTATCTCCTTCAAGGAAAATTTAAGGGGTTACTTCCTAAGTAGCAAAGGCAGGCAAGTTACTTGTCGTTGCTCCTAGCTGTGTTTTCTTCTAAAGAGCTACAGACCTTAGGGGAGGGAGCTGGCAGCAATTAAGGTGTTCGTCAAGAATGCGCAGTGTGCCAATCGGAGCAGAAACATCCCTTCAGCATGCTTGGTTCAGCAGCGATGCTGAACATTGGAAAGACATTGAGAGATGAGGTCTGCAACCAATCGTGTTGCCTGGGTCTCTTCCTCTGCTAAAACAAGCCTTCTTATTATTTCTAATTTTACAAAGGGTGCTAGCAGCCATTGTTTCCCCATCTGCATGAGCAGAGAGTGTGAAAGAGTCAGGTCTGTGTCTGAAAGAGCATACAGTCAGTACCTACCCAGAAAAATGTTGTTGTCTCTTGGAGTGGTTGAAAATTGGGAAGGCACTTTGCTACATCTTTCAGATAGAAGAGTTGAACCTTAGTCTGCCGAGGTGTCAATTTTCCACCATCAGCATCATTCCTCTCTGCTGTTTTTTTCACAGTTATTTTTGAGCTGTTTTGTTAGCTGCAATTTTAAATTCATGACACAGAACTTTTCTGAATGCGGATCCTTGCAAGCTGTTTGAAAATTGGTATTGCAAGCCTATAGGACCAATAATTGAAGTGGTTTCTTGAAAATGGTGAAATCAAATTAGCAACTCAATTTGCCTAGGATTTTCAAGTGGGGCAAAAAAAAGGCATTCCTGGTTTTGTCTGTGTTCACTGCCTTGAAGATAAATTACTTTGCTCCTTGCTGCAGGCCAATGTACACAGCCTTAGACACTATACAATGGGGTTTTTTGTTTTGCAATTGATTTTTTTATTAGAAATTTTCAGAACAATTTCAAACTGAAATATTTTCCCTCTACTCTCTTATTTCTTACTTGCTCTCTGGCTGATTTGGCTGTCAGTATAGTGCACTGACAAATAAATCATTGTCAGGGCTCAGCTCCCCACTGCACAAGAGTTGTGAGTCCCAAACTAGTCCTGCAGTCACGCAAAGGTCCTTACTTCATAGCTTTATCAAAGCTTACTGACTTTTCAGCATCCCATAGTAAAGGCAAATGCATCACATGAAAGACAGTATCTTCTGTACACCCAAAAAAGGTTAGAAACAAATATGTCATATAAATACAATCTTTAATATAGACAACGTGACTTCTTTTGCAAGGCATGTGGCCTGGTGGGTTGAGCACTGCAGAGTGAAGTGGGCGACCAACATGTTAGGGTGTTCTGTGTGACTATGAGTGAGCAGATTCCTGTAACTAAGCTCTTTTTTTTCCATTCTTTTTTCATTACGTAGTTGCTACATACATGGAGTGAGGAGCAGGCTCTTAGTATTGCGCTTTCCTACCTATTTGGTTTCATGCATACAGTGCAAATAGTGTCAATAAGACATACTGGGACAGGCTCTCTTTCTAGCAATCTCAGGACAAGTTTCTGCAGCTCAATGCTTGTCCTCAGAGTAATGGAAAGATATAGTATGCATTGCATCTCATGACTCCACTGTCGGAAAACGCTGGGAGACACGAGCAATGTAGTTGCTTAAAAAGTCTCAAAGTTTATTAATACCTAGCGGTTTATATACTCATTTCTTACATATGTGTATAAGGCTGATTGGCTAACACACACAAAGAACTACTACTTAATTGGTGGTTACAGAGCTAAGCAGAATGTGATAGAGATCTAGACAAAATAAAAACAAAGCAGGACATAAAACATTCTTCAAGGCAATAACTGTCACTTTTCTTGGCCTTGCTCTGTGAGAAAGTCCAGGCTCCTCGCGTTCTTGTTCACTCCCTCTTGTTCACTCCTTACCAGGAGACCTTCATCTTGTTCCCTTGTACTTTCCCATCCGCTGTTTGTATCAACTCAAGTATCTCGCCTGTCCCGTGACCTTGGTCACGTAGCCAGTCTCTCGCAAGACTCTCCACACTCCACGGACAGTCTTTGAGGATTTTGCTAGAATCTCAGAAGGTCCTAATTTATTACTAAATATTTTGCCCTTGGTCCTTTTCACAAACGTTAGAGTTTTGGACCTTGCAGCATGCAGAGGAAAGCTTAAAAATATATAAACATTTTTGGTGAAAGCAGATGAAAACCAGCAAAGCCTAAACTTCAATTTTAGGTAATCATATGGTACAAAATCAAATGTGTATTTGGGAATTTTGTGTGATGCTGTTTCAGCTTAAGCATGCTAGTGCTGATTTTGTGAAGTCTGTGGGTTCCCGTATGCTGTAATCATTTAAGGTTTTTAGCTTCTTGCTATACTGCAGACATTTGTAGTGAGCAGAAGGCATCAGATGTAGGATAGTGAACTTTTGAACTACTGCTAAAGCAAAATGTGCTAAATTGTAGAGTGAAAGGTGATGCCACAAGCAGCCTTGGAAATTTCACTTCATTTAGTTTTTCAATTATAAAAAGCAGACGAGAGAAAACCTCTTGGTTTTTTTTCCAAGTTACTTTCCTCATCGAGGAAAATAGTAAAATTCAGTTTTCAAGACATATTAGAAATCAGTCCTAAGCACTTGCTCAAGAAAGGCTAAAGAACAAACACATTAATATGAAAAGTGTAGAAAAGTCCACTAATGTGACTGCGAGTTTGCAGAAAGATAATCAAAATAAAGAAAGAGGGGATACAGAGACAGCAAAGAAGTAAAAAATAACCTTCAGAGAGTCCCTCTAACAGATTCCATGTTTACATTGTTAAAAATGGGGAAACCAATCTTTGTCTACATGTTATCAGTAAATGAGAGTTTTAATAATAAATTATCTATGTGTTTGCTTTTTTCTTTCTTTTTGGAAGGAGAACAGCTCTAAAAGGAAAAGAAATATTGTTGTAAATAAGGTGTTTTACTAGTGGAAAACAAATAGAAGGAAGTCTGGATTTAGTATTTAATTTTGTGGAGCATTGCATTTTTGTGGGTGGCTTTTTATTGATTTATTTTATAAAGGTAGAGAGAATTGTTGTTTCATGATGGAGTAGTCTGCATTTAGCACCCATCATGAGACATCAGTTACTGTGGCATTCATTAGCAGATCAAGTAGCAGTGTGGTTCGGAGCTAAACTATAATCTCCTAATCAAAGTCATTGGTTGGATTTAAATTAGTGGGGTCACAACTGATGTAAAACTGAGTGTGATCAGCAGAAAGGGAGTCAGTGGTATACAACACGATCATGTTTCTGTATCTTCTGTGACTGAACACAGTAGTCCAAAAGATGGTTGGCTGATGACTGGTTGTTCTCTACCTCACGGTGCCTTTCAAAGTCCTTTTCCTTAACATACATACTTGGGTATGAGTACCTTGGCTTCCTTGATGCCTGTTACCCAGGTCTCTCTTTGAGGATGGCCAGGATATATTCCTCGGAAAGTAGAGCACACATTCAACCTGTGAAAATTGCTAAGAGTGCCGTGAAAAGAATCGGGGTGGTAGCATGACTGGAGTATGACAACACTCATGGCAAACTCAAACCTTACCAGTGCTGCTGGACCTTGTACTGGTAAACAAACAGGGACTCGTTGAGGATGTGAAGGTAGGAGGCACCCTTGGCTGTAGTGACCATGAGATGGTGGAGTTTAGAATCATATGCAGTAGGCACAGGACCACAAGCAGGATCACTACTCTGGACTTCAGAAGGGCTAACTGTGGGGATTGCCAGCGGGACTGGCACCTCTCTCATGAATGGTGACCTTGAGCTATTTCAGCCATGCCCGTGAGAGATCGGAGAATCCCAAAACGGAGCAGAAAAACAAGATAAAAGGGAGTCAGAAGCTCGCAAGGTCCTATAGCCAATCATGCCAAACAACTAAGGCTGGATATCCAATGAACATGTAACGCATGTGTGAGAAAAGATATATAAGAAACAACAGGTGATAATAAAGGCACTTGGGCTTTTGCCTTTTGCTGCTGAAGTGTGTGTGTGTGTATGTGTTTTATAACTGTCTCGATAACAGTTGCCCAACGAGAGGCAACAAATGGTGACCCCGACATGATAGGACAACTGGTGACCCCGTCGCGGGGTAGGCTGCGGGTAGAGTGGCGGAGATGGGCCCCCAGTGTGAGTAGCCGGCGTGGAGAGCCAAAGAACCCGGGACTAGGTGAGACACTGGGGAAGAAGCAATGAGGAGCTTGTCAGTAGAGGAACAAGCTTTACGTGTGTTGTTAATATGGTGTAAGAAGAATGGACTGAGAGTGAATGCGCAGAATGCATTTTCTGTAGAGACTTGGGAAAAGGCGGGGAAGATCTTGTGGGAAGCTGCTACGAGGGCGGATGCGGTGGCAACAAAA